>CM053789.1:275154259-275754259 GCA_028749045.1 Cupressus sempervirens | reverse complement strand
GATATCAATTGTCCAAGATCGTTTCCTCTGAGACTCTGTACTATACCTGTCCATTCTAGATAAAGTAGAGTGTAACCCCAATAGGATATAACTTCTTCAAACACCAATAACTAACATGCAAATGATTAGAAGCATCATGCAACCATAGATTTTGACATGCAACTGATTAGAAGCAACATGCAACCACCAGATTCACCAAGAACTAACATGCAAATGATTAGAAGTAGCATGCAACCATAAATTTTGACATGCAACTGATTAGAAGCAACATGCAATCATAAATTATGACATGCAAGATCTGGGTAGTTGTCAAAACTGACATGCAAGATCTGGGTAGTTGTCAAAACTGACATGCAAGCTTCTACAACCACCAAATTCACCAAGAACTAACATGAAAATGATTAAAAGTAGCATGAAACCATAAATTTTGACATGCAGCTGATTAGAAGCAACATGCAATCATAAATTATGACATGCAAGATCTGGGTAGTTGTCAAAACTGACATGCAAGATCTGGGTAGTTGTCAAAACTGACATGCAAGCTTCTACAAACCCTCTGGCTGGCAAGATCATGGCTCTGATACCACTGAAATGTCCCTTTTCTTATTTTGTATGAAATTCTCAACCTCTAATTAGATTTTCAAAATCAAATAGCTAATATCACAAAGATCCACCAAATTTTTCAAGAAACCCCAAATCGGGTATGCCAGAAATTGTGCCAAAAGCTTCACAGCTTCACCTATTATTAATAAATCTGAAAGTGGACATTTTTACAGAAATTTCAGCAGCATAACAGCCTACAAAATGACATTTCCAGATCCATATAGCCTTTACACAATAGTTCTCAAATGTAGGACAAAAACTATGCTCATTGGGCTCCTGAAATTAACACAAAGATGCCTGAAAATACCACAAAAACACTAATAATATATCTCAAAAGTTTAATCACATCCCAATACATATATTCAGCTCTATTTTAACACCTTAAAGTCTGAAATACAGTAGCAACCCAAACTGATATGAAATACTCAACTGAAAACACCAAACTCATACAAAAAACACACCCGAAAATCCACAAATCTGCACTGTTCAGCACAAAGGCAAACTCTGTATGAGCATGCACATGGAATGGCTTCAAACTCTCGTCCTTAGCCTTCCTGAAAACCTGCAAACTCCCATTCTTGGGTCTCCCTAGAAACCTGCAAACTCTCGTTCTTGGGTCTCCTTCTCCACAGGTTTGGCAGCCTCTGAAGAATAACAAAGAATGAGCAAAATCAAGTTCTGGAATCCCCCCAAAATGCCTCCAAACCTCTTAAAAGAGGGCATAACTATGACTCACGTCCAAGAGAGGTTAATGAAACATATTTTAATAATAATTTTCATTTATTAGTCCAACGGTTTCCAAAGATTAACCCCCTTTTTCTGAAACTTCACTTTCTTGGGCCTGCCTGCCTTAGCAAAGATTATTATTTTTTAATTATTTGAAAAGGGGACATGACACACTACTCCATCTAGGGGCCGCCAACAAGGGTGTAGCTCTTCTAGCTAACACTTGCACATGCCATGCTCATAGGCTTCCTGCCACCACTCTCCCAGTGGTGGTGGTTGGTGTTGCCACTCTGCTTCTCTGCCTCGTGGTGGCACAGGATGGTCCCCAGGTTCAGTGGCTCCCCCTCCTAGTGCTCAGCGTGTTGTTCCTAGTAAATGGCTCATTCACTTGGAGTTGGTTATCTCACCTCTACAAAGTGATAACAAAGATTAAGCGCATGCCCTTGATGATGTTGCTAATGGCTAGATTGTTCCCAGCCCACCTGCCAATCCTAGGGATGAGTGGGGATTTCATGATCGGGATGAACCACCACCCTCCGCTTGCACTGCTTTGGTAGCCTAAGGGTTGTTTCTTACAGTTTTTTTTTTATGAATAGTTGTTGATTCTGGTTGTGGCCGTGTGAACTTTCATGGGGTGATCTTGTATCCCCCGGCCCCTTTTTTGTGAATTGTAACTAAGTATATTATTTATTAATAGAAAATGACTATTCATCAAAAAAAAATGTACACATTGCATTGAAATATACATACTTATGAATCATAAGACTTCCACAATCCATATGAAACTATCAAAATTTATGTTTCTGGATTCGATTGTATGATTTTTTTTATCAACCTTTCAGATCACACTCTATGATCCAAATTTCTTCCTTCCTTTAATATAATACCCAAACATATTTTCCTATCACCATAACCATTGTACCTTATTCAGATGCAATTGCCAGTAAATATTGACTTCGACACATTTCTTAGATGGAGTTTTCCGGTAAGAGAGACAAGCAGCATAGTAAAAGCCGTAGAGCATAGGCATGCTTATAAGCATCAAATCATGAAGGATAAGATAGAAGGATAAGATAGGAGGACTATAAAGGCAAGAAAACTTGAAATTAAGAACTGGAAAACACGCCTAACTGACTGCGACTATTAGAAACCTATGAACACAGAAATATTGTGAAGTAGAAGTTCCGAGCTTTAAGGAAAACAACAGTGAAGAATTCTTGATTTATATAATACACAATTTCTTATGTATGTTTGCCAAAATTTCCCAACAACCAAATCATAAGCAGTCAAACATACGGTCGGAACAATTATTTTGTTTTATTTTTGACACTAAAACCTGAAATATCGGTACTCCTTGCTATATGAAAATATCGGTAAACCTCTAAGCGGAAGGAGCATTAGGTACCATATCCTTCATCGGCGAGGCATAGACTCTTCAAGTTCAACAGCTACAAGGTAGTTTGATGAATTACCATTGTTCTTGGGGCTGTAAAGGCCGAGCCATCCGTAATCTCCTTTGTAGGAGACATGAAACCTGTAATCCAGAGACGCGATAAAGAAAGCAAGTCCATCGCCACCATTATCATTCTCATCCTTGCGACTCCAGATTATTTGGAATTGAAACTGAGTGGTGAAGTTGGAATTGCCGAGGGGAATTGTATTCTCATAGACAACTCTGCCTGTGCTCCCACCGTTTAGACCGTCTGTGTCATCTGTAAGTTGGATTACATTTTGATCAGTAACAAAGGCATCACCGTCCAAAAGACCATGGTTTTCGCCATCTAGTTCGAAGCTAATTAGAGATGACACATTTTCTGCTTTTGTAATTGAGATTTGTAGCGTACGACAGTGTGATACTACATAAATAGTAATCATCACTGTTGAGATACTTGAAGCCATTAGACAATTCTTCAACCAGCAGTATATTTGTGATCGTATGGTATTCATCCTTTCTTTTGAGGGGCAATATGTGATATTATATTTTCCTGACAATTTCTATACGTTAAAGACCGCATCTTCTATAATAATTCAACAGGGACAATGACTACCAAGGTAAAATCATCGTCAATCAAACTCATTCCAACTTAGAGCGGAAGACCTAATTAAACAGATCAATAAGGAAGACGTTATCATCTCGTTACAATATTAATTGAATAAAACAAGAGTTTGGAAAAATGTTGAAGAGTGTGCGTTTCATGCCGAGAAGTATTCACGGGAGATGAGTGCCGTGAGTATAATTTGACACTAGAACAGAATCTATTTCATGCGCATTGGTAATGTCTCATAATGTAGGGCCCATGGCGGATTTTTATGAAATGGTTGAATGTTCATATTATAAAAAAATATTAACCTTGCACCGAGCCAGTGTAAGTGTATAGTCAATAGGCAAACATATGTCGCTTATCAAGTTATATTTTTTTATTATTTATTGTTTGGTCCCTTCATTATCAAACGACTTAATTACTATTTTAAACTTTGATATTTTATGTCGATTCATTTCTCTACTCTCCCTTAATGTTCCCTTTGTCATACTAACACTTATCCCTTCACTTCCCCAATTTTTTCATTTGTCATACTCATACTTATCCCTTCGCTTCCATTCCATTATTTTGCAATGCTACAAAATTACTATTTATTAAAAAATATTTAACAATTAATTATATATCATTCTATTACATCAACTAGGGCCTACCCACCATTCAAACTATTGAAAAATTGTTGTCTTTCATATATATAAATTTATATGATTTAATTTTTTCAATTTGTTAACTTAACTTGCCACCTATAAGCAGAGTAACAAAATTGAAATTAATAAAAGACTATTATTCTGAGCCCTAAGACTGTTTAATCTCATTAACATTATTAAAATTCTTCATTCATTGATTTATTCATCCGGTGCTTATTCAAATGATTTCTCTTTTCTTCCATTCCATTTGAACACCAATCAATTAGTATAATAATTTTCATTGGTATTTTATAGTTTTAGTTTTCTTTGCACAAAATTCAATTTGTTTGATTGGATTTTTCTTCAGTTGTAGGTTTTGTGCTTGATTCAACAAAATGTCTATAGAATTTGTGACTTGAATATATAATAAAATCAAAGCTAGATATACATCAATTCTCAAATTCAATGATTTTAATGTCTATCATTGAAATGGCCATTTGGACCATCAAATTCTAGACATCTATAGAAGCCAAAAATATAACAAATGGCTTGAAAGCAATTTTTTTCTAGATAAGTTGGTTTGGGCAGTGCATTGGGCAAGTAGTTGACAAGAATCTCTACATAGATACATGACTTAATAAGCTCTTACTAACAAGAAGCTCTTAATAATGCTAATCTATAGAACAAGTTCAAGGTTTCCATTAGTCTCTCAAAAAACACTATTGGCAACTCCAATACTCCAAATCAAATTTCTCCATCCAATGTCACATTCATTGATTCAGTGAATGATCATAAACATATTGGGATTAAACATTGAACACTAAACAATAAATATTAAAGTTTAAAATATTTGAATCAACAAATAACAAGAGCTTTGTAAGAGCTTGACTCGCTACCTTGTGTTACTGGGGATTCATTATTTGAAAATAAAATGGAAAATAGATTATCAAATATTTGTAAAATAGAGAGAATTCTTTTTTGACATTTAATTTTTTTCATTCTACAACTAACCTCAAAATTTACAAGTGAAAAAAAACATAAGTTTTTTATTTAATAATAAATAAGTTTTGTAATTTTAGTTTTGCAAAAAGAAAATTTCAAAACATATTAAAATAGTTATGGTAGTGTAACAATAAATAAAATAATAATAATCATCTATCAAAATAAATGATTATAAAATTACTATTACTAGCTTATATATACCTTTATATATATTATGCTGAGAGTAATCGTTCTCAAGGCACCTATTTTTATTTAATCCCAAGGTTATTTTAATCACAGTTGGGATTTATGAAAATGAAAATAGGTGCCTCGAGAATTATTACTCTCAACATAATATATATAGAGGTATATATAAGCTAGTGGCAATCACGGCGCAACAGGAAAAGTATTTTTTAAATTTTTTCTTTTTTTTTAAGGTTAGTGCTGAATTATTTATTTCCTTTTAAATACAATTGTATAAACTTACTATAAAAATGTAATAGTGTAAACTTACTATAAAATTATTCTTGAATATTTTATTTTTTAATTCTATATATGGTGTTTATTTGGATCACTTTAATTCAGTTTTATTTCAAGCATATTGTTACATAAAATGTTATATTGAAGAGTAGAGTTATAGTTAGGGTTAGGGTTAGTGTTAGGGATGGAGCTATTGTTAAGGTTTGAGTTATGGATAGGGTTAGAGTTACGGTCAGGAATATAGTTACAATTAGAGTCTGGATTAGCATTAGGGTTATGGCTAGGGTTAATTTTAGGATTACAAATCTTGGTAGGGTTATAGTTAGGGTTAGAATTAGAGTTAGGTTTAGGGTTAAAGTAAGGGCAAGGGTAAGAATAAGGGTTTAGGTTAAAAATATAGTTAGGGTTAGGATTAGAATTAGAGTTAGGGTTTGAGTTAGAGGTAGAGTTAGAATTGGAGCTCGAATAAGGGCTAGAGTTAGAGTTGAAATTAGGGTTATAATTAGGGCTAAAATTAGGATTAGGGTTAGGGTTAAAATTAGATTTATGGTTAGAGTTAGAGAAAGGGGTAGAGAAAGGGTTAGTTTTAGGGTGATGGTTAAGGTTAGATTTATATTTAGAGTTAGGGTTGTATATAGAGTTACATCAGGGTTAAGGTTAGGGTAAGAGTTTGAGTTGGGGTTAAGGTTAGGGCTATGGTTTTTGTCTAGATTAAAGTAAGGGTTAAGGTTAGAGTTAGAGTTTTGAGTCAAGGTTAAGGTTAGAGTTAGGGTTAGGTTAGGATTTTAGAGAAGGTTAAACTAAGGATTAGGGTTAGGATTAGAGTCTAATTATGGTAGAGTTAGATTTATAGGTAGGGTTATATTTAGGGTTAGAGTTAGGGATAGGATTATGGTTTTAAGAAAGTAATTTTCTTTTTGGCATATTGTAATGTAAAATGTTATAGTCAAACAAAGATATATGGTTAGGTACAAAGTTACCATTACAGTTAATGTTAACCTTAGGAATAGAATAAGGGTTAAGGTTAGCATTAGGGTTAGGGCTGGAGTTAGGGTTAGGGTTTGAGTTATGGTTAAGGTTAGGGTTAGAGTTACGGTTATGGTTATTGTTAGAGTTATGGTTAAGGTTTGGGTTAGAATTATGTTTATGGTTAAGGTTAGGGTTAGAGTTATGGTTATGGTTAAGGTTCAGATTAGAGTTATGTTTATGGTTAAGGTTAGGGTTAGAGTTATGATCATAGTTAAGGTTAGGGTTAGAGTTATGGTTAGGGTTAGTGTTAGAGTTATAGTAAGGCTAGGGTTAGAGTTTGAGTCAGGGTTAAGGTTAGAGTCAAGGTTAGGGTTTGAGTCAGGATTAAAGTAAGGGTTAGGGTTAGGGTTAGAGTCCAATTATGGTAGGGTTAGATTTAGGGTTAGAGTTATGCTCATGGTTAAGGTTAGGGTTAGGGTTAGGGTTATTATAGGGCTCGAGTTAGGGTTATTGTAGTGATAGGGTTAGGGTTTGAGTTAGGGTTAAGGTTAGATTTAGGATTAGGGTTAAGGTTTTAGTTAGGATTAGAGTTAGGGTTAGGGTTAGGGTTAGAGTCTAGTTATGGTAGAGTTAGATTTAGGGTTAGAGTTAGGGATAGAGTTATGTTTATGGTTAAGTTTAGGGTTAGAGTTATGCTCATGGTTAAGGTTAGGGTTAGACTTATGGTTATAGTTAGGGTTAGGGCTTGAGTAAGGGTTAAGGTTCTAAAGTTATGGTTAGGGAAAAGTTTTGAGCCAAGATTAAAGTTAGGGTTAGGGTTATGGTTAGAGTCCAATTCTGATAGAGTTAGATTTAGGGTTAGAGTTAGAGAAAAATTAATGTTTATGGTTAAAGTTAATGTTAAGGTTAGGGCTAGGGTTAGAGTTAGAGTTGAGGTTAGGGTTAAATTTAGAACTAAGGCTAGGGCTAGTGTTAAGGTTAGGGTTAGGGTTAGAGTTAGAGTTACCGTTAGCATTAGGATGAAAATTAGGGTAAGGGATAGGGTTTGAATTAGAGTTAGGGTTCTTGTTAGGGTTAGGTTTACAATTAGAGCTAGAGTTAGCATTAAGGTTAGAGTTACACTTAGGGTTAGAGTTAGAGTTAGGGTTAGGGTTAGGTTTAAAATTAGAGTTAGAGTTGGGATTAGGGTTAGGGTTAGAATTAGGGTTAGAAATATAGTTAGGATTAGAGATAGAGTTAGGGTTAGGGTAAGGGTAAGAATTAGGGTGAGGGTTAGAATTAGGGTTACAAATATAGTTAGGGTTAGTGTTAGGGTTAGAATAAGAGTTAGGGTTAGGGTTAGAGATAGAGTTAGAATTAGAGTTAGAATAAGGGTTGGAGTTAGAGTTAGAGTTAGAGTTAGGGTTATATTTAGGGTTAGAATTAAGGTTAGGATTAGAATTAGTGTTAGAGTTAGGGTTAGGGTTAGTGTTAGGGTTATGGTTAGGGTTAGTATTAGGGTTAGGGTTAGGGTTAGTGTTAGGGTTATGGTTAGGATTAGCAATAGGGTTAGGGTTACAATTAGAGTTAGAGTTAAAATTAGAGGTAGTGTTAGTGTTAGTGTTAGTATAAGAGTTAGAGTTAGAATTAGAGTTAGAGTTAGGGTTTAAGTTAGAGTTAGAGTTAAAGTTAGAGATAGAGTTGTGATCGAGGTTAGATTAGGATTAGGGTTAAAGTTACCTAATTAGATTTAGGGTTAGGGTAAGAGTTAGGGTTAGGATTAGGATTAGAATTAGGATTTGTGTTAGAGTTAGAGTTATATATAGTGTTAGGGGTAGGATTAAGGGTAGGTTTATAGTCAAAGTTAGGGTTAGTGTTAATATTGGGGTTAGGGTTACAAAAAGAGTCAGAGTTAGAGTTAGGGTTAGAATTAGGGGTAGGGTTAGAATTAGAGATAAAGTTAGAGTTGGAGTTAGGGTTAGGGTTAGAGTTAGAGTTAGAGTTAGAGTTAGAGTTAGATTTAGGGTAAGAATTAGAGTTAGAATTAGGGTTAGGAATAGAATTAGCATTAGAGTTAGAGTTAGGGTTAGAATTAGGGTTAGGGTTAGGGTTAGGGTTAGGGTTAGGGTAAGAATTAGAGTTAGAGTTATAGTTAGGGTTAGAGTTAGGAATAGAGTTATAGTTAGGGTTAGAATTAGGTTAGGGTTAGAGCTAGAATTGAGGTTAGGGTTAGAATTAGGGTTAGAGTTAGGGTTATATAGGTTCAGGTTAGGATTAGGGGTAGAATTAGAGTTACAATTAGAGTTAGAGTTAGAATTACAGTTCGGGTTAGAATTAGGGTTACAAATATAATTAGGGTTACAAATATAATTAGGGTTACAAATTGAGTTAGAGCTAGAGTTAGGGTAAGGGTAATAAGTAGGGTTAGGGCTAGAATTAGGGTTACAAATAAAGTTAGGGTTAGAATTAGGGTTAGGGCTAGTGTTAGATTTAGAGGTAGGGTTTGAGCTAGAGTTAGAGTTAGAATTAGAATTAGAACAAGAGTTGGAGTTAGAGGTAGGGTTAGAATTAAGGCAAGGATTATGGTTAGCATAAGGGTTATGGTTAGAGTTAGGGTTAGCATCAAGGTTAGGGTTATAATTAGTGTTAGTTTTAGCGTTAGTGTTAGTGTTAGTGTTAGGGTTAGAATTGGGGCTAGAATTGAGGCTAGGGTTAGGGTTAGGGTTAGGGTTAGAATTAGAGTTAGAGTTAGGGATCAAGTCAGAGTTAAAGTTGGAGATAGAGTTGGGGTTAGGGTTAGATTTAGGGTTAGGGCTGGAATTAGGGTTAGATTTAGGGTTAGATTTAGGTTTAGAGTTAGGGTTAGAATTAGGATTGGGTTTATGATTAGAATTAGGGTTAAGATTAGAGTTAGAGTTACATATAGTGTTAGGGTTAGGATTAGCATTATATATAGCGTTAGGATTAGAATCATGGGTAGGATTAGCGTTAGAGTTAGGGTTAGTGTTAGGGTTAGAGTTAGGGTTAGTGTTAGTGTTACAATTAGAGTTAGAGTTATAATTATAGTTAGGGTTAGAGTTACAGTTAGAGTTACAGTTAGAATTAGGGGTAGGGGTAGGGGTAGGGTTAGAGATAGAGTTGGAGTTAGAGTTAGGGTTAGAGTTAAAATATGGGTTAAAATTAGGGTTAGATTTAGGGTTAGAATTAGCATTAGAGTTAGAATTAGAGTTAGGATTAGAGTTATAGTAAGGCTTAGGGTTAGGGCTATAATTAGGGTTAGGGTTAGAATTAGCATTAGATTTAGGATTATAAAGGGGTAAAGTTAGGGTTAGGGGGAGAATTAAAGTTAGAGATAGAATTGAAGTTAGAGTTAGGGTTAGGGTTAAAATTAGAATTATCTAGTTAGAGTTAGAGTTGGAGTTAGGGTTTGTGTTATTATTGCAGTTAAGATAATTTTTGGGTTACTAATCATATTATAGCTGATGTTAGTGCTATTATTACACTTTACCTTGGTGTTCAGATAACTGACAAGTTAAATTTTAATGTGGGTTAGTTCTATTATAGTGCCCATGATTAGTGCTATTGTGATACAAGTTATTAACCTTTTTAATAATGTAATCCCCCCCCCTCTCCCTCTCTCTCCTCTCTCTCTCTCCCTCTCTCTCTCTAACTACACCCATTAATATCTCCCTTCACTATCTAAATATACCCTCTCTCTCTATAGTCTCTAGTAATGCCCCCCTAATTTATCTCTCTAATCTCTAGATACACCCACTTATCTCTCCCACCCTACTTTCTAGATACTCCTCCTAATCTCTCTCTCCCTTTATGCTCTCTAGATACACCCCTAATCTCTCTCTCTCTCTCTCTCTCTCTCTCTCTCTCTCTCTCTCTCTCTCTCTCTCTCTCTCTCTCTCTAGGTGTGTGTTTAGGAAAAGGTATATAATTTACTAAATGATTAGTACAATCATATATAGAGTAAGAGTTAAAGTTAGGATCCAAGGTTTACAATTTCATTTATATGACACTTGGTGTTATGGTTAGGGTTAATAAGTGGTTAAATGTTACACTAAAATAAGGGATAGGGTTAAGGAAAGTATGAGATTTAGGTGTAGTGTTGGAGTATTCGGAGATAAACTATGGTCCAATTTGGGATATATGTTATACAAATGACTCGAATAGTGGAAAAATTAATTCATGAAAGGGAAGTTATAAGTCCCAACACAACAATTCAGATGATGTAAAAAGTGTGAAAGAATATATAAGAATCAATTTTATGAAAATTATTTCTCCATGATGATGTGAGAACATTATATATTATTGAATTTTTAATAATGCTAATGTAATTTTTATTACAATGATTAAGAATTGTAATCAATAAATCTCCCTATCATTAAGGAATCTATTTAGACTTATGATTTTCTTTCTTAATTAATATATTTAATAGCCACATCCATTGAAGAAATTTTTCCTACAACAATAAATTTATTTTTTCTTGTTCTCTTCTCCATTAAAGTTACATTGAACAATAGGGAAATAAAATTGCCAATACAACTAATTAGAAGTAAAAATTTGAAACTGAAGACAAGAATAAACTATATACAAAAAATATATATATGATGTTGTAAATATATGTCACATTCTTCAATGATTAGGATTCTTTTGTGACCTTTATTTGAGCAATGATTGTGAAATACTTCTTTCATTATTGAGGGAAACCCATCCACTTTTGTAGATGTGTCACATAAAAAAATTTATGCATTTCTTCCATTTCCTCAACATAGTCAATTGGAAATATTGCTTCTCTACAACTTTAATTATAGTTGTGTGCACCTCTTTAATTATTTGTATGCATTTTTCAAAATCAATCTCGAAGAAATTATTTGAGATCATTGAAGTAGTTAGGCTCTAGTATCCAATAATGTTTGATTTTCTATTCGAGGTATCCATAACTCAAATAGTAACTTGCAAACTTATAAACAAAAATCAACATATGGAAATAATCATAATGAAAAAGTATTAATAGTTAACATAAATTCATTCAAATGAATAATGTTCAAAATAACATAAATAAAAATCAAAACTATTTCAAATGAAATAGTTAGATTGTAATGTTTGAAATATGGTGGCATTGTCTTCCACTTTTCAAACATTACAAACATAATTATTTATAAAAATCTATATATAGTATGAAAAATATTTAAATAAAACACATATATAATCTAATTAAATATTGACAAAATATAAAATAAATATATGATTCTTTTATTTTAAATTAATCACTAACTTTAATAAAATCTAAATTTTATTGATAAGGTGACCTTCTTGTCCACATCAACGATTAAATTTAATTATGAAACATTAAAAATACAAATTTTTAAAACATGCAAATATTAAAATTTTATGAAACATACAAATCTAAAACATGGAAACCAAAAGTATTTTGAAATATGCAAATCTAAAACTAATGTAAAACATGGAAATGTAAAACTAAATTGAAACATGCACATAAAAATCTGCAAAAGAAATGTATTATCAAATATCTAAATCAAATAGTTTTTGAATCCTAAATCTAAATCTAAATCAAACATACAAGGCTAAACTATATGGAACTTTAATCTACTCCTATTCAAAAACTCTAATTGCTCCAATAATCTCCATCTCTTCCTCCCTACAAAAACACAAAATGAAAATGAAATGAGGAGCATTTGTTTTATAATTTATGAGAGAACCCTAATATCCCCCAATAGATGTCTTTTGACATTCCACGAATTTGTTTCCAATTCCCCCACTCCTCACAAAAAATAAGCATGAATGTGCATGGAAAAATATATTTAACAAAAAGAAAATGTTTTATATTTAAAATTTTAATTAAGTTATCTTAGCCCTATTTTCTTGGGTTCTATTTTTTTGGCCTTATTTTTTTAGGTTCTATTATTTCTTATGCAAAAAGAGGGGTAAAAATTTATTAAGACAGAAAGGAATACAACAAGGAGAGCTCAACAAGGAGCTTGATCCTGAGCAAAAAGATCATCAAATTCTTGCACCATCTCAAAGGACAGTTGCCCCCTATCCCTAATATTCTAACCCGGATCATGACTAGAAGCCCATTTGGCTAAACAATCAGCAAGTCTATTCCATTCTCGCATAATATACTTGAACCTAATGAACTGAAAAGAGGAAGAGAAGAAAAGAATCTGCTTAAAAACAGTGGCTAGCTGCCAACTAACATCCTCAAGCTCTTGCGAAGAAAGCATGTTCACCACCACCTGGGAATCAAACTCACAAATAATCTTACTCCATCCCCACAAGCAACACTATTCCACAGCATATAAAATAGCCTGAGCTTCCATGAGATTGTTAGTATAATCACCCTTATGAATTGAGAAGAAAAATTTAACATTCCCAGAACTACAACGAGCTACTCCGCCAATACCAATCGGACCAGGATTCCCACGAGAAGAACCATCAGTGTTAATTTTCAGAACTCCACAGGGAGGAGGAGTCCAGTGCCCATCCCGATTAACCCGACCCTTCCTCTGATGGTGAAGCTTCTTGGACATAGAAGGAAACCTATGAGCCACAACCCCATCCTGCAGATGAAAATTGAGGCAATTACAGATAGCAAGATCAACCGGATCCATACCCCCATCAAGCTCACACTTCACAAGAATAGTTTCCTGGAGAGAATGTGATATTTTCCACCAAAGATGCAAAACACCAAGCCGAACATCTTGGAATATGTGACGATTCCTCTCCAACCAGATATGCCAAAGCATGAAAGATGGGCCAGAAATCCAAGCAGCATGGAGAGAAGAAGACTTGGAGGGAGCACTACCCAAGCAAGCCCAGAACTCAGGCAAAGAAGAAGCATGCCGACAAGAGCAACCCCAAGCGCTCCACCAAAGGTGCCATATCTGAGTAGAATAGGAGCAATGGAAGAACAGATGGGAGACAGACTCCTCTCCATTACCACACAAAACACAATAAGAGGGGCCCTAAAATCCACGTTTACAAAGATTATCCCAGGTAAGACAACGGTTGTGAGCCACTAGCCACATGAAAAAATTATTACCTCAGTATCCATTTGGCTTTATATTATTTTGGCTAGCTATTATTTCAAGAATTTTATTTTATTTTATAATTCAATAATGATAAAATATATACTAAATATATAATTTGTCTACATTAAATAAATTATTAACTTTAATAAAATATAAATTGTATTGATGTGGTGGCATTCTCATCCAGATTAATGATAAAATTATGCTTTGAAACATGAAAATATAAATACTTAGAAACATGCAAATGTAAAACTATTGTGAAACATTCAAATCTAAAACATGCAAACCAAAACTATTTTGAAATATGCAAATCTAAAACTTATATGAAACATGCAAATATAAAACTAATTTGAAACATGCACTTTTAAAATATGTAAATGAAAAGTATTATAAAATATATAAATCAAACATGCAATACTAAACTATTAAATGCAAGCCTAAATAGTTATGAACATAATTCTCAATCTAAATCAAAGTACAATATTATAACTAATTTTGAATTTCAATTTACATCTACATCTAAATCTAAATGAAAATGTAAATAAAAAAATAGAAATCTCACTTGCAAAAATGTTACTCCAAAACTTCAATCTACTCCTATTAAAAAACTTCAATCTAATCCTCCAATAACCTCCACCTCTTCCTTCCTACAAAAACATAAAATGAAAATAAAATGAGGAGCCTTGGTTTTATAACTTCTGAGAGGCTCCTCATATCCCCCAACAGACGTCTCTTCACATTCCACGAATATGTTTCAAATTCCCCCACTCCCCAAAAAAAAAAAGCATGAATGTGCATGCAAAATTATATTTAACAAAAATAAAATCATATTGAAATTATTTCGCCCCTATTTTTTCGAGCCCTATTTTTTGGTCCCTATTTTTTCGGATCCTACTTTTTCAGACCCTATTATTTTGGGCCTATTATTTCGGCCTCCATTTGGCTTCCTATTATTTCGGCCAACTATTATTTCAGGAATTCCTTTTTAATATTTAATTTGAAAGTTTGTAACCGCTCCCAATTCTTTTTTATTGATGGAGAACCTTTTTTGGCATATTCTCGTGTTGGGTATTTGTGCTGTGATTGTATAGAATGCCTCTCAGCGTAATTAGCATTTTTAAATATATTTTATTAGATTAAATCCTTAATCAAGATTTTAGATGTAAGCTAATGTGATACCCTAAAATCCAAAATCTAATATTGTATTTTATTTCATAAATGGTGTCACCATCACATTTTAAAATGATAGATCAAATTGTAAAATATGACAATTTTACATTCATATCCATCAAAACTTTTTTATTATCAAATTTTTTATGTAAAAAAAAAATTCATTTATTTTATTATAAATATATATATTTTTTTAAATCAATATATTAAAATTAACCACTGCAATGCATGATTGGCTCTTCAATTAGGAGCCTCTTAAACATATTTTATTATTGCAAGTTTTTTTGGTTTTTTCCTCACTTGTTTTTCATTATTTTTCATGCACAAGCTATTATTGTTATTATTATTTTTTACATGGTTAGGTGACATGTTTTATTGTAAATTTCAAAGACTTACCATATTTTTGGTTTAATTTCTTCTACATCTTGTGTATGTTAAAATTGAAATTGAATAATAATAAATTTATAAAATAAAATAAAGATCAATTATATATAACTTTTAGGAAAGAGCCTACAACATAACTTGTGATCCTCTCATGTAGGCTTTAGGTTCAAGAATTTGACTATACTGATCTATTTTAAAAATACATCATTTTTTATTCAAATTATTTTCAAACTATAAATTTCATAACAATCAAAATTGGAAAACATTCTCATATTTCTAACAATAAAACTATTTTTTATATAATTTAATAATATCAAAAAAAATCTATTTTGAAAAACAATATATATTTTTTAAACTAATATTCTTAAAAGTGTTGAATAGTTTTATGGCAAACAATTTCTAAAAATTCAAGTTTTGAGATAGAGAGCTTCTTATTTGTGAAAATAATTGGATCAAGTCTCTTACTATAGTGTCATTCTTAACTACTATCAATACACTTAGTGCAGGTTTTAAGCAATGTCTGAGGAACTATGTTCTTTGGTGACATTCTTTGGTGGTTGTATCTAAGAGGAAGGGCATGGGAAAAATAGTTACAATAAGTTGAGTACTCTAGGTTGAAACATGAATTATAATTAACTAAAAGTTTATTGGAAAAAGTTATAAATAATTTTGAAAATTAAAATTGGAAAACATAAAATAGACTAAATTTAACCATTCAAGTTAGTGTTAGGATTTATAAAGATAAGTTTGTTGTTGAGGATTGAATGCATTTTATTTAAATTTATTAGAGATAAAAAGTAATTTTTTTAAATATTACATAGGATTTATAAAGATAAGTTTGTTGTTGAGGATTGAATGCATTTTATTTAAATTTATTAGAGATAAAAAGTAAGTCTTTTAAATATTACATATGCTATACTCTTATAAATCCATGTAACTGCCTTGTTATACCAACGTAAAAAAAATGCTAGTACAAGTCATTGTAGTACCAAGAAACTAGTAAAAGACTACTATATAGACTTTATTCACAATTACAAATTAAATTTTAAAAATATCTTTAAAAGGAAACGATAGATGTTTTGAGCCATATTGAGTATATTGAGTAAATGTTTTGTCCTGTACAAGACCTATCTCTTTTTAATAGAAATCACAGCCCCTATAAGATCAACGACAAAGCTCTACATCCTTTAGTATATTATACATCTAAATTTTTTGTTCTCTTAGGAATACTCAATCATCTATTATTATTATAAACAATTGGTCAAAATATATTTTCCATTAGACAATGCAATCAACATTTAAGAATCTTACGAATTTCTCATACTTATATAAACGAGTCCATGTTGCAGAGGAATAAGACCACATAAATATCCTTGTACATATGTAATATATGAATGTGCAAACCATCAACATTAAGCAATATTTAAAATCAGATTATCTTTTTAGTAATAAACCTCATAAAAGGCTCAATATATTTTACTATTAAGAAAGTTATATTACACTATGTCACTTCTGAAAGCCAAAATAAATTTAAATTTCTAACTAAGAGCATTGCTTTGTCTTCAATATAGGTTCCATTCGGTATAAAAATGAAGAAGCCCTCAAAGCTTCTCTCTCAAGCATTAGCCAAACTCACTTTATGACTTTTGTTAGTGAGACGAACATGAGGATCACTTTCACTTGTTAACTTTTGAGAGTTGGTGCACCAGTGGGTATCTATTACTATAATTTTATTTGTTTTGGAAGAATCAAAATTTATGAATCTATTTTGTTACTGAAATTTGACTTACAGCTCTTGTAATTATCAATATCTTCTCAGAGTACTTGTTTCATATTTCTAAACTTTTCTATGTTCATAAGTTGCACTAACCTTGTTGCATTGTCCTCAAAAGAAGAGATGTTGCTGAGTATACCATGATGTTGTCTCTCCAAGATAAGAGCTTCATCAGCGTCCCCCACGTAGCCTACACTTGCATGTTGCCTTTTTAACACATGAATAGTCTAAGAATGATCAAAATGGTTCTAGATTTAGCATTATTTGCCAGTATTCGTCATTATGAATGCACATACGGGGAATGGTATTCCATAGTAGATGGGCGACTAATGGTATAAAAATTTGAGGTCAGTTAATAAATTAGCAAGTCTATTAGTTGTTATCAAGTTTTAGTTGGCATAACCTTAAACATCACACACTAACGAAGAAATTAACCTTAAACATCAAACTCTAACGAACACACTAAGGAAGAAATTAAGCTTGGAAAAGTAAGTCAAACTTTGACTATTTGACACTTTTATTCTAGGAATGAAGCCTTAGTGTGTGATGTTTAAGCCGTTCGGCAAAATAATGCTTCTTCTACTCGGAAAAGAAAAGATGAAAGTGAAATCAACTTTTCAATTGATTGATTGCTCTTAGGTGTAGATTCATATGCAGATTGATTCAGTGTTGCTTTGGTGGGAAATAACTTCAGATTCAAGGGAAAAATAATATTTATGTTGCGTAAGACTGTGACTGGAAAGATTGATTCAATCAACACCTTATATATGTCACTTTCCATGGCAGCGTGGAGCTTATTTGAGCCACTGGGAGCTTTTTTTTATGTCCCTGAGTTGAGCCATCACAACTATAGCTCATTCCTTTGTTGGGTGATTAGCACAATAAGACAACAATTATTCAGTTTATTACAGCTCTAGTTGTAAGTGAAACACTACTTCTATTATGAAAACTACCGTGTGAGAAAATCTGATTCCTTTATTAATCAATTTAATGCAACTCTTATGAATACAGTCAAAGTAAAAAATGCTATATACCTTTCCACACTCATGCATGCAATCTATTTTAAAGTGTGCTCTCAAGATATGTCATCTCATGGAATGCATTTTACAAGACTGCACAAAGTGGATTCAAGTTTATTCACATCATTCCAGAACATTTGCCAACATCCTTCACTCCTATTCTAAAACGGAGGCTCTCAATAGAGTACCGGCTCCATCAAAGCAAAAACAAGGCCTCTGAATGATTTCAACAAAATGGCTCAAAGAATTGTACTTGCAGTCTTGTTATCAAGGTGTACAAATCATGTTCAATGAAGCACTCTAGAATGGTAAAAAGTTAGATTGTAAACATCTATCATTATTTATTTTATTCATAAAATGATCAATTTTGATAATAAAAAATTCATAAGTCAAATGATGATATTTTTATTAGATTCAATTTCGTATATTTCATGATCAAATTATTACTTATGAGGAGGAATGATAAACTTAACACTTATAGAATCTGGGTGATTTCACATAACTGATGGATTGGATTAGACTTTCTAGAGAAGCCACCCATGATAGTATTTCAAAAAACCCTATAAAGATTATTGAAGTGAATGAACATCAATAATCTACTTGAGACTCACTGCAATAGACTGCGCTAATATTTCATATTTTGTCGTGTTGTAAGAACGCTATCACTTGAAAATATACAATGGATGGATGTGTGATAAGAAAGAAGTAGAAAAGCAATTTGAGTGAGAGAGAAAGCAAGTTACTTGGATCCATTGTAGTTATTGTAGTCATTCCTTTGAAGTCACAAGATCCAAATGCCTTGTCCATTTTTTGGTAGTAGGCATCAAAATACATAAGAAGCATGGTCTTGAACAGTATCAGGATCATAGCAGGGCTGATCCTGGTTGATAGTCGTGCAATCAACTTGGCCTAGACCACATGCCCAATCCAATGCAACTTGAAGAAGCTTTGAGTCCGCCCCATCCACGACTATGAGTAGGTCTGATTAGTGGTATCATTGGCAAGCACCGCACCTGATCTTGTTTGTGTATATGAGCAATGTTAGTATGCTAATAGAAACCAAATTTAAATAAAGCTTCTACAAACTAAACTAAATTCATAAACTTCAAGATAGACTAAGATGAACTCTCAATTGAGAATATGAGCCATTAATGGACTCTCTCAATGAGAAGCTCTCTTGTTGAGTAGCTTTGTCTAAATAGATAGGATGTATGCTCAAGCTTATGCTTCAAAAAGGGCTTCAAATGGAGTTGGAATTTGGGTGTGAGTGTATGGTTTTGATGTAAAATGGCTTCTCAAAATGGCATTATGACTTTACTTCATGGATTGTGTTAAAATGGCTTGGGAGAGGATTCCTTAAATAGGCAAAAGGCTTGAAGAATTGAGGGCTAAGATGCAAGGATGGGGAAAAACTCATGGAGGGCTTAGATTGCATGAGAGGAGAGAACATGGATTGTGCTTCTTTACAACCAATCAAGGAGTGACACATGTCACAAGGTGAGAGGATGGAGGAAAGGGCAAGGATGAGTCAACAAAGGAGGCTCAAGAGATAAAATCTTCATAAAGACCCTTCATAAGTGCTTTGTAAGAACATTTATGACTTTGTGGGTTTTATAAAGTTTTGTGGTTGAGGATATTTGTGAGAGATACCATGAAATTGGAATTTGAGGGTTTAGGGAGGTTTTAAGCTTGCTTAGGGTTGTAAAAATGATTAGAGGAAGGGTTAGAGATGTCTTAGGACTAGGCAAGTGGATGGCAAGTGGATTGCAATTAATGAGGGTGGGTGAAGGAGGAGATATTTGTTAACTTTGGCTTGAGTTAGCAAGTCTTAACCCATGTTTAGGGAATGTGACAAGGTTAGGAGGGGATTAGGATTAGGGTTAAAGACATCTTCTAGAAGAGTCTAGGCTTTGGATGAGGATGAAGACTTTCTAGAAGAGTCTAGAACTTCCTAGGATAAGATTTTATGAAACAAATAAAGTTTTATTTATTTCAAGGGTTTGGGTTGGGGAGATATTTATTAAAATATTTTTAATAAACATGAGGATTAATATTTAATCTTGATTAAATATTTTGAGGTTGGATTAGGGGTAGGAAATGATGAGATTAGCCTTTAATCGAAATTAAAGAAGGATTAGAAGATTTTGGAAGAGGTTATTGGTCTTAAGGAAATTGGCCAACTTTTGGGAAAAAAAATAATTAATTATTTATTTTGGGATTTTTGATCAATTTATTAATTAAATAATTAATAAATAAGGAAATAATGTTTAAATAAGATTTAAACATTTTTGGGAGGGATTCCTTAATTAAATATTTTTAATTAAGATAAAGGGATTTAATGGCATAAAAATAAATTAATTAATTAAATAAATAATTAATTAATAAATGATGATGTCATCAGGACTTTTTTAGAAAATAAAAATACTTTATTTTCTAAAGGATTTTTAGGTGTCTATAGTTTGATGCATGGTATAAACTGGGGACAAATTCTCAGGATCAAACAACCCCAAGTTCTGGTCCGAGGTGGCACCAGGTTTCTCATCTTCATTGAAGAATTTGATAGGGATGCAAGGATGCTTGGGAGTGCCAGTCTTGTTGAGGACATGGCGGACAAGATTGTTGTTGTAAGTGTTTGCGTTGTCAATGGTGGCAGCAGGTTCATTAGGGTCACCCTTGGAGGGCCATCCAGTCTCCCCCACAACCAAGGGAACGTTGGTGAAGTTCAAGTCAGCCAATGCAAAGAAGGCAGAATCCACCATGACATCAAATACATTGGTGTAGTGAAGCATGGTGTTTGAGTCCACCGCCTCCTTGTTAGGAGGGAGGGGTCTAAACAGGTCATAGTCTAGACCCTCAACTCCATTCCCTTCCATGTAAATGTAATAGGGGTAAACATTGATCATCAAGTAGGAGGTCTGTTTGCCTGAGGAAATCCAACATGGGAACCAAGATAGTTTTCTAGGTAGCATTGAAGAATGCCTGAGATTTTGTAAAGCGGTAGTGGAGACAACTGACAGCAAACGTGTAAGACATGCCTTTCATCAAGTGTCTGGACATTGTGTGTCAGAGGCATCTGCCAGCAATGAACATGAATGATCGGCAACAAACATTCTGATGGAAAAGTTCCCATTTGGAAGCTGCAACGTGAGGAAATTCCGATGGGCTCTCACCCAAGTGAAAGCCTATCGGGAATAATATACTAGCATTCAAATCATCATGTGAAAAGGTTTGTGGAGAGTGCGAAAGATCAAATAGGGGAATTTTTGGTCTATTATTTTTGTAGATATAGACTTGTGTATTATATGGGTTTAATTGGTAATTCATTTAATAAGTAACGAAGAAATGGAAGTTTCAAATCAATTATTCATCAATTCATAAAATTCTAATTATGAGTGAATTAAAACTTTTGAAATAGGATCATTTTATATTTGCAACAAGAGTTATGTAGAGCTGAAGTCCTGCCTAATCTTAAATGTAAGAAATGATTAAGAAGAAAATAAGTTTTATCATAAAAAATGTTTGTGTAAACTTTTTCATATGTTCATGTTTCTATTTTTTATTTCACTTCTAAATAGAATGATATAATTTATATGTTGTTTTAGGTAAGAATTTCAAACATAGATGAGAATTAATAGTACCCTAAATATACTGAATTCTTAAACAATTGCAATAGCTTGGAATGGAAATTCTCATTAAATTTGGGTGTAGTGAAACTTTAAAAAAATATAAATTGAAGCATGTTATTTTTTTTTTACATTAATATCTTTCAAAACTGCTACTACAAGTCGATTTTCAGCCTTGACTGAACTGGTTTTTAGAAGAAGAAAAATTAAAGAACAAATATGAATTTTCAACCTAATATTCAACAATCTTCACCATAATTTCCTATTCAATCGATGATTTCAACATTATATAACTCAACTATCATTATGCATATCATAATCAATTTTTTAATAAAATATAAAATTTCAATTTATCACTCTCTATTTGGTCTTCTTTCTTTGTAATCTATGTTTTGTTTTTTGTTTTGGAATGTCTGTAAAAATTCTTAATGCAAGATTCTCTCTTGCATTTCTTAAAAAGCTTGCAAACACTCTTTTCAATAAAATAAAGTCAATGTTTTGGCATGTGACTTTGCGTACAATAATACCCAGCGTAAAGATACATAGGAATAACCAACATGTCAAAAATAAACATAAGCGTATTGGACATATTAAAATTAAATTTTTTCATCGATTATTGGGCCTCAAGAAAATTCATTCCAACAATCCAAATCACAAGGTCTTACAATCCTCTAATTAAGTGACTATGTCCTAGTTTTAGGCAAGAAATGTGAATTTATTTCAATATTTTATTTCAAAATGAAGGTAATAAATTTTGATAATGGTGTTATAGATTTCAAATGAAGATAATAATATTCAACTACATATGTGGACTCTAATTTGATTTCATCTATGATGTCTAGAGTTTTATTAAATTCAGTGCAGAAGATCTTATAAGATCTTTTGCACACTTTGATGGAAGGATAGCACACAAGTCCCCTTTAAGATAACAAATTTCTTAGACTTTTAGTAGAAAATTAAGGGAGGTGCAAAATTTTAAATTTGAGGGTGTAACAGTTTGAAGAAACAACTTATTGAATTAAAGAAATTGTAATAATAGAGAAGACAAATAATTTGATCAGTAAATTGTAGGCCTCTGAGGGAAATGGATATCCTCCTATCTAGAAATTAATTGAGACCCTTAGACATTGGACCCTAGAATTATAACACAACAACATTCAAATTATAACTGGCTACTAACTATATTTATTTCAGAGTTTTATGTAAGGAGCAATCTAATGTGTTAGAAATGATAAGTTTGTAGACTATTATTTCTAAATGGTCATCTTTGGGCACTAAATTGAAAAAGAAAAAAATATTATTTCATGAGCCCTTTCACAATTTTAGTTCTTGCCTTGGCAAGAGAATAAAAAGCTTTCTTTATTTCTCTAACAAGTATTAACTAAAATTACTAAAAAAAATTTAAAATCAATCAAGCCAGACAATCAAAAAAATGAATGGCATCTAATCAAAGTTGTTGTTAGAGGGTGCACAATAAACGTACAATGAAAGAAAAGGTCTTTTGGTGTTGTACAATACTGCCTATGTTTTGATCAAGTCCCTCTAAACAACAATTACTCCAGTTCTTCCAAATTCTAGTAGCTACCTCAATGGACAATTCAAGCTTGGAGAAGGTGTGGATATCTACCAAAAATAAACATACTAGTTTAAGCTTTCAAAAATAGGGCACTTTTTATTGTAATATATAACATAACTCCTCCTCTAAGCTTTAATGGATATACATACCTTGTTCCAATGCTCCCATTACGATATGGGCTGGGATCAGGAGTAGAAATTAACAAATCAAGTTCGAGAATTATTTTGTTTTATTTAGAGAAAGCTATGACTGCCTTCTAACAATAATTTCTTATGGGTGTTGTCTTAATCTTAGACCAACTAGCATGCATGCAACCACTTTACGATCATGCATGCAACTAGCTATTCTATTGTAATGTTTTCTTATGCTTACATATGTAGACTATTTAGTATTCTTGGATTTATTAAATTAGAAATTAAAAAGACTGCTACTAAAATTAGTTGTGACCAATCAAAAAATAGTAATCAAAACATAAAATTATATTTTAATTGAATCATTTCAAAAATCATAACTTCAAATTCTACTACCAGTTTTCAAAGCATAAATTAATTGGAAATGAAGCAGGGAAAAACTATAGTCTCTGCCTAGATAGGTAGGACTAATAGTAAAAGTTGGACTCAAAGTGAGCAATAGAATGGAAAAGAGTGATATAGCAACTAAAAAAATAAAAATAGAGATTAACGAGGGTTGCATAAACAACTTGAGTCTTTGCCTACAATGGGAGAGTAGGAAGAAAGTGTAGAAGAAGGGAAAATAATATGCATCTGATGGCTATCCAAACTTAGTAATTTTTTTGGTTTGAGAATAGTGGGTAGAATTTCTTCTTTTGTCAAATCCTTATTTTACAAGGTTTAATGTAAGGCCACAAATGTATATTGAGAAAAAGAAAAGCATAAGGGCTTAATTAATACCTTTTCAATATTTCCTAGCTTTTCACAAATTTACTAAGTAAATTAACTCTACAAACTCAAATGCCCATTTTGTGCCTCACCAACTATATCTAGGCATCCATTTCGGACTTGTTTAGAACAATTGCAACTCATAATAACATGAAGTTAAAGAAAGAACAATAACTATGCTACAGTTGCACTACTCAAGGAAAGATAAAATAAGTCGCCAAATATGCACGTAAGATATTTGAACCAAAATATTCAAATTTTCAAGGATATCAAACTAACATGTCTAGTTTCATCTTCACTACTCTTTCTAGGATTTAACCTGTATGTAATATGAGGAATCATAGTTGACACGATTGAAATGAATGAAATAAAGAGGTGCATTGGTTAACAAAAGGAAATAGGATAAGGCATCGATAATAGGTTTCATCCATAATTGATTTAGCAAGGCTTTCAATAACATGACAAAGCTGAACTTGCAAATATACCTAATTAAATCAAAAGAAAAAGGCAAAACTATCGAGAATAATTATCTATGATTCATGTGACTCCTCCTTGGGTTGCTTTGCAAATACTTGTAGATATAAGAAAACATAACATCAATGACCATATAGATACAAATTAGAAACCATTCTTATTTACCATAAGAAAAGTTTCCAAGCCTCCAAAATTTAGGTACTATAAAAAAAAAATGTAAGGCATAATATAGTTTGCAAGACCTATAATGAGATAAAGACAAAAGGTAAGCTATTCCACCTACTGTGTAGGGGAATTTCCAAGAGATAGACAAAACAAATTTTTAAGAATGGGATTCACATTTGATACTCACATAAAATATGGACAAAGTATCAATCCAAAAAAGTAAGATTTGAAACCATGCATTCTAGTAACTAATTATATTTTCTCATTATTTTAGTGTGCACACTCATCCTATGACTCCTAAAAACTATTCTTGGGATAGGTGTTTTACCTCTATGAGCATCGCCTAGATGCAATGAGTGTTGAGTGTTCCATTCAATTCTTGTGAGTCACAACTCATGAAACATGGATCAATGAGTTTTACGCAAAACTAAAAAGTTCAATGTTTATAGTAATATCACTATTTTATTTATTATAATAAATATTTTGTACAAACATAGATATGCAAGAATCTATTATTCATCCTAATATAGAATATTGACTCACAAGGAAGCTATATAGCTTCAAAAAAAATGAACTACATTATGGTGAACTTGATGTTTTCAATTGTAACATTTTAATTTAATTCAAATAAAATACAAAATTTTAAAAATAGTTCCAAGAATGTCATCTTGTTTTATGAATGACTCAGATTGAAACTTTTAATTCTCATATGATGTTATGACTTGGTAATACAAAATCTATGGGACATAGATCATTTACGAGTCCTCTCATTATACCTCATTGATCCTATCAAAGAAAGATACGCAACATATTGAGGCACAAGACTATGTATATTAGTGATATGCATTTAGTACATCATACATATCCTTGTTAACTCCATATATATATACATTCTTTAATCTTCCTTATATCTATATTTTATATTTTTCCTTATACATATAGATTCCTTTGATGTCTCCTCCCAGTGAATTTATATTTCAATATATTTTTATGTACAAGAAGGGACATGACCTCTATGTTGAAGTAGTCCTAGATTACATACTACGTCATGCCAAAAGGATGACTGATCATAACCATCTCGTCACTTTTTAATGAACTATAGCTAGCAAATATAAATTTGTAGATCCAATAGTTATATTTTTGTGTCTTATTGGATGTTGATATACAAGCCTACCTTAGACTGACATCCCCATTAACTAGATAGGATTATGACGATTATAATATTTTAAATCTTGAAAGAAATTTAGGTCATATTCTGTTGGGTAGGTGAGTTAAATCCTCAAAAATAAATACCTTATTGTAAGGTAATTTTAGTATCAAAACAAGTCCTCATGAAATGTAAATGGATAAGAAGCCTTCTATTTCGCATGTTAAGTCATTAATATCTAGAGAAGTGGTGTACACAAAATGACTTGACACTTAAGATATCTACATATTGTATATAATTTAATTCTAAATTGACTACTTTAATTTTGGATTCTAGTCTTAGAAAAAAAACTAGAAATAAATTGAATTATATGTTTCTTGTTCATACTTTGTACTAGTCTTAATTGTTTTCTTTTATCATATATGTACAATCGAATGCCTATTTCAAAGGTAATGTAGTAGTTAGTGTTGGGCATTCTATTGTCATGCATTCTTTAATATTCCTTATATCTACATTTTATATTTTTCCTTATACATATAGATTCCTTTGATGTCTCCTCCCAGTGAATTTATATTTCAATATATTTTTATGTACAAGAAGGGACATGACCTCTATGTTGAAGTAGTCCTAGATTACATACTACGTCATGCCAAAAGGATGACTGATCATAACCATCTCATCACTTTTTAATGAACTATAGCTAGCAAATATAAATTTGTAGATCCAATAGTTATATTTTTGTGTCTTATTGGATGTTGATATACAAGCCTATCTTAGACTAACATCCCCATTAACTAGATAGGATTATGACGATTATAATATTTTAAATCTTGAAAGAAATTTAGGTCATATTCCATTGGGTAGGTGAGTTAAATCCTCAAAAATAAATACCTTATTGTAAGGTAATTTTAGTATCAAAACAAGTCCTCATGAAATGTAAATGGATAAGAAGCCTTCTATTTCGCATGTTAAGTCATTAATATCTAGAGAAGTGGTGTACACAAAATGACTTGACACTTAAGATATCTACATATTGTATATAATTTAATTCTTAATTGACTACTTTAATTTTGGATTCTAGTCTTAGAAAAAAAACTAGAAATAAATTGAATTATATGTTTCTTGTTCATACTTTGTACTAGTCTTAATTCTTTTCTTTTATCATATATGTACAATCGAATGCCTATTTCAAAGGTAATGTAGTAGTTAGTGTTGGGCATTCTATTGTCATGCACCTAACACAATGAGGGAAGTAGATTTGATTATTTTTCTGTTATATATCAGCCATAATGTATTATTTATAGAATTACTTTGAAACCAATAGTACATGAATAGTAAAGCTTTTTCTCAAGTGTAATCAAGTTATGTGTGTATAATATGATGAAATTATTTGTGGCATAAAACCTAGTACCATCATGGAAATATCCTATGTTTAGTTAAACATCATGCAACTTAAATCACCTGAGAACATATATATTATAATAGTTAGGTTAGTTGTATATTATCTGCTAATATCTTCACACCCAAATAGTGGGTTGTGATAATTTCATAGAGTTGTGAGAATTGTTTCATGTTGTAACTTCTATATAAAGGTACAAGAAAATGCAATTTCTATGTGTAAGAGAAACATTACTTAGATAAAATAAAACTTTATTTTTGGTACTTGGATACATTTTCACACACTCTTGATGATCTTAATATACAATGAAAATGCAATTTGCAAAAAGGTGTACTAAATATTTGGTGTTTAGTATATTAGGTGAAATGAATCTTGAAGGAAATAAATAATAACTTAAGTCTAAATAATCTAAATATACTCATGTTATTCAAAACACACACACACACACACACACACACACACACAACCACACACATAGTTCCTAGGATATCATTTAAGACACTTCACTACCTGCGATTCTATAATTTTTCTTAATATAAATTGAAAGCAAGTCATATTGTGATCCAAAGGCCATTTGGTGAGGAGAAAATACATCAAAACCTTAGGGTTCCCAAATTTTCTAGCAATGTTGAACTAGTTCTCTTCAATGAAATAGATCATCAAAAAAAATCATACGATCAGACTATGCCACATGAAAATATCACTAATAAGATCTCAAAGTTGATCTATAAGAACTTTCAAATGATGAATCTTTTTTATAGCCTTCCGCCAAGAACGCAAATGTAAACATTAAAATACTACCAATGAAAAAAACACTTAATTAATGCAAGTCACAAATGACAAAATAAAGACTCAATTATTGTCAATTATAAAATCCTTGATTTATTGAATGGCGTATTCCACCAAATGAAAACTTCAAGGTTAGGAATAAAACTAAATCCTAGGGTTAAAAAACCTTGATGTAGACTCCCCAAGTAAATATTAAGGTAGGGGGTGTTAGAAAATTAATCCTTCTATGGATGTATTAAATTTGGGATATTCCAAGGATACCCTACAACATGTTAGTCCTCTAGTCTAAGTATGAAATCATGTCATTCTTTGGCATCTTGTCCATGTGTGAGGACATGTCACTTTTGTAATTCCTTTTATAAGGAAATTAGTTTATCCTCCTTAAGAGGTTTTGGACACTTTGCATGCACTTATTATAAATGGTGGTATTCATAGAAATGGGAGTTAGACATGCAACTTCTTTCTCATCTCTATTAAAGAGATGCCTACCACTCATTCTTTTATTTACATTATATTGATGCTATTGTAATGAGCTAATCTCTCTCTCTCTCTCTCTCTCTCTCTCTCTCTCTCTCTCTCTCTCTCTCTCTCTCTCTCTCTCTCTCTCTCTCTCTCACTCAATAATAATAATATCTTTTCTTTTTCTCTTCCAAAATCTTTCTCTCCTCTTGTTGATTCTTTGATGCATGCTATTTGAATTTTTTAATCTCATGGTAACATAACTTCTCACTTTTGTCACTTGGATTTATTTAGCTTCATTGCTCTATTTTTCATTTAGTTACATGTAAACTACATGAATGAAACGTTTAATTAAGAAACAATAGGCTAAGGATCGAACATATCAAATGAGTCCTACAAATAAAGCCAAACCAATAAATATCATGAAGAAATGATGCTATAAAAAAGGGAAACATAAACAACAATTAAAAAAGAAGGTTGAAACATCATGTTTTTGAAATAACTAATATATCTACAATACATGTATTTCCCACATAAATTCCATTCAATGAACCAAAATAACATAAATTGTTGTAAATAAACTCCCAATGTTCCTTAAAGGATAAGATTTTCAATAATGAGACACTAAATAGAATTTTTCCATAAATGAAAGTAAAATAAATGGTAGTAAAAATAAAATACTCTCCTATCCTATATGTGGGATGGCCATATATAATCTCCATGCCAAAAACAAAAAAAAATCCAAAGGAACAACTTTTACTTAAGATAAACAAGTTTATAATCTACTTGTAGATAGTGAGAATCACCATTTGCATTATAATCCACTCACAAAACGTTAGTAAGATTTTGTGCACATATGCAAATGCTACTTTAGTATAAATATGAAACTAGAGAGAAGATATTTTGAGAGAACAATGGATTAATGTAGAAAATAATATTTTTCTTATTATTAAATAAAACATGGTCATGTATAACAAAAGAGTAGAGAATGAACAAAAATTATAGAATAAGATAAACACAAGGCTTTATCTAAAACACCTCGGTCCCTTGAGTCATACTTGCCTATTTTAACTTGTTATAGAGAATAGAAGTGATGAGGAAGGTGGAATGAGAATCTAAAATTGTAAATTCTCACCATCTGTTGCAATAATTCATGTACTGAAATATTGAAAAATAATTTTTATTATTCTATAGGATTCTTGTGATCCGGTTATGTATCACACGATCACCTCAAACAAAATTGATTGATTTACTTAAGTTAGTTAAAGATTCAAAACTTATGCAATAAAAAACACCATTATTAAAAGAAATAATAATCAATTATATCTTATTATTAGATCATCAATATTGTGAATCATATAAATTAAAATTATTAAATTTGAATGATATACTTAAATTAATAGGCAATCCTTGTATGAGGCTACATTTGTTAAAATTATAATGCATAAAAATTACATGAATAATTGTGTCATCTATGCTTAAATATGAACATTGATACCCCAAATAAAATTCCCTTCATAATGGAAACCCCATCAAGTTATCATCTTATCTTTTTGAAGAACTCTACAAACATACATAAACTTATATATTATTACTTCTCCAATTTATGTATATATATTTCCTTACATTTAGAACAATGTGAGCTCCTGAATCAAAATTATGAATATTTTCAATAGCCTTACCACTTCCATAGAAGTCAGTGTAAACATTTTATAAAAATCCAAAGATTTCTAGAAATCTTTATATATCCCTTATATATCTTCCATAATGTCACTAATTGATAGAAAGGCCATATTGGTGTGTATAATGCACAGTCCAAGAATATTAAAGGATTTTATCATGTAATGATCATTTTAATAGTGAAAGGATCTCACATACCATTCTCTTACAAGGTTCTTGATGTTAGTGTAGTTTTTTATTTTTCCTATTTTGCTAGGTTTTTCCTACACTTTTAATAATCTCACTTAGGTTAATAAAGCATGTCTTATTAGGTAAATGGTTGTGAGGTGTCACCTTCCTACATGTGAGCATCCATTAGCTATCTTGGGAAGATACTTTGCTATCTTTAGTCTGATAGATGGTTGCTCCTCATTGGTTGGTGTTGCCACCTCTTCCCTCTTCCTAGCCTATATAAGCATGCTACCTGACTTGTATTTGCATCTCTTATTTTTGCATCCTCTTAATGCTATTTTGCTTCTAGCATTTGCATTACTCTCTTGGAGACTAACTCTATGTTGCTATTTTGATTTTGTATCATTTGCATTCACAGTTTAGATATTTACTCTTTGCACTAGTTTTTTGGGTTATTAATCTTTTCAGATTCTAACATAGTATCAGAGCTTTTCTATATGCAAGAGTAGATTTTAGTTTCCTTATTTGACAGATTCGGAGGGGGCTAATAAAATTTACTCTAATTTTTTGAAAAATGAAGTATGCTCTTCTCTTGCATCTTTGGATGATCTTGAGAATCAGAAAAGTTTTGACAAAAATGATTTTTCTCTGGGGTTTCAATCTCAAATCTGACAACCAACTTGCATATTTGGATTTTTCAATTAGTTTTGCAAGTTCCAGCATGCCATTGATGGACTTAGGAATCTGATCCAGCATTTGCATGTCATATTCTGGTTGCTAGGGTAGTTTTTTGATTTTTGGATCCATTTTTTACTGTTAAAGGCATCTGATTTACACTACAGCAACATCTTCTATACATCAGCAAGAAAAACACTTTCTGGGTTTTGTTTGCAGCCCCGAAAAACCATTTGGGTATCTTTTAGATTTTTCATGCAAGCTGTATATTTTGCAGAATCGAGCATAAAAAGCTACATCCATACCCCTCTCCGTTGGCAATCACAGATTTGAATGCAATTTTCAAATGTCTCGTTCTTATTCATACGTACTCTGATTTTGATGATTCTTGTTATGAACTTGGCTATTTTTTTGTGCTCTATCCACTAGTGGAGTTGTTTTTTGATTTTAATGCATTAATTTTTCAAAAATTGTAGATTCTCGACCGTGGCTGTGCACAGTTCTCCTTTTGGAAACTTTAAATGATCATAACTTTCTCATACAAACTCGTATCAGGGCGATTCTTTTTTGGAAAGTGCATAATTTTTTGAGTAGATTGCAGTGGTGCTATTTGTTTCCTTGATTATTGTGCCCAAGTTTTACTTTTAGCATATGCTCTTCATGAGGGTTTGTAATGCATTGAAATCAAGACCACTAAGTATTTCATTCTAGTGATAGTTGTAAACGCACTAAAATAAAGTGTCAAATTATATTTCTTTGGGGGGGTTCTTTGATTGAGTAAAAAGGGGGGGCTTTATGGTGGTTGGATTCTCTTTTTCTGGCATTTCTTCATCATGGATCAAACAAATATGCCCATCCTAAATCCATACAATTACTTTGAGTGGAAATCATGCATGACAATTCACTTAAGGAAAGCTGGATTAAATAAGATAACTATGGGACTTGAAACTGAACCTGTTGAAGATGAAGACAAGCCTAAGTGGTTTAACAAATGTGATGAGGCATATGGAACATTGAGTTTATCTGTTTCTCCTGACTTGCTATTTCACATTGAGTCTTTGGATACACCAAATGAAGTATGGACAAATCTAGAAACACTATTTGGCACACAAGATTCAATGAGGGGTCATATGTTGGAAAATGAATTAATTAGTTTAAGTCCAGAAAATTTCAACATAATCCAAGATTTTTTCACCAAATTAAAATCACTAAGGCTATAGTTAAAACAATGTGGAATTGAAAAGAAAGATGAACAACTGATTCTTAGTATTCTCTCTAAGCTAAGTTCAGAATATTCTGTGTTTGTCTCTACCTTCTATGCTACTAAGGGTGCACTTGGTACTCAATTCACCATGCCATCTTTAGATGATTTTGTTGTCAATCTCACTTGAGAACAAGACAAGCTAATCCAGATGGGCACTCTTAAGTCCTCTAAGTCACATGTCTTGGCTGCCAACCAAGGCACAAAAGAACAACAAGGACAAAGTAGTAACAACAATAGTAAGGACAAGAAACAAAAAAATAGTGAGGAGAAGAAGGATCAGATACCAGTTTCTTCAAAAGCAACTATTGATACACCATCTTCCAAGGGCGATAAGCCTAAGAAAGAAAAGGTCAAATGTGCCTATTGTAAAAGACCTAGTCATGATGAACATAAATGTTGCAGAAACAACTTGATCACTTGACATACATTCTTGAGAAAAATAATATCAATGTTTCTAAGTCTATCAAACAAAGTTCTAATGAAGGGTCTAACAAAGAAAAAGAAAATAGCAAGGGGAAAGGAAAGGGCAAGGCTCTTTTTGCAGTTGCTTCCTCACCATCCACTTGGGTTCTTAATTCGGGTACTTCACACCACATGGCTTCATCTAAGGAAGAAATTGCATCCTTGGAGCCATGTACTATGTCTTCTATGTTGATGGGTGATAACACTCCTATTGAGGTGTGTGGGAGCGGGTCTGTTGATGTGGGGGATGGCACATTCCATGATGTTCCTTGTGTACCATCATTGTCAACTAATCTCCTATCGGTATACCAAATCACTCACACAATTTTAGGCAAGCAGGTTGAGTTCACTCCTAGTTCAGTGGAGATATGTGAGTTGCACAATGATTCTACAGTTGCAGTTGGGAGAGCAGATCATCAGTCACGACTCTATATATTTTCTCACTTTGTTCCTGATCCTCCTTTGACTATTTTATTCACTCACTCTAATGATGTCAACAGATTATGGCATGAGCGGTTTGGCCATCTTAACTTCCACTACTTGCATCAGCTTAACCAACAAAGCATGGTCACAAGGTTACCTTCTACTTTGACATTGGAGTCACTTAGAATATATGATAGATCTTCTAATGGGTCAGATTCAGTTGAGCAGTCTTCTACTTCCACTTCTGATGTAGAGAGTGATTTAGAGGACTCACCTCCTTCCTCTCTTAGTCATCATTCACAGGTTGATGATTCTCCTCTAGATTCTCCATCTTTTGGTCCACTTTGGGCTAGACATACCTTGTAGTTTATAGGTGATTGGGTTGGGGATCCATCAGACACCAAGTAGACTCGTTCACAATTCTAGGATACTCTGCATATCTTCATTGCTATTGCCTCAAATCCACAGTCCTTTCATGAGGCTTCTGGTATTTTTGAGTCAGATACAGCTATGCAGGAAGAGTATAGTTCCTTGATGAGGAACAACACTTGGGATCTTGTCCCTTTTCCTAAGGGAAGAAAACTTGTTCGATGTAAGTGGATCTACCAGACAAAATTTGCAAGCTTTGTTGGGGGTGCGGGATGCTTCATCTTTTGGGGGGCCTCTTCCTCTCACTTGGAGTCTTAATTTTCTTTGGGGAGTCTCTTTTCTCTCTCTTTTGGAGAAATTTTATGTACATGGGTACCTCATCAGGCTTGACTTGCCGGGACCCATTTCTACATCCACCTAAGCTTCTCTTATGGGGGGGTGTTAGTGTAGTTTTTCATTTTTCCTATTTTGCTAGGTTTTTCCTACACTTTTAATAATCTCGCTTAGGTTAATAAAGCATGTCTTATTAGGTGAATGGTTGTGAGGTGTCACCTTCCTACATGTGAGCATCCATTAGCTATCTTGGGAAGATACTTTGTTATCTTTAGTCCGATAGATGGTTGCTCCTCATTGGTTGGTGTTGCCACCTCCTCCCTCTTCCTAGCCTATATAACCATGCTACCTAACTTGTATTTGCATCTCTTATTTTTGCATCCTCTTAATGCTATTTTGCTTCTAGCATTTACATTACTCTCTTGGAGACTAACTCTGTATTGCTATTTTGATTTTGTATCATTTGCATTCACAATTTAGATATTTACTCTTTGCACTAGTTTTCAGGGTTATTAATCTTTTCATATTCTAACATTTGATGTCCTCATCAAAATCCCCATGGGTTGTTATATTGGAAAGATCAATGAGAAATGGAACTTAAACCTTTCAAAACCTAATGTTATTCCTAAAATCATCTAGAATTGTGTATTTGAAGGGAAAGTGAAGGGAAAGTAATTCATTACAGGATGATGATACAAAATTTTAGAGGTGTAATAGATTAAAAAAAATTATTAGAGGAAAACTATAGGTTCCGAAAATCCTAATGTTTATAGCTAAAAAGAGGTGTAACAAATAATTGCACATAAGTAAAATGTAAGTTTTTGTAATTAATATTTTAAATTTTTCTAAAAATACAAATTGAGTTTAAACTTTTATTTTCTTGTTAAGAGTATGAAGTGGAAAATAATAATAAAAATTAGAGTAAATGCACATTGTTTGTTTTATAGTAAATTCTACAGAACATGACATATAAAAATTATGGTTAAGACACAAATACACATTACTAAGAAAAATAAAAGTCTTTGTCTACTTCCATACTTTCTCTTCTTCATAGAAAAATTTAACAATCAATCTCATCAGAGTTGCACTTGCAAATAACTCTAATGACCAAATGGATACATGATAAAATGATCAAATTTTTGTTCACTGTAATGTTATCAAGATCTTTAATTTCTTGACTATACTAATTATAAATATCAAGTTCCAACTCTCAAGACACTCGTGAAACTTTATAATTAGAAATGTTATGTGTAAACACTAACATAACCGTCTTAAGATATATATGTATTTTGTTGATCTCCACTTTTTTTTGTGGTTGGAAGACTATTTCCTACTTTAGTAGTTATTGCAGAGTTAGTTATGTTGTTTGGGTGGATATTGTTAGTGCTCTTTGAACTTATGGCAGATTTTGATTTTTTATTTTTTTTGCAACTGTTTAGGCTTGAATTGATCTTTTTAACTACTTGGTTGTAATGGTGTAGGGTAGTTAAGTTTCAAGTATAATGTTGTTACATGATTTTAGGACCCTTTTTCTACTACTTTTAATCAAAAAAAATGACATTGTTTCATAAATTAATTTGCAATGATGAATTAGACATTGAGAACAAAATTATAGTGGATCATTTGTAAGTTCTATATTTTACAAGCATTGAGAATGTTTATTTTATCATCAAAATAAAAGCAACCTAACAATTTCAAAATCATGTAATTCTATTGATTTTTCTCTTACTTAGTTCTTGTGGACACGTAAAATAGAGTTCACTCACAATAATGGCAAAGCTTATATTGAAGAAAGAAAATAGAGATGAAACAAAAAGTGATGTACAAATATACTCTTAAAAAATTTCAAACATTGAAGATTGCATATTCATTTTAATTAATTGTTGTTTGATTAAAGAATCAAACAATCAATAGTAGTTTTACAACTCATCCATATCCAAATGTGGAAATTGATTGCCTTTATCTATTAAGATCAATTATGTTTAAGAATAACCCTCTATCTCTTACTACTAATCAATTTTGTTAAAATAGAAACATAAATCATAACATCATGTACATTCAAATCCAAGACCTTTATCTAGTTGGCAAGTATAAAATTGACTCATAGCTATAAGTATACATACTTTAGAAATCTAAATTTTTCTATTATTAAAATTAAAATTACAAGCTATTAATTATTAGAATACTTCCTTATTGAAGATGCTAAATATGTTTATGTATTATAATAATAGAAAACTTAATGCTCTCTATCATGAATAATAAACTATTTGGATACTTTAGAATTTCCTTTTCAATAAAGGTTAAAAAGTTCTACACAAAATTCTTGAAACCATTTTTCACTTGGTGTTCTATAAAATTGAAATTGAAAGCACTTTTTGGAGTAACTATGGTACTATTAGGAGTTGGGATGGTTGACATTTCTTTTGTGTCTCTCTAATATGGGGATTTTGTAATCATTTTTGTTGTTTTTAAAAGAATCTTGGAGTTGTCTTAGGAGAAGGCTCTTTGTGAACAATGACAGTCATCTACACTTTTCTTATTTTGTTATTGATATTAGAAAGTAGCCAAAATGGGGACTGACCCATAACAAAGTAAAACACAAACTAAGAATCAATGGAAATTCATCATCATGCAACAATTCTTAATATTAAAAAGTGCCAGTGAACAATTCTTGATTTATATAATACACAATTTCTTATGTATGCTGCCCAAATAACCCAACAACCAAATGATAAGTAGTCAAACATATGGTCAAACAATTATTTTAGTTTTGACATGTAAACCAGAAATATCGGTACTCCTTGCTCTATGAAAATATCGATAAATCTCTAAGTTGAAGGAGCATTAGCTACTATATATCCTTCATAGACAAGGTGTAGACTTCAAGTTCAACTTCAAGGTCTAGAATACATACTTTATTTTGGAATATCACTAGAGCCCGAATCCAAAGAAGAAGCAAAATTTGAGGACTGAGAAAAGAAACCTGGTCCCAATGGAGAATATGTGGATTTAGGTAGTGTGTTGGGTAGACGAGGCATAGTGTTAGAAAATAAATTAATTATACCTAGTACATTCCAAGTACTTTGACCACTAACCAAGGAGGCTTATAGACACTTGGAAAAATTCAACACTTTCTAGATTATTCTTTCAATCTCCAACACTTTCTAAAGTTTTCTTCCAGTTTTTGGATTTCTCTATCAATGTACAAATTGGTTATAAATTAATGAAATGGGCCTATGATATATAAGCCCAATTTGGGTTTCCAATATGGTATGAGAGCACATTTTGATTCTTGGGCAGTGATATATGTTTTATTTTTGTGCAAATTTGAAGAAAGCCCAAAGAATATGACTAAGTGTGCATGAAAATAATGTGAAGAATATGACTAAGTGTGCATGAGAATAGTGTAAAGAAGTATTTAACTTTTGATTTGAGAAAAGAAAAAAAGAAAGCATTAGATTTGAAGTGATGGCTGTAAGAATTATTAGCATAAAGAATTTTCTTTTTCCATATCTTCCTATATCAGAAACTTCCTTTCCCTCATGAAAATGTAGGTGTGTTGATATTGTGACTATAGGGTGTTGGCATAGTGACTATATCCCCGATGAGATCCTTTTCCACCATTAGTACATGCTTTTGGTGTGATGGAAAAATCTACATGGTATCAGAGCGCAGGTCACCGGTTCAAGTCCCTCAAGCCCTTTGACCCTTTGTCTGCATAAGCTTGGATTATCAACATGGTATGTAGTGGGTGCAAATCCCACATGATAAATGGTTGTATCTGGCTCCATCATGGGGGGGGGGGGGGGAGGGCGGGGTGTTGGCATAGACTATATCCTCAATGAGATCCCTCTCCACCATTAGTACATGTTTTTGGTGTGATGGCAAAATCTACACAGGGAATAAGGCCAAAAAAGCCTTCATAAAGCTGGAGGCTTATGGATAGAACATTACATGTGGCTGAAGACAAGGAAAATAACATGGGTCAATGAGTTTGACTCAAAATCACACAATTAAATCCTGATAGCAATATCACAATCTTTTTATTAATTAATTCAAAATGTTTACAACATAGCTTCATTTAGAGGTCTTATCTTCTCTCAACGCACAATTTAAGCGTTCAGACTTAACGACAATGACAAACATGTACTTTTATGCATAGCTTTTAAAGCAGCCAAAATTCTTTAAAACTTTTAAATTACTATACATGAAACACTATAAGAAACTATTTCAGAATGTCTACCTTATAAGAACTCCAACAATTTACAAATTTCATTTTCAACTGCATGGTTGGCATCATTATACAAGATGATCATTGAAAAAAGCATATTGAAGAGCTACCGCTACTTCAAGGGAGGTCACAAAATGCTCGACGTTGCCCCAAACCAAATAGTGATCAATCAAGGATTTATAAATCTACCACACAAGGAAATGCAGTCAAGAAAGAAGAAAAAGTTGATAATTTCTGAAAACAACTTGAAACATAATTGCTGATATTTTGGTTTAAGCAACAAGATTGCTCACTCTAAAGGACACGGGTCCTTTCATTTTTTAAGGGTTGTTTAATTATTGTAGGTTGTGTATAAGGGCTGCCTAGCATTTTCAATGTCATCCATTATCTATTTGTTTTTTTTCCCTAATGAAGATAAAGGAGATCGTCTTGGACATGAAAGAAAATCATCATCAGAGAATAATTGTGAGGTTGGTGCTCATGCACAAAGAGGTCTAGGGGAATCCCTTTTCTGTAAAGGAGGCAAAAGTAAAGCCAGAAGAAATGTTTCATGAAGACTTATTATTTAAACCAAAGGAATCATTCAAGAAGTCATAGCAAGAAGCTACTCCTTAAAAAAGGTGAGTTGTGGTTCTTTCAAGTAAACCATAGATTAGGATAAGATCCATAAATGTGTGAAAGAAATCTTAGTTTTAATTTCGTTGTGGTTAAAAAAGACACCACCAGAAGAAGAAGATGAAAAGACCTTGCCCAGATCATTGTTCAGGACCCGTATTTATTGAGGCTTTTGCAATGAATTTACCTATCGTTGATCACGCATTTAAACCAACATTTGCTATGAAAAATTTCGTATATTTTAATTTCTTTTCATATATATATATATATATATATATATCACTAGAAATTGAACACTAAAACTGCGCGTAACAGTGAGATAACACAGCCGGTGGTGAATATTGCTTGGCAGATCTCGCATCACATTATGATCAATAAATAATCAGAATTATAAAAGTGGCAGGACCATGCATACCTTCCAGACCAATAAAACTATATAGATCATTCACTTTTTCCTATAAAATAGAAGTTTATTAATACCATCAAAACTGAATGCCTTATAACTATAATCTATATCCAAGTATAAACCAGATCCTTCTTTGATAAATTTCATCTTATGTGCCTAAAACAAAATATATAAAATGCGAGTAGTACTAATACTAGAAAATTTATAGCCGCGGATGCGAGAATAAAATATCATGAAGATTAGAAATGATTATAGAAAGAACAAATCTGGAAACTAAGAATCGGAAAACAGGCTTAATTGACTTTGAATATGTTAGAAAAATATTTAGAGAGAAATGGGGGACGAAGAAGTTCTGAAGATTATAGAATGTATCACTAGTAATTTTTGGTTATGGAATTAGATAGCATTTGTAATTTCTAGAAACTTCTAGTTGGCTGCATAAAATGGGAATTGGAATTTGGAAAAAAATACAATTTGGTGTTTGTTAGAAACAGTCAACTGTCATGCTGTTATAACCAAACAGCAAGTATGCCACACATTTCCTATTAAATTGGTAACAAGATAGGAATGTCCTCCATAAAACTAGGTCATTTAGCATTATCCACTTATCCTCTAGAATCATCTTCTATCAATGCCCTCATCTCATAGGCTCTCTATATATAGAGGCCATTGCATAGCTTTGTAGCAATCAGTTTGATGAATAAAATTTGCTTCTCTCTTAAGTGTTTATTTCTGATTTTTCCATTGCCAAGTATTTGTGTTTATTTCATATCTTAGTAAATCTTAGATCTTTTATTTTTATCATGGTATCAGAGCCTAATTTAGCTAGGTTCAGCTGGAGATTCATCTAGAAGTCCAGCTAGAAATATTGCTAGAAAGTTTTTTGTTGCAAGAAAATATATTGTTGGAAATGGTTTGTTTGCAGAGCTGATATATATATATATATATATGGAGTAATATTTGGTTGCAGGACTGTTATGTTGCTAGAGTATTGCTAGATTTGTTTGAAGGCTGATTTCTTTTGCTAACATGGGTTCTTCAAATGAAGTTTTGCCTATCTTTGATGGAAGTGGTTTTACAGATCGAGAGATTGCAGTCAAGAATGCTCTAAGAGAGAAAGTTTTATGAAGGTCGGTAAATAAAAAAATTGGGAAACCTCAACAAACTAATAGAGAAAAGGAGTTGTGGAAATGCAAGTTGGAGCAAGCTAGAGGTATTATTGGTAAAGCTTTGAGCCCCAATCTAAATAAAAGATTTGTTGATATTGTTAACCCAATAGAGTTGTGGGAGACTTTAGAGAAAGATTATAAAGATGCAGACATTGCTAGCATGTTTAGTATAGAAGAAAAATTGATAAATTTAGATCCATCTGATTTTGGAAAAATGTCTGATTATTTCAATGAAGTTACCTTTTTAAATGCTCAGCTAAAAAAATAGATGCTGAATATGCAAAAAAAAGATTTTTAGTTGATTGCAATGGTTGAAAGTAAGCTTCCCTAGCCATATAAAGTCTTTAAGGAATCAAGGAAAAGAGTTCTTCAACTAAATCCCAATACCCCCCAGCAAACTTTTGACCATTTTTGCAAATCTGTTTTAAATGAAGAAGTTCAATTTATTAAAGAAGGGCATATTAAGAAGAATCATGCATATAAAGCCAAAAGTAAATTTTTTAGAAATGATGGAAAAAAGAATTGGAAAATAAATAATAAATTTCGAAATCATGAAGCTTCTAATCATTTTTCTAGAAATGATGGTGCAGAAAAGCAAGCTGGAAGAAAGCCCTTTATTTTCAGGTATTGTGGAGGTGAAAATCACATGAAAAAGTTTTTTTTGAAGAAGAGGGACAATGAAAGGTAGCAATATAAGCCCAAGCAAGAAAGGTTTAAGGATGGAAAGAAGGATAATCATAGTTTTGTAGCTATCTCTTTAAAAAGGCAAGAGAAATCAAATGAGGAGGTAATTGCTACACCCAAAGGTAAATCTAGTGTTAAGGGGGGATACTTTGCTTCAGATTTTAATAAAGAATGGATTTTAGATTCGGGGGCATCATCTCACATGACTAGGGATAGATCTTTATTTATTGATTTTTATGAAGGGAAGGATTCAGATCAAGAAATTTCTATTGGCAATAAAATGAAACTTCCAGTTTTAGGAACAAGAACTGTTAATGTAACACATGGATCTTTGAAAAATGTTTTATTGGTTAAAGGATTGGGGGTGAATTTTATTTCAGTACAAAAAATAGTTCAAGCTGAATATGAGTTTGTTGTCAATGCTGATCAAGTTATTGTTAGAGATAGAAAAGACCCAAGCAATATAATTGCTATTGGTAGAGTTGATCATGAAGAGAATCTATTTAAATTTGTGAGATTTTTTGATGATAAATATACACTCTCTCATGCTTTTATTGCTTAGACTGATAATATGTCACAACTTTGGCATGCTAGACTTGGACATTTAAATTATAAAAAATTACAAGATATATTTAGAATGGATATGGTTAGAGGATTAACAAAAATTTCAGCTTGTGAAGGTGTGTGTGAAGGTTGTGTGTTAGGGAAACATCATCGAGATCTTTTTGATTCAGGTAAAGCATGGAGAGCTAATCATCCATTGCAACCTATTCATAGTGATTTATGTGAACCAGGATATCCTTCACTTTTAGGTGCCAGGTACCTTCTCACTTTTATTGATGATTACAGTAGGAGGGTATGGATTTATTTTCTTGAAAGGAAAAAAAAATTGTTTGAAGTGTTTCAAAAGTTTAAGGCATTAGTTGAAAATCAAAGTGGCAAAACAATTAAATGTTTAAGGACGGATAATGGGGGTGAATATTGCAATTATGCATTTTAGTCATTTTGTGTGAAAATTATGATATTAAGGTACAAAGAACAGTTCCTTATACTCCTCAACAAAATGGGGTGGCTGAACGAATGAATAGAACTCTTTTAGAAATGGCTCATTGTATGTTGCATTTTAAAAGTCTGCATAATAAATTTTGGGGTTTGGCTATTTCTTGTGCTACACATATTATAAATAGAATCCCCACCAAAGCTCTCACAAATATCACCCCTGAAGAAGCATGGAATGGTAAGAAACCTCACATTGGATATTTTAAAGTATTTGGGTGTATTGCTTGGGCACACATTCCTGATGCACAAAAGGAAAAGTTACAACCAAAGAGTCATAAGTGTTTGTTTATGAGTTATAGTGAAGAATCAAAGGCTTATAGGTTATATGATTTGACAACAAACAAGGTCTTTATTAGTAGAGATGTGAAGTTTGATGAGCATTCACAACTTACAACCACTCCTTCTCACTCTACAACAACAAATGCTTCTCATTTTCCAGATATTTTAGGAGGAAATGGAGACTACATTGATGAGGATGAGTTGTGCACTTCTACAAATGATGAAAATACTAGTGAAAACAACACAACTAATGCTTGTAATCAGACATTTTCTGCAGGTAGTAATGATAAAGAAGATAACCTTTCAGCTAGGCAAAAGACAAGAAGTGTTGAAAAAATATATAGGCAAGGCTCAAAGATCCAAGGGAGGAATGGTAGTGCTCTCATGGCCAAAGTATTACAAGTAAATGACCCAAGATCATATGAGGAAGCTAGAGGGAAGAAAGAATGGGAGCAAGCTATGGAAGAAGAATATGATGCTTTGGTGAAAAATAAAACTTGGGAACTTGTGCCACTTCCCAAAGGTAAGAATTTCATTGGTTGTAAATGGGTTTATAAAAAAAAATTAAATAGATGGTGCTATAGAAAAATTTTAAGCTAGATTGGTTGCTAAGGGATTTAATCAAAAAGAGGGTGTTGATTATGAAGAAACTTTAGCTCCTGTCATTAAAATGAATATAGTTGGAATTATTCTTTCTTTGGCTGCAAGTCTTGGGTGGCATATTCATCAAATGGATGTAAAAAATGCTTTCTTAAATTGATATTTATATGAAGAAATATATATGGATCAGCCACCAGGATTTGTAGATCAGCAACATCCTAATCTTGTTTGCAGATTAAAGAAGTCACTTTATGGGCTTAAACAAGCACCAAGAGCATGGAATGAGAAGATTGACAGGTATTTTCAGCTTCATGGGTTTCAAAAATGCAAATCAGATCCAAATCTTTATGTGAAGAGAGTGCAAAATGAAATTATTCTTGTTGTAATTTATGTGGATGATTTACTCATAGCTGGACCAAATATTGGGTTAATTAGTGATTTGAAATCAGATCTTAAAGGGGCATTTCATATGATTGATTTGGGTGAACTGAATTATTTTCTTGGCTTGCAAATTAGTAGACTTCATGATGGGTTATTTATCTCTCAATCAAAATATGCTTTGGATCTTTTAGAAAAATTTAACATACTTGAATGTAAGCCAACCCCTACTCCTTTTCAATCTGGAATTAAGCTAACTAAAGAATGCATTTCCAAGAAGGTGGATGCTACTTTATATAGATAGCTTGTTGGTAGCTTGGTTTATCTAACATAGTCTAGACCAGACATTTGTTTTGCTATCAATTTGGTATCTAGATTTATGCAGGAACCAAAAGAAACTCATTGGTTGGCTGCCAAAAGGATTTTATGCTACACTTGTGGAACCATTTACTATGGCATACATTATAGTTACAATTCCTCAATTTCTTTGACTGGCTTCATAGATTCAGACTGGGGAGGTGACATAGATGATAGACAATCTATTGCTGGTTATATTTTTCAACTCAGGTTAGGTCCAATTACATGGAGCAGCAAAAAACAAACTACTACATCATTGTCCTCATGTGAAGCAGAATATAGAGCAGCAAAAGAAGCTGGAAAGGAAGCAATTTGGATTCGCAACCTTTTATTTGTGCTTGGTTTTGCACAAAGTTCAACTACTCCTTTGTATTGTGATAATCAAAGTGCTATCCAACTTGCAAATAATCCTGTTTTTCATGCTAAAACAAAACACATCGAAATTGATGTTCACTATATTCGAGATCTTGTTCAAGCAAATTTTGTTCATCTCCAATTTTGTCCAAGTGAAGACCAAGCCGCAGATATATTTACTAAGAGTATGCTTGAGGCCAAATTTTTGAAACTACGAGGCATGCTAGGCATGGTTGAGGTGAACATTAAGGGGGGATAGTCATATAATGTTTCCCTCTCTCTTTTGATGTTGTAAATAGGTCTAACAAGGCTTAATGCTGGGACCTATCCTATCTAAAAAAATTATTGTAATTTCTCCCACACATTATCATTAGTGGTAGAAATTAAGGGGGGATGTTAGAAATAATCAATAATCATGCTGTTATAACCAAATAGCAAGTATGCCACACATTTCCTATTAAATTGGTAACAAGATAGGAATGTCCTCCATGAAATTAGGTCATTTAGCATTATCCACTTATTCTCTAGAATCATCTTCTATCAATGCCCTCATCTCATAGGCTCTCTATATATAGAGGTCATTGCATAGCTTTGTAGTAATCAGTTTGATGAATAAAATTTGCTTCTCTCTTAAGTGTTTATTTCTGATTTTTCCATTGCCAAGTATTTGTGTTTATTTCAGATCTTAGTAAATCTTAGATCTTTTATTTTTATCAATTTCTTTATTTATCTTCAAATTTAGGATTTGATCTTCCATCTAAATAGGTAGAATTGATCCAATTCCCATTTTAATTCCTATTTGGCAAAAACTTAGATTACACATGAATCGAAAAACTTTTGAGATCCAATTTTTTTTAAAATGCAAAATCCAAAAGCATTCAAAAGACATGAGATTTGGAGTGATATCTCATGAACAGCCATGATTGGAGGCTATGCGATGCATGGTCCATCAGGGAATCCCTCAAACTCTTTGAAGAAATGAAACAATCTGGCATCAATCTGGATCATATCACCTTTGTTTCAGTTTTTGTCTGCATGCAGATGTTCAGGTTTAGTATAAGAAGGTTATCAGTATTTCAACCAAATACAAAAACATTATGGTATCTAACCTATTATGGACCATTATAACTGTATGGTTGATCTTTTTGGTCGAGCTAGAAATTTGGAAAAAGCAAAAGACTTTATTAACAGAAGGCCAATAAAACCTAATGCTAGTGTTTAGAGTTGTCTGCTTGGTGCCTGCAGAGTACATAATAATATAGGGGTAGTTGAACATGTTGCACGAGATCTTTTATCTTTTTTTGTAAGATCCAAGAAATGATGCACTGGGTTATTGAATGACATTGAAATTATAAGAAACCTGATGAGACACAGAGGAATTTAAAAATACAAATGTTTGTGCTTTCTTCACTGGAAATATATTAGATCAATAAGTATAATACATGATTTATACCTAGTATGAAAGTTGTGTGCTATCATAAAATGAAACTCTCTGAAGATAGGGAGGCACTAAACCAGATTTCAAAGGGAATATTGGTTCCTTAGCACCTGCCAGATTTTGGGGTTTGAATCAAATATATTCCAAATAACAAATATTTTTGGATTTTTATCAAATCGGTTTCAAATGAAATTTTGTAAATGGTAATCTAGATTTCAAATTATAGAATTCCAAATCCAAAATTCTAAATTCTAATTCTTAAATAATATTCCAACAACCAAATATACCCTTACCATACCAATACCCTAACTGCGTAAGAAAAATAAACTTATAAATTTGCACAAATAACACAATAATTTGAAGCTCGAGAGCTGTAGTCCTTACTGAGATATAGACCCTTATCTTACAAATACCCTAACTACATAAGAAAAATAAACTTATAAATTTGCACAAATAACACAGTAATATAGACACTTGAAGATTGAGAGCTATAGTCCTTGCCTTATCTTGGCATATCAGTAAAGCCCAAATCTGGAGGAACAGAGAAATCTGACAACTAAGAAGAAAAACCTTGTTTGAGAGAAGAATATATGGCTTTAGGCATCGCGCTGGGTAGTTGAGGCATAGACCCTTCAGAGTTCAAGACCTAGAGAACATACCTTATTTTGGGTGTTGAAAGCAGATCAGGATGAGAACACCATAATCCTATCACCATCAATTTTTCTAATTCTGCTCTGTCAAATATTCTAAGTAAATTTTTGTCTGGGGCATTGATCAACCTGCCTTCACGATACAACTCCCAAACCCATTCCACAAGCTATATTTTAGGGCTCTTCAGGCTATCATCTAACACCGGCCTTCCATAGGCTATCTCCAATGCAACTGCGCCAAAATTGAACACTTCTAACTTTGTGTTAGATATTCTTGTAACGGCACATTCGGGTGCCAGGTACCCAAATGTGCCCACCATTTTTGTGGTTCAAAGTGTGAGAAATATAAATCAAAATTAAATTCAAACTCACAACCTAACCCAAAAATCTGCTCGAAAAAAATATTACCGAGTGACGATTTTTGCTCTGTAGCCAAAGAAACCAAGTGGCAAGAGAGTTTACCGAGTTAGCTCAGTAAATGAAGAGTAACTCGGTAGATGAAGAAACAACTCAGTAAATGAAGAACTCAGTAGACACTGGATACCGAGTGAGCTCAGTAGTGTGTATGCCGAGTGAACTCGGTAACCACAGGAAGGTGGAGCTCGGTAGAAGAGCAACTTGGTAGCCACAAGAGAGTGGAACTCGGTAGAAGAAGGCACCGAGTGAACTCGGTAGCCACTGTAGAGAATGACTTCTACAAAAGACAATACCAAGTGCAGACTTATGACATGAATATTTCCACCATTAAAACCAAAGACCCAAAGCTTGAAATATTCAACAAAAAACTTCACAAATGCTAAGAGACAATGGATTCACGTATGCCTACTAGCTTTCTATTCAACTTAGATTCAAACTATTACAAAATCTAAGAGTATTTGGCTTCAACCAGAAAACCCTAAACTGGTAAAGCTTGAACAATTTCAATACTCAGAAACTTTAAACTTGTAGCTCTAATGGCTGCAAATAGTAACGTCTAGAGCAATCACTGCTTCAAACAGACGAATGAAACAATAAAACATTCAACTTACAGAATGATTAGAGAAAAAACATGTGCAACTATAGGCACGAAATAAACTTCCTTTTCTTTGCACTCTGATGTCTGGATCTACTGATCACTTCTCTCTTCTTCCTTCTCTGCAACTTCTAATCTGCTCTTCTTCTCATTGGTCGAATGAATCTGATCATTCCTTTTGTTATATTTGCAAAATGTTTTCCCCCATTTCTGAATTTGAGAACTCACCCACCGCATTTATGTTTCTATCTGTTCTGTTAGTCATCAGGTGGGAGGTGGGCATTTGGCTCTAGGGAGAAACGACCATCTACAATTAATATTCCAACACAAAGCCAATGGTCATGCTTCACCAAGCTTGCTAATCCAAAGTCCCCCAGCTTCGCATAGAATTGTGAATCGAGTAAAATATTGCCAGATTTAATGTCTCTGTGCACTACACATTTATCCCCTGACTCATGCAGATAAAGCAATGCACTGGCTATGTCAGTGGTGATTCTATATCTTTGGCTCCACTTTAATTCTCCTCTCCTTTCTCCAAATAGAAGATCGTCCAGACTCCCATTCGCCATGTATTCATAGACCAACAGCAGCTGACCCTTCTCGTGGCACCATCCCAACAGCTGAACCAAATTTCGATGCCTCAAGCGAGTAATTGTGCTTATTTCGGCAATGTATTCCTTTTTCCCTTGCTTTGATCCTACAGTCAAGCGCTTCACTGCAACTATTTCATTTGATTGTACTAAAATGCATTTGTACACATCACCGAACGCTCCTCGCCCGAGCCTTTTGTCCTCGCTGAGTTCCGAGTATGTAAATTTCTGGGAAACATGTCCCAGTTCTATATCCATATCGGACTGCTGATCTTCCTCTTCAATGCCCTCGGCTGACTCTCTGTTTCGTCTGATATAACAATAGCAGGCGAAGGAAACAAAAAGCGCTGCAACCGAAATGGCAAAGCTTACTGTTATAACCACTATCCACGATTTTTTCTTCTTTTCAAAGGAACGGGAAGTAACACAAGTGAAGTTCCAAGAAATAATTCGATGAACCTCACTTGAGCCAATGGATGCAGCTGAAAACTCCACGAAAACATCTGGAGGAAGATATTTTGTCAAATTTATCTTATAAGAGAAGTTGCCAGATACTTTGCCCTCTGATCCAGCAGACACGGTCAACATACTTGCTTGGCCACAGTATTCTATCCTAGCGTCCCATATCTTACCATTACTCAATGTTTGAGGTAGAGGAACAGAGAACTCAGACGTTATATTGTTTACATCAATTCCAATGTGATTGCTATAATTATCCCAAGAACTTTTATAGGTGTCAAACTCAACAGCTACAAGATGATTAGTAGAATTACCATTGTTTTTGGGATTGAAGAGGCCGAGCCATCCACCATCAGTTCTGTACCCTATGTGGTAACCAGTTTCTGGAGACGCCATGAAAAAAGCAAGTCCATCGCCCCCATAATCATCCGATTCATAACTAGTCCAGTTGATTCGGAATTGAAAATGAGTAGAGAAGTTGGAATTGCCAAGAGGAATTGTACTCTCGTAAGCTACTCTGCCTGCACTTTCGCCGCTCATACCGTCACTACTGTCTGTAAGTTGGATTTCTTTTTTTTTCGTAACAACAGCATCACCGTCTAGCTGAACATGGTTTCGGCCATCTAGTTCGAAGCTGATAGATGACACATTTTCTGCTTCTGTAATGGAGATGTGTAATGTAAGACACTGTGATACCATATAGATGGCAATTACTATTGCGATACCCAAAGCCATTGAACACTACTTTGGAATACTCCACTGGTTTTATCAAACTTCTTCAGGTCTCTGTAGATTTGTGATGGAATTTCTCATTTAGCATTGATGAACAATTGATATTATATTTTCCGTGCAAGCATTATATGTTAAACACAATCGAAAAGGCTGCCTCCTATGCAATAATTCCACATGGGCCATGACTACCAAGGGAGTGCTTTATCGAAACATTTTCCAAGTCCGAGCGGAAAATCTCGAGAAACAATTAGATAAATGGTCGATCTAAATTGTACAACTAATGATAAAATCATACTGATTATTATTGTCCCAAAAGGACTATTTTAACAGCGTAGAATGGGATGGTTGAATTGTCCTTTTAATATATACAAAAGTAGCTTTATTATTATTGTCCCACGAGGAGGATGAAAACAGCGTAAAATGCGATTGAATTGTCATTTCAATATATAATAGATGAAACAAAAGTTAAGAAAAAATTGTGTCCTCATGAAATGCTGGTAAGAAGTTGTTGGCCCAGTTATTTGTAGAGCTTGGCCTAATACGCTTAAAAGAGTAGATAGGCCTACGCCATGCATATGTACGATGTTCTTATAAGAAAAAATGAATATAAGATAAAGTGATTAAAATTAATAAATACATTTTAATATTTTTTTATCTTATTAACTTTGATCAACAAGTATATAAATTGTTGAATATTCTCTTTTTAAAGAATTTGTTTAGACTAGTCATCTTCAAAGTATTTTTGAACTACTTCAGTATATCGTGGTATGTTGTACACACTATGTCGAAGTATAAGTCAGTTCAGCCATGCTTTACTACAAAAGACACAATTTCATCCGTCCATCTTCTTTTTTTTTTCTTTAAGGGTATCTAATCTAAGGTGATGAGCATTAGTCTTCAACTATGATATTAAAAATTTAACATTTATTTTTATTGCAGCCCTCAATTAGGCATTCTCATCATGCTTCAATGTGGGGTTGAATTCTTTGACATAATATTATTTTTTTCCCTCGACAACTTTTGGATCTGAATCTTTTCTAAACTTCCGATCATGGAACTCAGAATAAAATGACAAAAGGAACAAAACCCAAAAATCTCCCTAGAACCTGAGACTAAAGGATTAGGTTGACTTGAAAGAACTTCCTATAACTAGGTTGACATAGTCTGTGACTCCGAAACTAATGACTCAAGAAAGCTTGTAAACTATAGGTTCTAGATATGTAATCATTTTTCACTCCCAACCTGCACATCAACACATAAAAGAAAGGTTTGGGGGTTGAGGTTTGATGAGGGCTTGCCTTGGTCAAGCCCTAGGCTAAGGAATTAATCATAATTAAGAAATATAAGTGTAAATGAAATACTTGCATATAGTAGATCTCAATAATATCAAGTGAAAGAAACAATTACCTCAGTGGATGCAATCATCTTTGATATGTGATCAAGTATGTAAGTGTAATAACATTGACTCAAAGATATCATAAGTAATCAAAGAAGTCAAAATCTCATGTATGAAAATGTATGTGACCTTCCATGGATGAATGATGGAAGAACTTGAATGAATAGGAATGATGGATCTTGTCCTTAGAGCCAAACTCCACTACCACCTTGAAGGAAGAAGCTTGATGCAAGAAGGAGATGCATGGACTTGAATGGTTGAAAATAGTTGCTTAATGAATGCCTTGAATTCTTGCTTGTGGAGACGAGATAATTTGAGAGTGACATATGAAGATGAAGCCTCCAAACCTCCTTTTATACAAGTTTTTGGGTGGGAAAACAACGCAAGCCAACTGGGGGAGTAAGTAAAATAATTGGTAAACTCGAGAACTTTCAAGCCATGAACTCCATAATCACCAGCGACTAGGTCAACCTGGGTTGACCTAGTCCAAGTTCACATAGTCTAGGTTGACCTAGTCCTAGTGGATAGGTCAGATAGGGCACATAAAACTCCAGAATGTGGAGAAGATGAAACTAGAAGATAATGGACACAATGGGAGATATGGTCAAAAGGGTATCAATATAGTACCTAGAAGACCATGTAAAAAAGCAAGAGATGATGAAGGATCATGAAATGGAAGAAGACAGGATAAAACAAGTCTAAAACCACACTAAGGATGGCTAAAATATCTCAAAATGGACTACATCCATTTTAAGACAGTACACTACATTCTATATTTTCTTTTATATTTTTCATCATTTTATTATTAATTTTAATTCAATTTAAATGAGTCTAAATTATGATTGACTCATATTTTGATTGAATGAAAATAATATCTGAGAAAGTAACAAAAAAACTGAGAATCTCATAATAAATACATTTTATATATTTCTAAAGTTTATTGTGCACAAATATTCAAATATGAAAAAAATTCAATTTACTTCTATTTTCTCATGAGCAATAAATCACCATCTTCAAATATGAACCTAATTATTTGAGCAAAGAGGGCATTACATTATTTTAGAAAATACTTTGTCTTTGTTATACAAGCATGTTCATATATCCTCTCAAATGAAGATAATACATTTGAAAAAATAATTTTCAGCTCCTTGTTCATTGGTTGAAATATTTTTTCTATTAAAATTAATAGAAAAAGGTTATAAACCCCACCAAAACAAAAATAACCAAAAAGAGAAATGAGGAAGTCTATGAAAATTAGCCATCTAAAATAAAAGTTATGCAAACTATAGAATAAGATCTTGGTATATTTATTAGCATGGTTATCAAAGCATATTAATTATTTTTAGTTGAAGTGGAAATATTAGTCTCCCTATACAGGTGGGGACCAACAAGAGTTCTAGTCCGGATGGAGTCCTTGCCTTTTATCTGAAATGGAAGATAGATTTGTTCAACAATCAAAGCATAGTGACTTGGAAGCAGAAACACGAATTATCATATATCTCTTAGCAATATTCTTCCCATTTTATGATGTGAGATGAAATCATTGATCATGATTTAATTTGTCTTTTAAATGAGAATGATAATTGACCAAGTACCTTGCACTATGATCTTACTCTATGCTCTTAGATTTTTTATATATATCTAGTTGTATGAACACATATGTTGATTTATCACTTATTATGTGGATAGGATATCATTTCATGAAAGAAACCTAGAACTAAGAAAAGGCTTGTGCACAAATATAAACCTATTTAATGGAAGGTTCTTTATACAACAAGGTAATAACATATGAGTTATTTATAACAACAAATTATATAAATCAAATTAAAGGTATCTTATTAAATTTTAATAAATAAAAATACAAAATTAGAAAAAAAAAAATTGTTATTACAAAATTACAACTATTATTAGTTTATGATAAAATTTAATTTAAATAAATTACGATAAAGAAAATTTAATTTAAAATATTATAGAAAGAAAATTTAATTTAAAATATTATAGAAATAAAAGTAAAATAATAGTATTAAAAAAGACATACATATGTGTATCTCTCTGTGTGTGTGTGTGTGTGTTTACACACACACACACACACACACACACACACACACACATAGATATATATATGTATACACATATAAATATACATATGTACACACACACACACACACACACACACACACACACACACACACACACACACATATATATATATGTATACATATGTATACATATCACATATATACATATCTATACATATGTATAATATGTATATACATATGTATAGATATGTATATACATATGTATATATATGTATACATATACATATATATACATATGTGTATATATACACATATGTATGTATATATATCTGTGTGTGTGTGTGTATGTATATATATGTGTATGTAGATGTGTATGTAGATATGTATGTATATATGTATATACATATATACATATATACATACATATCTACATAGACATCTACATACACATATATATAAACATATATATGTGTGTGTACATATATACATATAGATATATGTACACATAGACATATGTACATACACACACACACACACACACACATGTGTGTGTGTGTGTGTACATATATGTGTGTGTGTGTGTGTGTATACATATATATATGTATATGTATATATGTATATGTTCATGTATATATATATATACAAATGAACGCGCACACACACATGCACGTACATGCACACACACATATTGTCACGGACATTCGAGGATGCCTATGTAGTAGTGGCTATCTTGTGTGGAAATGTATGCAAGGCTACCTTACAAAAGGGATACCAAACTATGAAACCTTTTATATGCCAATGTGGCATTCTAAAACAATCAGATCTATTAGCTCCCAAATATATATGAATGGATTAAGTAATGGAATGTATGCAAAATGGTGCCAAAATAATGAACAAAGACCAACTATATAGGGTGGGGTGTCATGCCCAAAAACACGAGGGAAAAAACACACAATTTTTTTTTCTCAAGAACGATAATTAAGTTCACTAAGGTTTAAGAGTCTGATTTCTTTAGTGAAGAAAAAGGTTTACTACATTACATCTTAAATTTATAATCATGAGAAGGAAGCGTCGTTAAAGTTTAATACTCGTTATTAAATTGGTGTCAACCCTTGATTTCGTTATTACATTAATTTTACAATGTTATATTTAAATTTATTGAATAACGATTTAAATAATCACCAAACTAACTATTTTGAAATATTTGAACTCAAAAGAACCTCTAATTAAAATAATATTACATCCTCCGATAAACTTTAATTAACATTTCAAAATTATATAAATCTATAATATAATGGAATCAAAAATATTCCCAAATTATAACACCAAATTAATTAACTAAATATGATGATACCATAAAACCAAACAAACTATCACAGTCTACCACTCTAACATTAAAATTGATAGAATTGTTAATATCACTAAATAACTTATATTTACAACATATAATTAACTTTTAACTAATACTCAAACACATATTTAAACTAACACTAACTAACACTAACACCTAATCATTTTAGAGAAAACATTATTACTAACACTACTAACTAATCTAAACTAAATTTATACTAACTTAATCTATATTGACAATATCTAAAATAACTAATTAATGAAACAATTATAATTAACATATACTAATATTTGAAAAAAAATTAATCACAACACTAATAACATAGAGCTTAACTAACATCTATTCTACTAAACAATATTAACTAAATACTAACATTACTTAGTTCTAAAACTAATCAATATACTTTCAAACACCTAAACTACCAAGTTGCTAATTAAACATTCTAACAAAATTAATAACCACTAATATATATTTAAAATACCTTCCCCAATGAAAAGAGAAAACAACAATCTAATTATCATTAACTACAAACTAACCTAGTTTCAAGCATACCCCCAACCTAACTCCCTACACTCCCTTGGCCACTTGGCCACTAGGCTCTCCCTCTCTGCCCCACGCCCCAAGGAGATCTTGGCAGATCTTAAATAGCCTGGCATTGTCCCAAGTCTACCAAGTGCAAGCTTTGTCTTCCCTTCCTATAATAAGAGGATCTCCCAAGGGTAAGCGCCAAAATGGAGGAATGTGAGAGTAAAAGGTGGGGTAAAAATAATTGCTAATCCTTCTTTTGATTTGACTAGCCTGCACTGCGAGTACAAAGGACAAGAATGTGCAATTTTTCATTTGCCTGGTCCCTCTAATGTGCAGGAAAGCCCCATGATGAATGCAATAGGGACTGAGGATTTGGGGAGTGCATTGAAAGGGTGGAGAAGAGAGTTTTCTTTTAAAAGAAAAAACTTATGTGCTTGCATGGAGTCGATTGTCCATCCAAACTACTCCCCTGCCCACCCACGTATTCCAAGCGAGAACTAAGGGGGAGGTTACAGACCATGTCACATTAATTTCGCGGTCTGTGGAATAGTGAGTGGGGTTAGAGGGTTAAAGACTTGGGATAGAGGATGTGTAATCAATGTATAAATTTTTTAAGGTGAGATATAGGATAGAGATGTATATATGTTTTTGTTGCATTATTTATTTGTCTTTACATCAAAACTATTCATTTTTATATTTAAAGGATTTGATAAATAGTTTTTTTTTTAAAGGAATCAATATGGAATATGCTCTATTTCTTAATGAATTAAATTTTTGTCTCTCATACAAATTCCAGAGAGAAAAATGCTCCTGGGTGTGTACATTTTTTTTTTTTGAGTGTAGAATATTTTCTAACATGTATAATTTCTCCAAGGCATATTTTTGTGTCTTAAGGATTTTTATACAAGGAGGTTTATATCTTCTTCCTCTTAAAATTGAATTCACTAATTATTTTGTTAACAAGAGGGTTGAATGGATTTTATTTATCAACTATGTGAGGTTTGTTTTATCTCCCAATATGCATGAGTCAAATTGAAGTATTTCAACATAACAAAAATTCTTCCTTAACATAATGGAAATCTGAAAATTGCATAGTTCGAAAACATCAACATTTGAGCTATTCCTCCACACACATTTACATGAATTAAAATAACACATGATACAATACAAGGAGTTTTCTTTTTTCAATCATTTCTCTCTATTAATTAACCTGGTTGAAGGCTCCATCGGGAAAGAACTAGTAAGAAAACCCGACATCTTTACCAAATACATCAAAATTTAAATACTTTTTTACATAATGTTACAATTCAATTGAATTCTCCTCTAAGTCTTTCACAAGAGGTCCTTTTTCAATATCTTCAATGCATAAAGGGAATCATGGGAAAGACAAGAACCAACATGGGGGTAAAACAACATAATATGATGAACAATTCGAGCATGCGTACCCAACCCGATTTTGCACAATAGGTTCAAAATTGAACTAAAATAGGGAGGAGGTGGATTTTCTCAATAAGAGATGTCAATCACCATACCATAACATAGCCCTTTCAAGGCTAAAATTCAAGAACTTATGTTCTACAAATGTCCTTTCGAGGCCAATGCAACAAGGATTTTCATTCCTTCCCTTCTACAAGAATTCAAAATTTCATACAAGGTATGTGATGACAAGTAGGGGCCCATACATCCTACCCTCTTTCCCTCTTCTCACCATGAGAGGAGACTCTACACTATTGAGGTCCAACTAAGGCCCTTCCCCCATATTTGGCCATTTCTTCCCTATCCAAGGGTGAGTAATGCCAAAACAATCCCCATAAAATCCCCTCAAATTTTCAAAGCAAAGAATGAAAAAAAAAAATCCAAGAAAAAGTTAATATTCCTCCCAAAATACCCTTAACACACATACAAGCAATACAAAGGTCATCACCATGCCTTAAGCATGAATCAAGCATGAACAATAAGAAGAAACATGATCAAAAGAGTGAAGAACCCTACCTTCACAAAAAGTTATGGTAAAATGACAAGTTGAGAAGAGCTTATCCTTCCTTTCCTTCAATCTTCAACTTCTCTCTAAAAACTAGAGATTGGGTAACAAAACCAAAACTTTCCAAAATGCCTCTAAATATGATCATAACTCAACTAGACTTTAGGTAACCCCAAGGTGGAGTTGAGTCACCAACTCATGAAGGAGACAAATCAATTTTTGCAATCAACCAAAAGTAAGGTTTTTGAGTGACCCTAAAGTCAACCTAAGAGGCTAAGGGGGTGGAAAGTACTCACAACCCATACCCTTACCCCTAGGATACTTAAATTTAATGCTTTTAGGCCTTAAAGACTTAATAGAACCCAAACAAAAGCTAGGAGAATTTTAAGTCTATATAAAAACCTTCAAAGAAAGACAATGCAAAAATAGCACAAATTAACAAGGGGTTCTCTTCCATTTTTCCATTAGGTTTCTCGGTAAAATATCCTGCACACTAATTGCACACATCAGTAATTCAAGAATCACATGCATATATGTAAATTACATATCAGAAAAATCATGTAAATTTAAAACATCCATCTTTCTAATAATCAATTTTTTATCTCATTCTACTCATATTTTGACCATTAAAATTGCATAATCAAAGTGTTAGTTCTGCATTCATTTACTTCGTCATTATACATGTTCATAAAGCATTAAATGACTAAATCAAATATTTGAAAGTAAAGCATCACTCATCATAAAATAGCATAATAATATTTAGTGCATCAAATAATGTCTCGACATATTGAGTCATGAGTATCAAAATAAAAAAGTATCAACTAAGCTATGATGGGTCGGGGTGAGGCCTCACATGAGGCAATTTCTCCAATATCCTTTATTATGAGTAGCATGTTTACAAATAAAAAATGGATAGGATGCTATGTTAAGAAACATAGATTTCCCCTAAGTTTATTGTGACTGTACCAAGTAGTCTTGATAGATCTTATTACTATAAAGAGCTCCAAACTCAAATGCCAAACTTTAAAAATAATGAAACAGGATGGCTAGATGCCAAGGCAGTTCAACAAGTATAGACGCTAGCTCCTTGCTCATAATTTTTTGCTCCATCAAAATTAAAGTGCAATGCCTCTTTTTATAGAGATCGTCTCGAATAAATGTCCAAGCTAGTCATTGCCAAATAGGGCTAGACCCAAGTTTACCCACTTTTGTGATTAATGCAAGTATGCACATTACATTAAAGTGAAAGCCATAATGGGTACTACAGTCAACCTAATGAACGATCCCCAAGCTATCACTCCATGAATCATGCTCAAAATTTGATCCTAGAAAATAGGAACCCTAGCTGGGACCCAAGCTACCATTGTGCAAATCCAATGTAGGTCAACATCACAAGTTGATGCCTCCTTGAGTGTAAAGTCCTAGTCAGCCTGCATGAACAAGAAATGTACCAAATCGATTGGCCCAACAATGTAAAATGTATTGTCTAGTTGGCCCAAAGTGCAAACACCTTACATCATACTTATATAATTTTTTATAATTATTTTTAAAAAGAAATAGAAATTCATTTTAATAATTATGTAAACACAAATATCTTATTTATTATAATTATTAAGTTCAAGTAGTTTAAATTGTAACACTAACTTAGTCTAATAATATAATATTGTGTGTAGAATTATGATTCAATGCCTAAATATCCAATCTCATCTAATAAACACATATACAATGAAAAATTAAAGATCAAAATAAAATCTTTACCTTTCCTTACCATATGCAAGATGCCTCCATTGTCCTCCTAGTCTTGAGTCTTCTTGATTTTTGCGAGCCCTTAGATTGTGATCAACTCCCTTCTACAAGATTGCTTCAAGATATTGGAGATTTATGAAATTCAGTGCACGATCAAATGGAATGATCCTAAAATAACTAAATGATGAAGATGGATGATAATGCAAATGGATAAATAAAATAGATGATTAATTTCTTGATAATGCTTCTAAATGCTAATTTGAGATTCTAAAATTGAGTATGATCCTAAATGCTGAAAAGAGGAGAGAGATGCTCCTTTTATAGACTTTGGAAAAACCCTAGCCTAGGTGGAAACTTCTGACAGTGGAGAGATAATTAAGGACACGTAGATGGATGATATTGACTTAATTGAAGAGATGGAGGAAATCAAGGATTTAGTCAAGAGTTATGAGAGGAAAGTTAGGAAAATGAAAGAAATTTAGTAGTCATCTCATCAAGGATCGTGGTGTGTTTGTGCACTGCATTTTAGAAACACTTTTAGGAGTCATTCATCCTATTTTACATGTGTACATATATTTCTTCCCAAAAATCAGAAAAACAACAAAAAATAATAGAAAATTAGAAAAACAACCAAAAAATTAGAAAATCAAAAACATTTTTTTTCTTCTGAAAGTTCACCAGAGCTATGCATTTGTTAACAATAGTTGTGCTTTCATTTATTATTGATGTGCATTTAGCCATTGAGTTTGTACTTTCATTCTGTTTATCTACACTTTCGTTCATAGTGTTGCACTTCTTTTTATTACACCTACACATTTGGTTTATCTATTTGTGTGTTTGTAATCACCGGTAGCAGGCATCGGCTATTTATGCATGTGCATTTATTCAGTCTATCTACCCATTTTTGAAAGAGAGCTATTGGAACCATTTTTTAAATAGAGAACATTTCAAGGTACCCATTTGAGTTGTCCCTCCATTTTAATCAAAAAATTATAGCTTTCAGATAACAAAAAATAGTTTGAACCTCATTTTCATACTTCTAGTCTACCATCCCAAAAATTTGCATCCCTAAATTTATAGGGTTGAATAAATTTAATCTTAGTGAGTTTCCTTATCAGGATTTATCATCCTTTATCTAGAAACCTACCTAGATTTGATATTTTGAAACCTCTTTGTCTACATCATAGTGAGTCCCTATCTCCTATAGACTTAGAAGATCATTATCTACATCCAAATTTTCAACATTTGAGCAAATCGTTCAACCAACAATTTCCTCTTTTTCCATTATATGGTAGTTCAAACAAGAGCTCAATAATTGAAAGCCCAACAACAACAACAAACCAACATGGAAGAAACAAATACTTATGAGAATTCTTGGCCCACCAAAATTGTTAGGTCCTCTAGACAATCAATGGATGATCAACCAACTAAATTAGAAATAAAGAAAACCATTCAAGACCCTAGGTTTCAAAAAATAATTGAAATGATACTAAACCTAGATAGAGTGATATTTCATGGTACTTTCAAAACAAGGTGTCAAGCTTCCTACTGATTTTAATCTCAATCAACTAAAGAACACCTTTAATGATCAAGAACTTCCTCGAAAAGGATTAACCCCACAACATCTTTTTCAACAAGGTTCAACCTCACAAGATCATTTATCGTCAAGTGATCTTTTGCAACAAAATTTTTATGCCTTCACAAGGAATCATTCAACAAAATTCCTCTTCTTAAAGTCCTTTATTAGGTGCAACATGCCATGGGTTAATCCAAAAACATCCTAGACAACCTATGATAAGATTACAAGGACCTCCTCAACAAGGTGTAACCCAACAAGGTCCTAGTCCACCTACGATAACATTACAAGGACCTCCTCAACAAGTTATACCCAAAAAAGTACTCCTCAACAAGGTGTAACCCAACAAGGTCCTAGTCCACCTATGGTAACATTAAAAGGACCCCCTCAACAAGGTGTAACCCAGAAAGGTCCTAGTCCACCAATGGCAACATTACAAGGACCTCCTCAACAAGGTTATACCCAAAAAAGTGCTCCTCAACAAGGTGTAACCCAACAAGGTCTTGATCCACCTATGGTAACATTACAAGGACCTCCTCAACAAGGTCATAGTCCTCCTATGGTAACATTACAAAATCATATTCAACAACCAAACATCACATATCAAGGATCTCATTAACTAGGGATGACCCCACAAGGTATAACACAACAAGGTTATCCTCAACATGTGCATTTTCAAGGTCATAGTCAAGCAAATCCTTTTCAACATTCCAAGGATCTCATCAACAAGGGCCTACCATTCCTAGTATGAAATTTCAAAGTTTAAACCTTCAAGGAATCAATATTCAAGGAAATACCTCACTTAGACATACATTATCATTAGACCCTTTGGTACAACAGATCCAAATGCTTCAACAAAAAATCCAAGAAATTCAAACTGGATCTTCATCCAAGAGATACACCTTAGAAGACATATTCCCATATCCTTTTGACAACAATTTGATAATGATTTCATTTCCTCCGCATTTTGAGGTTCCAAACTTTGATAAATGCAAAGAGAAGATGGATCCACAAGACCATGTTAGAGAATTTTTCATTGCCTACTTTGAAGTAGCTCATGATGAGACTTATCTTATGAGACTATTTCCATGAAGTTTGCAAGGCCAAGCTATGGAATGGTTTTCTAACTTCCAAATGCCAAAATTGTGCAAATCTCAACACAAACTTGGAAATTATATTTTGATGGTTCATTTACTCAAAATGGCTTGGCAGCAGGGGTATTCTTTGTTACACCACAAGGATGCACAATACCCAAGTCTTATAAGTTATTATTCCCCTTGTACTAATAACATGGTTGAATATGAAACTTTACTCATAGGACTCAAATTGATTGTACAATGGAAAGTGATAGAGTTGTAGGTCTTCATGTAATGCTTTCCCTAGTTTACATTTTTCTATCATTGCCGAACTCTTTTAGGCTAGTTTTATGCTTTATTATTAGTAGCATTATTTTGAGATTATCAGATATTGTTTTAGATTCAATTGATTTTATGATGAGATTACTTGGTACTCTATATTTCATGTATGCATGATGATTATTACAATGATTTTAGTTATTGATGATGATAGTTAGATGGATTATCATATGTGTTTTCTTATGGATACTTACCCCATACTGCATGTGTATGGTGTGCGTGTATGTTTTCTTTATGTATGGTGTTTTTGATGCGGTTAAGGAAGGGAGTCGTAGTCACCTACTAGTCGGGATCTACACGATGCACCACTTCTTGTCATTGCCTATTTAGTTTAGAATAATGTGTTTGTACATGAATTTTATGCAGATTGTAGGTACTGGGTGTCGACTTCCCTGAATTGCTAGGATGAGCATACCCTATCACATTATCTCAATGGTAAGATAAGGGAGATAAATTGTTAAGTCCAAATCATAAACCTTTAAGCCATTTGTCCTAGAAAATTAGGACAAGTATCTGAGTTGTTTACCTTTCGAATGTGTCAGATGACGTTAATTCATGATTATAACCCTTTAGTTTGATCTTGTATGTGTTTTTCTATGATGGGTTTTCGTATTTTGTTTTATGAGTCTTTGGTGATTTTTCTATTAATTAAGTCAAATTAAATGATTAAATGAATGATTTAATTTAATGGAAAATCATTATGATATTTTTAAAATTTAATTATATTTAATTAATTAGGAAATTAATTAAATCAAAAGAACTAAATTTAAAGATAAAAGTTATAAGTTTAATTTTAGAACGTGATAATATTTATTTAATTTAATAATAATATATTTAGAGTTCATTTTTAAATAAATGCTAAATACTATTATTATTTAAGTTAATAAATATTTTATCAATTAAATGTTCAAAAATAAATTAAGAAGTGAAAAAGATAATAATTTATTGAAAGTTTTAAGATTGCATGACGTGTGCATGAGATTAAAATTTAATAAATTAATTAAAATGAAAAGTCAAGTGAAAATTAAATAAATTTTTTTTATAATTTAATAAACATGCATGAGAAAAGATTAAGAAAAGTCAATAAAGAGGTAAAGTCTAGTGAGCAAGAGGTCCTCTTGGGTGATCGCATAATTAGTGCCCCAATTTTAGGAGAGAACTCCTTATCAAAAATTGAGGGTTCATTTTCAAGGAACCGAAGTCTTGGAAAGGGACTGCAAATTTTGGAAGAAGAATTTTGGAAAGAGATAGAAGGTTTTGGAGAGGAGAAATTTCTCTTTCAATCTTCTTGGGCATAGCGATTAGCATTAGAATCCAGGTAGATGCTTGTGATTATTTGCACAATTTATTGTGCTTCTTCTTTTCCTGTCTTCATCATGATTGTCGAATGGTTATCTGAATAATTCTTGTGACAAATGTTTCAGTAATGTGAATTTCTAGTATGTACGTTAAATCTTCTATACACAGGAAGATTAAAAGATCAATATAATCCTTCTTCAGTAGATTTAAAAGTGGAATTCGAACAGAGAAAAGTTTTGCATTAAATTCATAAATTCCAATTGAGAATTCAACCGGTTGGTCATATTTCCCCTATCAGATTAATGCTGGAACTTTTATAAATATATATTATTATTATTTTTTTTTAAATCCTTATGAGGGGGATTGTTTTTAAAACAAATTTTATTCAAAATTTATTTTAAAAGTATATATTATAAAAATAAAAATAAATTTAAATGGGGGCGGGGCCACCACACCCCCACCCCCACTTACCTGTTGGGCAGCTTAACTGTTGCTGACACAGGATACTGCGACAGCAACAGTACATAGTAGTGTCGTGACTGTAGGCCTCTGTGGTAGTTGTAGTGGCCGGGAGCCATTTAAGGCTGACAGGCCTTTATAAAACACACCTTGTTTTATTATAATTTTTTTTTTTTATATATAAATTTTATAATTTAATTTTTTTTTTTTTTTTAAATTGTTTATTAAAACAAATTAATAGTATTTAATTTTAAATTATTATTTACTTAACAAATTTTATTAATAAATTTATTAATATTTATTATTTTTAATAAATAGTTAATGAAGGATTAAGATGATTATTGTGTATAATTATTAATTAATGTAATTTAATATAATTTAATTAAGTTTAATTAATAATGGAAATTGTTTGTTGAAGTTTTAAAATTTAAATATTATTAATAATTTTGATTTTAATAAAATTGTAAATTATTTTATTTGAGAATCAATAAGTATTATTTTAATAATTTAAATGAATAAATACCCTTTAAAAAAATTTAAATAATTGACTTGAAAACAAATAGGGGTAATTTGTACATTATATTCAAATATGAGAATGGGTTAAATTATAGGGTAAACTGAGAATCTCTTTACTTGAAACATATATATTCAAAATGAAAACTAAAACCTTACTTTTAACTCAACCATGTGTCTTCAAAATCAGACCAAACTATGAAACCTACACTATGTTATTTGTATGTTGCCTACATTTTGGATTTGCATTGACTAGCATTGACCAGTTTTAGGACGTCTACCAGAGGCTTGGGAGTTTTGTGAATGTGGTATTATGCTAAACTGATCTTGATTTTTTTAACTCAACCATGGTAATGTGGTAGTATGCTCTATGTTGAGTGTGATTTCATTATTGGTTATTGCTTTCCAATGTTCTTATGTGAAGCTGAGGTGAATGTATGACCTACTTGACTTAACCATTTTTGAGTCCTTGACCAGTTGTATTTTGATTTCTTTCTAGTCGCTTTTATAAAACTAAGGTTTTTGGTATGATTTTTTCTTGGCAATGTCATGTTATGACATACTTGACTTAACCATTTTGAGTCTTCGATCAGTTATTTTTGGGATGCTTTCCAATTGCTCATAGAGAACTAATGTGTTATTGTGAATTATCTTTTGATGCTTTCTAGTCACTTGTATAGGACTGAGGTGATTTACAATGATTCTTTGATTTGTTCTTTAATGAGCCTAGGGTAGGTTATCTATATGTAATGTCTAGAAATGGCTTGCAATCGAGGCCGGGGCCCTAAGTGGGTCCCAGGGTAACCCATTTTAAGTTGTTTAATAAGTGAAAATACTACACTAAATGGGAATAAAATGAACCTAATAAGAGTATGTGTATGTTCTCTCCCATGCCTCGAGTGCTAGTACAGATTAGGATGGGAGTAGAGAGAACACTTGGTTGCAACCTTGCATCCATAGTATGCCTTGTCAGTATGAGAGGATACTAGTGGCCACATAGGGATCACTAGGGGGTCAGGGTCTTGAGAGATTGCTATATTAACTCTAGCATGATTGCTGCGATGACACTTGCCCGCTTACATAGTAGGTTTCCTACGTGTCTTTGTGTGCCTCTAGGTCTACATGTCGATGTATCTCGAAACCTTTGAGTTAGATTACTTTTAGGGTTTCCTGGACTTAGAGATTAATTTTGATATTTGGATTGATATCTTGTTTAGGACTTGAGACTATCTCCTCAACACAGTGGGAGTGGTCCATTAAGGTTCCACGCGGTCGGGTGGTAGTGCTTTTTACTCAGACCATTGAGATCCGTCCATTGATGCCATGGCTGGAGTTCTTTGTCTACTTTCCCTTTCATTCTATCTTGCTATCTTATGATGGATGGTTTTCATTTATTGTATTGTACTTTATATCATGGATCTGAGGAGGAGGATGTAATTCTATTTTTATAAATGTATATTCTTTTAGCCTTTCATACCCTGTGACATGTATAGTGGATGACTGAGCATTTTGAATTTTATTGCCAAGTGGCTTTCGGAAAAAATGTATATTATTTAATGGACATTGGACTTTTAATTATTCTTTCATATGGATGTGGTATTTGTTAGACTTAGTATTAATTAAATTTAAATGTGATTCAACGTCTTGGGATCCTTAAGGAATGTAATCTGTTATGTTTGTTTCTGTATGATTGTATGTTATTGCTTCTACTACTTTATGTTTGATGTGTATGTTATTCTTGTTCTTTTCAAAAAAAAAAATTGGAAAACTTAGTAAAACTTTAGGTTAATTCTTTTGGATCCCTTGGCGGGGCGTTACACTTCAGAGATCATTATTTAAGTTAATGATGAATACAAAACAAAAGTTGATAAACTATTACCATACAACTAGATGGAAGATGACTTCAAACATTATTTCACAATGGTCACATTTGAACAAATTCCTCAGCAAAACACAATGCTGCAGATGCCATGGCAGTGATTTTTTCCTTTATCGATATGAAAAACACACAAGCTCATTTTGAGTTCTTAGTGATAACCTTATCTTATCCTTCTTATGATGATCTTGACTCATCAATTGTATGTCATCTGGTGAATCAAGACTCCCTAATTTATGGAAAAACCTATGCTTACCTAAAAGACAATAGCCAACCACCTTATCTGTCTTGAAACCAAAAGTGAAACTTCCTCTGCCAAACATCTCGTTACACCCTAATAGTCGATACCTTGTATCAAATGAGGTCTTAAAATTACTCTCTTACATTGTCTTGAATATGATGAATCTAAAATTGCTTTACAAGAAGTACACGAGAGTATATGTGGTTGACATTTAAGAAGCCTTTCTTTGGCTAAGAAACTTATGCGTATGGGTTATTATTGGCTTACAATGGAGTCAGATTCCTTTCAATATGCCAAGAAAAGTAAAAGGCACAAGATACATGGGAATATAATTCATGCACTAGTTCAAGAGCTTCATCCTATTACAATAGCATGTTCATTCAGTCAGTGGGGGTTCGATCTCATTGGGGAAATTCATCCATCTTCTTACAATGGCCACAGATTTATTACCACAGCAACTAAATATTTTACTAAATAGGTTGAGGCTATTCCACTCATAATTGCCATAGGCAAAAAAATCTCCATGTTCATCCTTAACTATATCATCTGTCGATATGTTATCCCAACATCCATAATTATGGATCATGGTAAAAAATTCTAAAACAAGGATATCAAAGAACTAAGCAAGAAATTTCACATCGCCCATCATTCTTCCTCCATATATTTCCTGCAAGGATATGCTCAAGCTGAGGTGTAAAATAAAACCATTTTCAAAATCCTTAAGAAGATCATCAATGACATTGGTCATAACTAGCATATTCAACTCAATCCAACACTATGGGCTTATTGCACATCCATTCACACACCTACTGGAGCCACTCCATATTCCCTAGTCTTTGACAACAAAGCTATACTTTCCCTCAAGGTCTAATTACCATCTCTTACAGTTTCATTAAGGGATCTTATTCTAGATGAGGACTACAAAGTATCACACTTACAATAATTGTATTTGCTAGATGAAAAGAGATAGAAAGTGTTTACCCATTTGAAAGTGTATCAAAAAAGGATGTGTTGTCAGTACAATAACAAAGTGAAACCTAGATAATTTCAAGTGGTTGATCTAGTCCTAAGAGAAAATCCAAAGAATCATGTTGATAGAGAAAATAAAGGCAAATTTGAAGCAAATTAGCTAGGTCCTTTTGTGATCACAATGGTGTTTGGATCTAGGGCATATCAATTATTAACTTCTGACAAGGAGTTTTTGGATGAATCTATCAACAACATACACCTTAAGAAATTCTATATCTAAAATCCAAGTGCAAGGGATGAAAATATTGAAAAATATCAAAATACCAAAAAAATTAAAAATATCAAAAATACAAAAAGAAGGCAGCAAATGGTAAAAACCAAGAAATAGGCATCATTTGTCCTGTACATATCCATATTAGACTTCCATCATAGCTTGGATTGGACTAGATCTTCACTCATCCCCCCTTTTATGTCTTTCTTCATCAATAAGTCAGTTCAGTGCCTAACTAGGGGCATGTCCTTGACCTAGTTCTAGAAGTGGATCTTTGACAAAAACCATCTCTACAAAGAGGATAAAAAAATGATTCTTTTTAAAGCATTACTTGTCTATTGATCACACAAATGAAAGTCGGGTCATCTTAGTTCAATAATACATAGATGCTTGTCAAGTTTCAATATCAAAATCCATGTAAGAAATTCTCCAGTCATCCTAGTTTAATTATACTATGATGCTTGTGTTTTCTTACAATAATAAAGAGCCCAATGATGATAAAAAGACATGTTACCTTTGGAAGCAAGATATTACAAGAAAATGGAGAATGTGAACTTTAGTATTGCATTTTTTGTTTGCATTTTCATATCCACATGCATTTTTCTTATTCATCCACATGCATGGCATTGTGAGTATGTTAGGTTCCTTTTATAGATTTTAAGTCTTTTCCATCATGGTTTCTTGTTTTCTTTCATTAGGTCTTTTAGGGTGAGACTTTGTTATTATCCAAATGGAAGCTATTGGTACATTAATCAAAACACTTATATTTTATATAGATTCAATCATCATAAAATTAATTTAGTGTGAATACATTTGTCAATTCTAGGTTAATTTGATCATTATCATGCATTATTACTCATTTTCAATTTAGACATCCAGAAAAATAATATAAAACACATTCATAATAACATCCATAACTAACCATTTAAAAGCATTTGCATCACATATATATTGCATTTCCCACATTTTCATCTCATAAACATAAAACATCATACACATTTGAAAATCCAATTGCATCACATCATAAGAAAATAAAAAATCATGCATATAGCTGCAAATAGAAAATCATGTCTATTGGAAATATGAGGTAGGAAAGGTTATTGAAAGGGGGAAGGAGGGGTTGAATCAGGAACCAATAAAACTTCAACTTATTTCACCAATTAATCCTTCATAAAATATTATGATTAATTGCATGCATGAAAGAATGAAAGCAATAAAAAATTCATAACACTTTGACACACGATATGGTGACCCAAAAACCTTCCAAGTAGAAAGTAAAATTGGGTTGGGGATGATACCCACAAGATTTACTACTCTAGTATAAAGTTGGCCTGTTAAGGCTTACGATTCATCACTTCTAATGAACTATCCTATTAGGAGCAATAAGAATTTTTAGGTCCACCTTGTGAAAGGATTTAAAAACCATACAATGGAGTATGCACTTGGTAAAGAGTTTTGTCAAAGACTATTAAGTCTGCCCAGTTAAAGGATTTTACTGATACACCTATTAGGATGAACCAATAGCTGATCTCTGATCTACAACTTTGTTTTGCTAGTTGAGATTCCTTTGAAAAGTAAAGATCACCTTACTATGATTGATAAATCTTTGTTGTCCCTTATACTACTTGTATCCTTCTTAATTTTCACTTCTTCTCTTTATATTCACTTCATACTTACTTCTTATTTGGATGTGATACACTACATTACATATATAACAATCCAAAACACAATTCATTAAAGTCAGCTACAACATAAATTTCCATCAAGATCACAAAGTCAACCCAACTATAGGCACTTAGGTTCTGAAGACAAACTCTGTTAGGCTCTAATACTTGGAAACTATTTTCAACACTTAGCATTGTCATGAACTTGGTAGACGTAGAAGCTTAGTTCGTACTAATCATTTCCAAGTAGCTTGAACTCGATCAACACTTGTGTGACTTGGTGAACACTAAAAAACTTGACATATAAATTGAATCACTTGGTTGACACTGCATGGCTCAGTCAACACTAACATTGCTAGCTCAGTATAAATTGAATCACTTGGTTGACACTCCTTGGCTCAATCAACACTAGATTTACATCAGTGACACTGCGATCTTGGTAGACACTAGAGAACACGGTTGACACTGTGCAACTTGGTTAATACTGTGAAGCTCGGTTACTAAATGTAGATTCTAAAACTTAGTAGCAACTGTAGAACTCAGTAGTGAATGGATTACTCGATTAACGCTGCAAACTGCCAAATAAGCTTGGTAGCAGCTTAACCAATTGACTAAGTGTGAGTCACTAATAAACAAACTTTGGCCTTAATGTCAAAAATCTCCCCCTTTGGCATTAGTGACAAAAACATTTATCAATCCAAACATGAATACTCAAAATTTTAGGTTAAAACATTCTTTTTATGTCCATCCTATGTCTTTGACTCGGTAACATACTTTGTTATTGAGATTTTTTAAAATTTCTTTTGTAAAAGATATTTTTCGATTATCTGTACATGTATTTGTACAATATTATGCTACTCTGCCATACATATATCACATATATACCTCATATTATACTTTTCCCAAAACTCTTCATATATACATTCATCTTATATTATACTTCTTGCCCCTTATATATATATATATATATATATATATATATATATATATATATATGTAATACTTCTCTTCCTTGTTGACATAAATGCCAAAGGTATATACTACATGTTGATGCCAAACCCGAGAAGAAGTTGGAATGTACCTTCAAAATCAATAACATTCTCTTGTCTCAATTTTCCTATAACACCTTGCTTGCATGTAATGCAATCTGTACATAGCTTCGGTCAAGTGACAACTATTGAGCAGAACTATAGCTTGGGTCAAATGACAACTAGTGTGCACTTGCCTTCAAGTCTTCATCTATCTTAGATAATTTATCTTTGATTCCCAGGGTGAAGATAGATGTATCACACAACTTACTAAATAATGAAGTTACATTATTTGCAAAGGTTTCCATTGAACTAAGAATAGTAGACAATTCTACTTGATTTATTGCAATTTTTTTTGTGCCACTTGTTCCAATACCTTGTTCTCAAATTTTCTTTCTACTCTTTGTAGCAACTTTTCTTGTCTATTCAGATCTTCATTAAATTTCTAGACAACTTTTGCTAATTGAATCAAAATAGCTTGTGAACTATCAACCTCAATACTTAGTGCATCTACAAATATGTTCTTTACATCTTCAAGCACTTGGTTTTCCTTGCTCTTCTCTTCTCTAAGCTTCTGTTGCTTAGTTGTCTTTTGCAATAATTGAGCCATGATGTTCATTTGATCAGGATTCAGAGTAGAGATATCCTAATTTGGGATAACTATATCCTCATCCAGATCAATATCTTCTTCTTAACCCTTATTTGAAACTTTAGTACTCGGTCCTTGTACTTGCTATATGCACACTTGCAATTGTAACAATAGTATAAATAGAGGGGCTAGAAACAAAAGGAGATATTGCACTGATAGTAGAAATACCTTGTTGCTACATTATCAAATCTGATGATGGGGGTACTTACTGCTCGGTAGATGAAGTGCTAATCACTTTAGTCAATATGGTAATCAGCTGAACAGGTGCAGAGAATGGTCGGGTGCTTGGTGTTGTAGTGGTTGCCACAATCAACTCAGCAGAATTTTTCTTAGAGCTTGATGGAATTAAATCTTTTCTTAGAGAATGAGCAAATGAGGCCATCACTATTGGTGCAATCTTTTCTAGGTCAGTTTCCTCAATACTTTGACTCTCAGGGAGATTCTCCTCTATAGCTTCCTATTCTTCTTCCTCATCATCCAGATTTACATCATCTTTTTTTTCCACATCTTCTTCATTATCATTGACATCACCTTCCTTGTCATCTTCATCAATTTTATCACTAACATGAACAACGAAGTCACTCGGTTGATGAAGGTTGTAAATGTTCTTCCATGTGGCAGTAGTTGTCTTCACCATAGATTCTATGTCTTTCATTAGCACAAGACATGTGTTGAATTTAAGAGTGAGTTTTTCCTCATTTTTCTTCATGGATTCTTTACCTCTTTTTTACTGAGACTCGGCATGAGTTGCCTCATATTCTTTATATATGTATTGCAGTATTCTTAGCATGTTCCCATCTTGGCTTGATTTCTTGCATAAGTTCATTGGGAATTTGTTATACAAGTTGATTAGGAGAGTACTTCCATTTACCCAATTTTGTCATCATCATGTCTTCAACCTGCTTTTTCTCATCTACATTCCTAGTTGCATATCTAAGAGATTTGCAATTTTCCATTCCATCTCCTCTTTCTATTTCATTTATTTTTTCTTGAAATGTAGGTGGAGGCTTTTTGAAAATAATTTCCTCAGCATCCTCCTCACCTAACTTCAATTTCTTCTTGGATTTTGATGCACTTCTGGTGAATATAGTAGTAGATGACTTGGTCTAGGTCTTGTTATGATAACATTACCTTTCTTCCTTATAGGAAATTCTTCCTTAGACTTTGTTTCTTCCACTTCATCTTCTTCCACATCATCTCCTTTTCCTTCAGTTAACAGGAGAGTAGAACTTGCTTGACTTAGTTTTGCTATCCTCTTCTTTCCTTTGTTAATTGCTTGAGGAAGTTTAATTTAAAGTTCTATTCTTTCCTTGGCTTCTTCATAGGTACCAAAAAATGTGGCCTTGGGATCCACAAGTTCATTCTACAGTGCCTCAATGATATCTTTGGTGTCATTAATGCTAACCTCATAGTTTAGAGGTTTAATCCACACCACTCTAGGTCTGACTACTTGAATGTACACTTTGTCATAGTCTACCATGAAACAAATATCATCATTATAGTCTTTTACAAGTTTCTTTGATATTCTATATTTTTTATTCATTTTTTCTTTGAATGAATCAAAATAGTTGTCCATGATACTAACAAATTTTTCACCCATCTCTGCAATATATTCATTAATTTGATATAAAACAAGTACATCTTTTTCCATACAACTAAGCCTTTAGAAGGGAAGAATTTTTGCACATAGAAGAGTGAGTGAAGAGTGAGCCAAACTTACAAATATTGCTTTTGGAAGTTCTGATGCTCTCCATGTTCTTGTTGAACTGATTCAACATTAACTTGGCAAGGTCGAAAGACATGTTTTTCTTCACTACCTTGAGAACCAGATCAACTGCCTCACACAACACATTGTTGAGATGACTGGAGCAATAGATCTTATGAGTGATCAAATGAATTCAAAAATTTTGTTCCATGTCAGTCACATTGCTATTCTTCAGTCCTCTTGCATCCCACTTGACAAGAGTCTTGTTTTCAAGTTCTACCTGACTTAGGGTTTTGGTAGTCTTGGCTTTGTTTAGCATTGGGAGCCCTATGATTCTACAAATTATTTTCTTTCTGATTTGAATAGGCTGCTCCAACCATAACTATCCATTGTGTACATGGCTAAGGATAAACCTTATCCATTTTATTTGAAAGTCTATAGGCATATGCAAAATGTGTATTAAACTCTTGGTCTCCAAATATTGATACTTGGGTTTCAACACACCATTCACAGAGAACTTTTCAAGAGTCTCATCCATATCTAGGGTTCCAAATTCTTGTATTGAATAGAAAAATTATGAATAGATACAATGAATGAGTAATACCATGGGTAGAATTTGTGATTGAGCTCTAGTTGGGTCAAGCGCTTCTGCAATTGCTAGACTCAACTTGAAGTCTAGTGCCTTCCAATCGATTCCTCAAACCAAAATCATAGATCCCTTCCTACTTTTTCTACTGGAAGATGCCATGCTTGCTAAGGTTTATCAAAGCACAAAAATATTCAACAAACACATAGATCACTTAGAAGCACAGAAATCACTCTTTGCAAATAGCTCTCCAAAATTCATGTTGAAAAATGAATTCAATTTCCTTCCTTTTAACAAATTTTCCCTTTGTAAACACCATAAATACTTGGTACATCTACTTATTTGGTGATAGACTATCTTCCACTTGGTTCAACCTTAATGCTTGATAGAGTCATTCATAGCTCAGTGTCCACAAAATGTTTTAGTGTATCTTGACCTTGCTCAGTAGGGTTTTGTGACCTGACCTAGCTTAGTAAGGTGTTGAATTTCTATAATCACTCGGTAATCCCTTTGCACCTCTAATGCTAATATGGATCTCTTCTTCTTGCTAGCTGGAACTGATGTGAGATTTTTTCTTCTAAGTCTCAGTTCCAATTATTCTCATAGGGAATTCAAGTTGAGATCCTTGAGTCACCCAACTCTTGAGTGACATATGCTTCATGAATTGGACTTGCATTCTCAGAAGATTTTGAATTCCATTACTACTTCATCTGCTTTCACATATTGTCAGCTCTAGCTTTCTTTTCATCTTCAATACTTCCAGTGTTCATATAGTTCTTGGCAAGATGTCCAAGTTCTATACAAATAAGAAATCTTTTAGCGGTGTCTCTTTTCCTCATGTGATGTTTCACACAATTTTCTCCAATGTGCCCAAATTCTCCATGTTAACCTCATAATGGTTTTTGACACTTGACTGCCAATAACACTTACCTACTCTATATTGGAGCCGAGTACACCATGCATGCCAAGTTAGGAAAGACTTCAGGTGCCGAGTAATCTTCATGTGCCAAGTAGTTTTCAGATACTAAGTGAAGATCAGATACCAAGTGAAGTGTAAGTGATGAGCAACACAAGGTGTCGAGTGTTAACAAGTGCCGAGTAACATAAGGTGCCGAGTGATACAGTTTTGTTTAGGTGCCGAGCTATCCAGGAAACAACATGTGCCAAGTATCAGCAATACTTCAGGAGCCGAGTAACTCAGTATATCAGCATAAGAGTTTGTAAATGCATAAACTATGATGCAAACAGTTTTTACAGCCAACATAAGGTAAATCTCAAAGAATTTAATGATGAGATCGAATCTTTTATTTTTCCTATGCAATCTTCATGCAGCCAATAAGAAAAATGATGAAGGCATGAAACCAATAGAAGAAGTGCAAATACTAAGCAGAAAATGAAGATTGAATATGGATCGTAGATCCATACCCAACCCTAAATGCTCAAATGTCTTAATAAGGAAGACAAAATTTTATTGTAAAGGAATGAGTGGACATACAAGGGTGCACAAGAAAAATCTATTTTCAGAAGTGAGGGTTATCTAATCACAAAGGATCAAGATTAGAGAAAGCGGAAAAGGTGTCTACATTTAGCAATCAAGGATTGCAATCTATCAGGTTCATTGTACCTAATACTCTCTAGCAATTGTATTAGAATGAAAATCCTATGGTGATAGGTTAGCTTAACAGCTATTTCGTAGATCCTTTAAACAAGTGATTAAACCCTTTAACAAGGTGACACTTCATGCTAAGTGTTTGTAAATCCTTTAACCAGGTCACTATTGATACAGTGTAAAGCCTTTAACAGGGTAGGCCTTTAATAGGGTAGACCATTAGAAGTAGTTGAACAATATTGCTGCAGTAATTTTTGTGGGTATCATCCCCACCCCAGTTTTACCTTCTTGTTCCTAGAGGGTTTTTGGGTTACCAAATTCTAGTGTTATGAGTTGTTGATGCATGTGTTTAGTTTCATGGTTATTTGATGTATTTACATGCATGCAATTTACTTTCAGTTAAAAGTTTTATTGGCTAAAGTGTGATACTTCTGATTCACCCCCCCCTCATAAGTATTCTTTCCATATTTGAATATTCCAACATTTGGTATCAGAGCATCCAGATTCTCACAAGGAAAAGCCTAACAGCTTGGAGGAAAAAGATCTAAAGATGGAAGCTTTCAAACTTGGAAAGATCATTGAAAATCAGGTGATAGATGTGAAACTTTCTCTGCATAGCTTGGAGGAATTTAGAAACAAGTTGAGAAACTCATTAAAAAAAAGGAAGGATCTAGCCATAGCTGAAAATGATATACACTACAAGGAGATTGATACCACCAACATATTTTCCAACGGAGATACTAAAGAGTTTGATGTAGCAATAGAAAAATTTATGGAGAAAAATAAAGTTCAAGAAGATGAGATAAGATCTCTCAAGATGGAACATGAGTCACAGGCCATAATGATATGTGAAATTACTGAACACAAGAAAAGACCAATTGAAGATAAAGTGATGATGGAAAATGACAAAAGAAATCTTGCAAACAGACTTGAAGAAAAATGTACTGAATTGACAAGGATCTCAAACATGCAGATGGATACACTTGCCCAAATGATGAACCTTCATCATGAACTCAATGTAAAAGATATTGAGATCTCTACTTTGAAGATGCACAATCTCAACAAGTCAAGTGAAGCCATCAAGTACTTTGAACAGTTGCTGAAATCCCCAAAATCTGCCCATGATACATCTAGACTAAGATACAATAGCACTGAAGTTGGGGAATCATCAAAGAGTGCTGAACAAAGAAGTGACAAAGGTAAAAATTCAAAACCCACTTGTCATTATTGTAATAAGAAGGGGCATACAGCTAATGTGTGCAGGAGTAGAAGATTCAATCAATCAAACACACCCAAAAATAAAAGTTTCTGTCACAAGTGCAACATGCAAGGACATATGAAACAAAATTGCAGATCCAATGTCACAAGGACTCAGAGATTTGATGGACATTGTTATAATTGCAAAAAGTATGGACATAGGGCATTTGAATGCAAATCAAAACCTATGTGGACATCAAATCAACCAGCAAAAATAGAAGGGAATGAAAGTCATTATCATTGGGATTACAACACCAGGTACAGTTGTCATTATTGCTAAGAATATGGACATATATCGCAGAACTGCATAAGAACACATTTCAAAGGGAACTGCAAAAGATGGTTGAATCAAACTACATGTTTCAGTTGTTTGAAAATTGGTCATATCAGCAGAAACTGTCCTACAAGATCAAAGGCACCCAAGACTGAAGAAAACAAGGGAAAAGAAAAAATTGATGTCAAAAAGATAAGAAGGCAAATGAATAAGACTTGGAAAAAGAAAGATGAGTCCAACACATCAAGTGGAGGGATCACTTCACCCAATGGGTCAGGTGATCACACTTCATCAAACTAAGCATGAGAAGTACACAGGACTGATATACAAATCTATATCACACATCAGTCCCAAGACAAAGAAGCTAAGCAAAGTATAAACCTACATGAAACAAGATGTCAAGAGAAAAACTAAATGTTGTTGCCGAACTGTCTTTGGATACCGAGTTAAACTCCAACAAATGTCAAGCTCCGAACAGCGACCAAGCTGATAACTGATGCCAAGTTGGATAACTCCAATGGAAGCTGAGTAAAGTGGAAATGTAGTACAAGCCGAGTTAGGTTAAAATTTCTTCAGAAGCTGAGTTGGCAGTTAAGCATTTAATGCGACGGAAATAGGGTATATTATTGCGATTTCAATCAGTCTTACTCATTGTGATCAAGAAACAAAGAAGAAGAAAGAGAGTTGAGCAACTTCATAGTAAGAATCTAGCATATCAAGCAGATTGCAACCGCATTCAACACATTTTTCATTGATCTTGAGGTATTTTCATTTGTGTCGAGCTACGTAATTTCGTATCCTTTTGTTGTGAAAACACTAGTTTGCATAAATGGCATCAAGTTCGAAGAAAACTGAGGAAAAAGAGTCTTTTGAAGTTCAGTTAGTTTCAAATGAGGTCAAGCAACTTGATTTCTATCCTATTCCCGAAGTTTCCTACAAAAATGACCCAGCCGGAGCTCTCTCCCAAATTCCTCCAAAAGTTGTAATGGTTCAAGACGTGAGAAAATGTTACAACTGTAAGATAGGTGCTCTAGGAGACATGGAAATTAGACAAGCCTATGAGAAACTGTGTGTAGATGGAGTCTTGAAAGAAGAATTCAAAATCATTAAAAGAAAGGGTTTGACCCGAGTTTTAAGCTTTCCCACTGTATTCAAAATAGAATGGGTTAGACTTGTACTGAGCAGAATCCATGGTGGAAATTTTTGGTTAGAAGATATTCCCATCAAATTGACCAAAGAAATCATACATAGAGTAACAGGGTACCCAACCCTAGATCGGTACAAAACCCTAAGAAGTGAATCAAAGGAGGTTATTTAAAGGAATACTAGTGCCCAGTGGAACAAAAGAGGAATGACAATTCACACCATACAGGATCCTCTAGTTGAATTTGTTGTTAGAGTCATTGCCCATAAATTCTACCAATCTAGTAGACTCAACAGTGTACCGTGTATTTCAGTAGATGTAAGCTACAAATTGGTGAAAAAGGATACTTATGATCTTGTAGAATTGCAACTACAACAGATCAATGAAAACCTAGCTGCCATAAGAAGAACAAAGGGCACTCAATGCAAATTTGGAGCAATTCTAGTTTGCATATTCTTTTATGTTCAGAATGAGTTTCCTTCTTTTGGCAAAGTGGCATGGAGAAATGACAAAACCATCATTTCCCAAATCAATGAATATATAGAGCAAATGGGAGAAAATTTTGATACCTTGATGACAAGCTATTTTGAGGATTTCAAGAAACCCATGAAGCAAAGATCAAGGATACTAGTTTCCTTAGTAGAAAAACATACTAATGATATATATTTCTTAGTTAACGTTGATTTTACCTATATTCAAGCAGTAATACCAAGAGTGAGATGGCTAAGGCCATTTGGATATGAAATTAATATTGATGAGGCATCTGCAACAATAACTGCATTATTGGCAGAAGAAACAGATAAAAGTGCTCCACATTTTGGCACTTATGATGCGGTAAGATCAAAGATAAACATAGAATTAAAAAATGCTTCCACATTGAAGAAGAAAGACAAATTATTAAAGAAAATTAAGAAGAAATTTGGTAAATAAATTGAGGCTGAAGTAGAAGAAGAAGAAGATGACAGTGATGATGAAGATGAGCAAGAACAAGGGCCAATGGAATTAACTCAAGGTCTTGGAGAAGACAAGGAGGAAGGTGTAGAGGAAGAAGAAGCCAAGGAAGCACCAACTAAAGTCGAGCCAAAGAAGAGAAAGACAATAGAACAGCCTCTAGCTAAGCCCAGATCAAAGAAAGTTGCCACGCCATCACCTCAAAAGCCAACAACATGAGCATCAACAAGGGCCTCCACTCAAAAAGCCAAAGAGGAAGTTACAAAGAAGAAAAAAATCAAGGAAACATAGGAAGAGCCGAGGAAAAGAAGAAGATGTGTGGCTCAACCTGACACTGATGAAGAAGACCAATCTGAAAAGGTAAGCCACTCTTCAGTTGATACCTTATGTAAAAAAATTGGAAATGGTGACTTAAGTAATTTAAATAAAATTTATTTTAGTAAATTTAATAAAGAAGAATAGAATAGAATAGAAGAAACAGTTTATGGAATGATGGCACAGTTCAAGTACACTCCACTTGAATTAGATGGACAATTGCCAAAAGAACTGTCTAAAATTGTAGAAGACAGATGGCATTTCTATTTGAAAATGGAGAAGGAGATGAGGGAATCAACCCTAGCAAGTGTATTGCCGGATTTGACTAGGGAACAAGTAAAGAATGCAGTCAAAATGCATAATAATAGGTTTACACCTAAATACAGGGCATTCTTCATACTCCAAAATAGGATGGAAGAAATTGTTCAAAGAACAATGAAATCATGGAAAAACTTGTACAAAAATATTGAAGATTTTCTTGAAGAAAAATACAAGGAAGAAGCTATTGTACCAATAGAGGAGAGGAGAAAAAGGAAAGAAGATGAAGAAAAGAAAAGAGAAGAAGAGAGGAAAGAAGAAGAACAAAAGAAAAGAGAAGAATAGAAGGAAGAAGAAAAGAAATATGGAGAGGAGGAACAGACACAAAAATAGGATATAATGGGAACAACTGAGCAAGAGCAGCAACTAGATCAGAGTGTGCAAGACACACAATTGCCACCCCCTAGCCCTCCTCAAGCATCCATCTCACCTGCAGATACTGTAACTATTACTGATGTTCCTGATACTTCTGGTCAGAATATCAATCCATTAACTACAGAAGATCTCAAAAGAATTCTTGACCAATCTACACAACAAACAATATTATGTGTAGATCCAATATTGGTCAGTATAGATGAATTGTAAAAACTAGTAGAAAGGACAGTCAAAGATAAGGTGAATCCACAAGAACCACCTTCTATCATCTCTACAACTACTAGTAGTCAATTTCAAATGCCAACAAGCATAGTTGATGCTGCAAGACAGAAGCCAAGTGCAGCTGTAGAAAAAGGAACAGAACAAACAGGATAGACTATTACATCTGATCCTACAGCACAAACACAAGGTGTACTTCCCAAGATTACCATAATTGATCATGGTAGACACAAGGAGGAAATAGTGAAAACCCCTAAAGAATAGGAGGCAATACAAACATTAATAGATTTGCCTACCTCGGGAACTCCTTCACATCAACCATTGCAAATATCTGTACCAACATCTAGTACTACCAGAGTTGCAAGGGTACTTCACTATGGAGACCCTGAATTAGATGAGGAGATAGTCATACCAGGCTATGACTCAAAAACAATAACCATTGATCAAATTAATGAGGTGCAGGATGCACTGAATAGGAGGAAAAGACAGGAGATACTCAAGAAGGAGTATAAACAAAAGCAAACACTATATGAAATTAAGGACATCTTTATGGATGCCTTCAGTTTGCAATCACCAAATGAGTCAAAGCATATCATGGAGCAATTAACAGATATTGTTGACCAGGTGACAAATGAAGACCTAGAAACAAATGCACAACTTATGGAATGGTCAGAAAGAAAATTTTAGGGGAAAGTGAATTAGAAAATATCAAGTTAAATTTTACTTTCACAAGTTGAATTAGCAAAGCTTATTTACAAAGTGAAAAAGGTACTTGAGAATATATTCTCATTGTACAAAAAGTTGTGTGATTTTTCATACTTCACACAAGAAACAAGCCAAAAGATACTGAGCTTGGAAAGAAATTTAAACGTTTCAAGCATACAACTACCTAATGATCCAGCTCAAAGTGAGAAGCATTTTGCTCAATCGCTTCACACTCACAAAGAAATAGATGTATTAACAGCAGATGAGGCTAATATCAAGGCCAAATTAATACAGCTCCAATCCTCCATTACTCCACATTTAGAGATACTCTATAAAGAGCAAGTATATTCTAAAATTGTTCTCAAGAAAGACCCAAATCTTTCTACATCAAATGGACTTATTCATCTTGCTGCCAAGACTACCATCCAGCATAAGTTACTGGAAATTGCTTTGAACAATTGGGATGCAGTTCTCAGAATGCTTATGGAGGTAAACAACACATTTTTGGCTAAATATGGTCTTAACCCTTAAACATTCTTTGACATAAGTGTCAAAAAGGGGGAGAAAACAGACATAATAGGGGGAGATACAGATATTATGAGATGAATTAATGGGGGAGAAAAGATACAAAGGAGGAGCATGATATACAGACAAGGCACAATCAACTCAGGGGGAGTTACAAAATTTTTGAGGTATATATTGTAAGATTGTAAGTTACAAATTTTGATCAAGTTTTCTTTAAACTCTGTATATACCAATCAGATTAGTAAATGTACTTATAAGGTCAGTTAAGTGTTTTTGTCACTCATGTCAAAGGGGGAGATTGTTAACCTCATAATGGTTTTTGACACTTTAGTGCCAATAACACTTACCTACTCTATATTGGAGTCAAGTACACCATGCATGCCGAGTTAGGAAAGACTTCAGGTAACAAGTAATCTTCATGTGCCGAGTAGTTCTCAGATACCGAGTGAAGTGTAAGTGTCGAGTAACATAAGGTGCTGAGTGTTAACAAGTGCCGAGTGTTAAAAAGTGTTGAGCAACACAAGGTGTCGAGTGTTAACAAGTGCCGAGTAACATAAGGTGCCAAGTGATACAGTTTTGTTTAGGTGTCGAGCTATCCAGGAAACAACATGTGCCAAGTATCAACAATACTTCAGGAGCCGAGTAACTCAGTATATCAGCATAAGAGTTTGTAAATGCATAAACTATGATGCAAACAGTTTTTACAGCCAACATAAGGTAAATCTCAAAGAATTTAATGATGAGATCGAATCTTTTATTTTTCCTATGTAATCTTCATGCAGCCAATAAGAAAAATGATGAAGGCATGCAACCAATAGAAGAAGTGCAAATAATAAGCAAAAAATGAAGATTGAATATGGATCGTAGATCCATACCCAACCCTAAATCCTCAAATGTCTTTATAAGGAAGAAAAAATTTCATTGTAAAGGAATGAGTGGACATACAAGGGTTCACAAGAAAAATCTATTTTCAGAAGCAAGGGTTATCTGATCACAAAGGATCAAGATCAGAGAAAGCAGAAAAGGTGCCTGCACTCAGCAATCAAGGACTGTAATCTATCAAGTTCATTGTACCTAATACTCTCTAGAAATTGTATTAGAATGAAAATCCTATGGTGATAGGTTAGTGTAATAGCTATTTCATAGATCCTTTAAACAGGTGATTAAATCTTTTAACAGGGTGACACTTCATGTTAAGTGTTTGTAAATCCTCTAACTAGGTCACTATTGATACAGTGTAAAGCCTTTAGAAGGGCAGACCATTAGAAGTGGTTGAACAATATTGCTGCAGTAATTTTTGTGGGTATCATCCCCACCCCATTTTTACCTTCTTATTCCTGGAGGGTTTCTAGGTTACCAAATTCCAGTGTTATGAGTTGTTGATGCATGTGTTTAGTTTCATGGTTATTTGATGTATTTACATGCATGCAATTTACTTTTAGTTAAAAGTTTTATTGGCTAAAGTGTGATACTTCTAATTCACTCCCCCCCCCCCCCCCCCTCTCATAAGTATTCTTTCCTTTCCATATTTGAATATTCCAACACTCCATAGTAGTGGCATCTACACCATGTGTTGTAGTCCCATCCAAATTTTGCTTTTACAATTTGTTCTGCTAGATTTAATATCTTGATTTTAATTTTAGAAGATTTTAGTCCTTTTTACTTTTGCAATTGTGACATTTACCGTCAAACTTAGGTTTCTCCTTGCATTCACTTTCTCTATGGCCATGCTTATTGCAATTGTAACACTTTCCATTGAATTTTTCTTTACCATTACTCCAACATTTGTTTGATGTATGACCTAACTTACTACAATGATTACAAGTAGGCCTTTGATTCCTTTTAGCTCCTTGCTTGGATGATTCACCTTCTTCTGTGTATCCTATTCTAGCTTTGCCTTTGTATTTGTACTGACTTTGATCATTCAATTGATTTGTATCTGCTTGAGATTTCAACATTCTTTCATTGGTTTTCTTTTCAATGTTTAGATCATTCTGCAATTTTTCATTCTTTGATCTTAGATTCATGATTTCTTCATTTGCATTAGTAAGCTAATCAATGAGGTTTTCCTGCTAAAGGGATAGATGTTGAATTTGATTGTTCTTTTCTTCTATCTTTTCTTTGGCTCAGTGTGAACTTAATGTAGATTCTAAAAATCGGTAGCAATTGTAGAACTCAACAGTGATTGGATTACTCAGTTACCACTATAAATTTCCAGAAAAGCTCGGTAGCAGCTTAACCAATTGACTAAGTGTGAGTTACTAATAAATAAACTTTGACCTTAATGTCAACGATGACATTGTCATATCCTATCACATCCTGCATAATAAAGCATTAGTATCTATGACATGTAACTATCATAAATCCATACAAAATCATAATTTTCCAATGTTTATAAAAAGAAAAGAAAAAATTCGATGTCCATGCATGATGAAAGGCAATATATAATGTCTGATAGCCAATGATAGATCATGATAATACCATGTACTGAAATACAAAATCAATCAAAATCCAACATGTCTACCGATGGTGTATACATAATGTCTAAGAAGTAGTGACACCTAACACTACATGTCTATCATGCCACCTCAGAATAGATGATTTTGCCCCACTAGTCTCTATGTATCCTCTTGCCTCTAGTCTCAGTGGTCTAGAGTCCACACCCTTACAATTCCTTTATGGATTGGCTGATGTCCTCCCATAGTAGGACCTTTCTCAAAAGCTCCCCATCCATTGATCCTCAAGAATAGCTCTCCTGCATGACTTCCTCCAATAGGTAATCTCTTGACCTGATATTAGCATCAGTCTCATGCTCTCATCATTCAGACCCAAGTCTTGAGTCCTCTCCATATACTCCAATAGGGTCTCCATACTCTCTAATCTCTCTAGATCTCTATCCCTATCCCACAAATCCTCCACTGGTTGTCCCTCTAATCTCTCTATCCTCTTCTCCAGCTATAGTACCCTATCCACCTGCCTCTCTACCTTTGTGTATACCTCTACAGCCTACTCCATATCCTCCTTGACATCTATACTCTATGTGTATACATCATCACCTCCCATATCCACATCATCTCCTCCATAAAAAATGAGCTATCTGATGATTTTTTACTGTGCATGTTTGTAAATAGTCAATATTTTTGATGCCACTCCATTGTGTATTCCATTAAAAAATAATCAGGTTTTAATTTTTCAAGCATGTTTAGTTCATATACGTAGAATTGACCATCTAACAATACAGACAGTAATGGGAAGATTGAGCAGCATGAGAGGGTTTCTCATCAAATGTGGGGCATAAGGGCACACATCGTGGATTTCCTAGTGTGTTTTCATACCACCATTCAGATCATGGATATTGTTCTTTCTCATCAGTTCATGGATATTGTTTTTCTATCTTCCATCTTATGCTACATATGTAACATTGAATTATTGATCACATACCTAATTTAAACATATTTGGATCACATTCATAATTTGAACATATTTTGATGGCATTGTTATTTGAATGTTGGTATCTATTTGATCTATACATAGTTATGATGAACGCATTTCCTATATGAAGTGTGAGTGTTGATTATGATGATCAATGATTTAGAATGTCTGGAAGGGCTTAGACGACCATTATTGAAAAGGATTATTTATTAATTATTTTCAAATTTATTAATCTTGCTTAAATGATGGGTAAAATTTTCTAATGGTTGTATAATGTGATCTAGTTAGCAAGTTTTCATATTGTAGTAATTATGTGAAATTCATTATCAAAATTTCATGATGTTAAAATATGATTTATATGATCATAGAGGGAAGTTTATTTTCTTTTCATAATATTGTATGTCAATTTGTATAATAATAAAAATTTATTAGTACATGATCTTTGAAACAACCTAAGTGTCTATTTATCTCAAAGTTGCTTGAGGTCACTTGTACAGATGTGTGTGAATTTGGTCATGGATTTCATATGTATTTTAACACCTGAGATGAAAGTCTATGGGCACTAATGGAGAGAGTGTTTCCATGGGGTTGGTGAAACAACCTATAGAAATTGATTAATCAATTGAAAAAATAATGAATAAATTATGGATAACACTAATAAAGATAAAATGTGCCTCACCCTTGTCTTGTGTGCTAATTTAGGCTCATAAAGGGAGTGAGAGAAGATGCTTTCAATGTAATGCATAACTAAGCATGTACGTCAACATGAGGAGGTGGCTTGAATCCACATCAATTGTTCCTTCTTGGGGGTTTGTGCCCTAAGTAGCTAAACTTGGGTAATTTAAGGATAGAACCACATGATGAGACTCTTCCCTTGTGAGTCCTAGTGCTGAACTCCTTATTGGTAATGATGTGATTTGAAATGCCAAATATGACCCTAAAATTGAAATGCATGCATCACCAATAGTTTTAATTACATAAACTAACACTTAGCAATGTGAACCAAGTAGAAGTAGAAGCATACCCTATGTTTAGTATATCTAAATGCACACTATACTCTTTTGCAAAGACAAAGGGGATGATACCATAGAGAAGTATTTCCTATATTATGACTTTACAATAAAGCACACCTTTGAGTCCAATTGTGAGGGATGATAGTGTTCTTATAGTTGGCACACTCAAAAACTTCACAACCATTGTAAATTTTGTAACTAAGTTTTCACAAGCTATAATTTTTAGTTCTCGAGCCATGAAAAACCCTGTGCAACAACAAAACCACCTTTTCATCATATTCAATTGAGAAAGATTACATGAACAAAATATTTGTAGACAGACAATCTGTGTCTAAGCTTACTGGAATGATCATGTTTACCTCAACCAAACATGGCTATGTCAAGACCCAAATTAGATGAAATTATTTTAGATGGTTTGAAGATGGATATAGTGTGCATCATCATGGATTAACTCAAGTCAAACACATATCCTTGCCCTGATTCATAGTAACATGTCAAATAGTGTAAAAATACACAAGCCTAATCACTCCAAATTTATTATAAGTAAAATATTTTAAAACTTCCTATAATATTTTTTTGATGTCCCTAACTCTGAAAGCTACAAAATTTCTTTGAGAATTTTTATTAAACATAGTGTACTAGATAGACTTTTTTACTCCATTATCAATAGATTGTTGTTATATTTTTCTAGGAAGAAAGTATCTAGATAGAAAGTGTTATATATATATATATATATATATATATATATAGAGAGAGAGAGAGAGAGAGAGGTGGATAATGTTAACAATTAAAATAGTAAAATTAAGTATAAATATAAATATAATTAAATTCAATTTTGAAAGCTAAAACTATTTTATAGAGTTCCCTTTAACAATAAAATAACATTAAAAAAAATAGTCAATGAGATTTTGATATTTAAGTATTTAAGAAATAAAACTATGGCTTTTTTATATGTAATTATTGTTATAGATGTAATGGTTGTACAAAAATAACCTGGTCAATTGGTTTTTATCTGGGTTGGAACTTTTTTCGATGGGAAATGATGTAAAGTCTATTTGCACATGCACCAAAGTGGATTGAACATTAGACATGCTAAAGTGTGATTTGAGTGGACAGTTATGGCTGAAGATTTGGGTAGACATTTATATAGACAATTTTCTTTTCTTTTTTAAATTGCATGTAAAATCTATGTAGCCAAAATTCCACATTTTCTAGGAACAATTATTGACAAAGCATCATTTTTCTTGTTAAAGTTATCATCAAATGTTTAATGTGTGTGAATGTAAAATAGTATATTTTTTCCTATATAATATTTCACGTAAAATTTTAGTTGCATATTTTTTTTAATAATTAACTAACTTAATAAATTTATTGAAAAGGAGAGATACATAGAGGGGCAGAGAGTGTTGGATAGGAAGGGGGAAAGAGGGAGAGAGGGAGGGAGAGTGTGTGTGTGTGAGAGAGAGAGAGAGAGGAGCTTGTGTGTTCCTACATTTGTAGAAAGATGTCCTCGAGAGATATATACATAGAGGGAAGAGAGAAGAGTGGGCTAGGATGAGAGAGGGACAAAGGGAGGACACAAACACACACATATACAAAGGAAGGGGGGGAAAGAGGGATAGAGGAAGCGAGAGATACATAAGGACATAGAAGGATGGAGATCTCAAACATGAAGCTATTTCTAATGGAGTGAGGAGCCTAATTATCTTCAAGTTATTTTGAGGTTTGGTTTAAGAAATTTTTGGATCCTTTTAGGTGGATGCATAGTTGATCACATGTAACACAAATGTATACATAAATACAAAAAATTTATATAATTTATCTCCAAAATGAATTTGGCATACCCATTGCACACCAAGGTGAGATTGCTAGTTTATATATGCAGGATTGACCATCTAACAATACTGACAGTAATGGGAAGAATAAGCAGCATGAGAGAGTTTCTCATCGAATGTGGGGCATAATGGTATAGAGTGTGGATTTCTTGGTGTTCTCATATTTAGTGGCTATGTCTTATATAATTTTTCAAAAATATATAATATATATGATCACAATTTCCAACTATGGGACAAAAAATAACTTTGTACGAATGATTGCAAGTATGATTATTTTTTACTTTTCTTTGCTAATAAATAAAATAAAAATAAAAAATAATAATCATTTTATTTATTCTTAACTAACAAAATAAAATTGTGAATATTCAAGAATTAAAAATAATAATAATGTAGTCTAATTATAAATAAATTAGTAATCATAAATATTAAATTAAATATTAATACTTTACTCATTATAATACTTGTGTTTCACTAATAAAATAAGATTAAAAAAATTTACATCAAATTCCAATTCCAATTCAAAAATGAAGAACCAAATGCAAGAAAAAGATATTCCCAATCATATTCCATTCCAATTCCAATTTCTAAATTGGCAACCAATATTCCATTCCAATTCCAATTTCTAAATTGGCAACCAAACGCAGAATATGGATTTGTATATTCATCTTTTGTGTCAACCAAATGGTCCAACTATCTTCCTAAAATGCATAACCAAATTTCTGAAAACTTCGTTATGAGAGAAATTCATCTTCCCCAACCAAACGAGGCATAGTAGATGGGCGACTGATGGTATACAAATTTGAGGTCAATGAATAAATTAGCAAGTCTATTACTTGGTATCAAGTTTTAATTGGCATAATAATGCTTCTGCTACTCAGAAAAGATGAAAGTGAAATCAACTTTTCAATTGATCATTGATTACTCTTAGGTGTTGATTCATATGCGGATTGATTCTGTGTTGTTTTGGTTGGAAATAACTTCAGATTCAAGAGATAAATAATATTTATGTTGAGTAAGATTGTGATTGGAAATATTGATTCAATCAACACCTTATATATGTCATTTTCCATGGCACCGTGGAGCTTATTTGAGCCACTGGGAGCTTTTTTTTATGTCCCTGAGTTGAGCCATCATAACTATATCTCATCCCTCTTAACTATATCTCATCCCTCTGTTGGGTGATTAGCACAATAAGACAACAACTATTCAGTTTATTACAGCTCTGGTTGTAAGTGAGACACTACTTCTATTATGAAAACTACTGTGTGAGAAAATTTGATTCCTTTATTAATCAATTTAATGCAACTCTTATGATTGCAGTCCAAGTACAAAATGCTAGATACCTTTCCACACTAATGCATACAATTTGTTTTAAAGTGTGCTCTCAAGATATCTCATCTCATGGAATGCATTTTACAGGACTGAATAAAGTGGATTCAAGTTTATTGACATCATTCCAGAACATTTTCCAACATCCTTCACTCATATTCTAAAGCAGAGGTTCTCAACAGATTATCGACACCATTAAAGCACAAACAAGGCCTTTGAATGATTTCAACAAAATGGCTCAAAGAATTGTACTTGCAGTCTTGTTATCAAGGTGTACAAATCATGTCCAATGAAGCACTCTAGAATGGTAAAAAGTTAGATTGTAAACATCTATCATTATTTATTTTATTCATAAAATGATCAATTTTGATAATAAAAAATTCATAAGTCAAATAATGATATTTTTATTAAGATTCAATTGCTAATATTTCATGATCAAATTATTACTTATGAGAAGGAATGATAAACTTAACACTTATAGAATCTGGGTGATTTCACATAACTGATGGATTGGATTAGACTTTAGAGAGGTCACCCATGATAGTATTTCAGAAAACCCTATAAATATTGTCGAAGTGAATGAACATCAATAATCTACTTGAGACTCATTGCAATAGACTGTGCCAATATTTCATATTGTGTTGTGTTGTAAGAATGCTATCACTTGAAAATGTACAATGGATGGATGTGTGATAAGAAAAGAAGTAGAAAAGCAATTTGAGTGAGAGAGAAAGCAAGTTACTTGGATCTATTGTAGTTATTGTAGTCATTCCTTTGAAGTCACAAGATCCAGATGCCCTGTCCATTTTCTGGTGGTAGGCATCAAATACATAAGAAGCATGGTCTTGAACAGTATCAGGATCATAGCAGGGCTGATCCTGGTTGATAGTCGTGCAATAAACTTGGCCTAGACCACATGTCCAATCTAATGCAACTTGAAGAAGCTTTGACTCTGCCCCATCTACGGCTATGAGTAGGTCTAATTAGTGGTATCATTGGCAAGCACTACACCTAATCTTGTTTGATACATGGTATAAACTAGGGACAAATTCTCAGGATCGAACAACCCCAAGTTCTACTATGAGGTGGCACCAGGGTTCCCATCTTCATTGAAGAATTTGATAGGGATGCCAGGATGCTTGGGAGTGCCAATGTTGTTGAGGACATGGCAGACAAGATTGTTGTTGTAAGTGTTTGCATTGTCAATGGTGGCAGCAGGTTCATTAGGGTCACCGTTGGAGGGCCATCCAGTCTCCCCCACAACCAAGGGAACGTTGGTGAAGTTCAAGTCAGCCAATGCAAAGAAGGCAGAATCCACCATGGCATCAAAGACATTGGTGTAGTGAAGCATGGTGTTGGAGTCCATCGCCTCCTTGTTAGGAGGGAGGGGTCTAAACAGGGCATAGTCCAGACCCTCAGCTCCATTCCCTTCCATGTAAATGTAATAGGGGTAAACATTGATCATCAAGTACGAGTCTGTTCGCCTGAGGAAATCCAACATGGGAACCAAGATAGATTTCTAGGTAGCATTGAAGAATGTCTGAGATGTTGTAAAGCAGTGGTGTGAAAAATCAACTATTGCAGTCACTGATTATTAATCTCCTATCATAAACGATTATTAAACAACTGAAAATAAATTCCCAGCTAATATCAAAAAATAACACAACTGCAACTTCACTTATAAAATATGGAAAGAAATGCACAACACAATGAACACAATATTTTCAGACAAATTGTCCCTGGAAAAACCCCTAAGGGAAAACCAATTCTAGAGATGAGAAATTATATTAAACTTCAGCAAATCAAGAGATACAAAATTCTTTGCCTCTCACTGGCAGAACTCCGACAACCTCCTAATTTCTCCCGCTGATATTCCCCACTGCTATCCCCACGCTAACACTGCGCCCTTGCTAACACTGCAAGACTGTTTGCTAACACTGCAAATGTTTCTCCAAAACTTCTTAATCCAAATGACCCAATGACCCCTTTTTATACTACTCCTATTGGTAAACCAACGACCAAGATTAAATCAAACCAACGGCTGAGATTAAGACAACTTGACAGCCAATAATAGAATTGGTTGCAAGGTGTCCAAAAGGGAATCTCTAAAATTAGAAAATAATAACCATTTACTAATTCTTGGCAAGTGGACAAACAGCTGTCCAAACCACCCATAAATACTACTGCTATTCATAGATAAGGATGAATAGCTGTCCAAGCTACCCATAAATACTACTGCTATTTTCGGGTCAGAAATAATAGCTTTCCAACTAACAATAATTAACACTCCCTCTTAGCGAGGAAGTTGTTCTGCAAGACACCCATCTTATCTCTGAAGAAGATAAATTTGGCCTTTCCCAAAGCCTTCGTTAGAATGTCTGCTACCTACTCATTTGTAGGTATGTATTGTAGTCGAACAACTCCCTTTTGTACACAATCTCTGATGAAGTGATATCTAATATCTATATGTTTAGACCTATCATGAAACACTGGATTCTCAGACAACTTGATGCAACTCTAATTGTCACAATGTATCACAATAGTCTCAACCTTCTAACCAAACAAGGCTACCAACAACTTTCAAAGCCATATAGCTTCACATGTCGCCATGCTAGCTACTATGTATTCTACTTCTGTTGAACTTAGAGCCACAGACTTCTACTTCCTGCTGAACCAAGATACAACTCCTGATCCGAAGCTGAAACAACACCCTAAAGTGTTGCTTTTGTCTGTTGTACTTCTTGCCCAATCTGCATCAGTATAGCCTATCAACCTGATACCTTCACCTTAAACATATCTGATCCCATACTCAACTATACCACGCAAGTAACATAGCACCTGCTTAGTTGCTATCCAATGCATTCTCTTTGGTTCAACCATGAACTAACTAAGAGAGTTTACTGCAAATGCTATATCTGACCTAGTGTTAACCAAATACATAAGTGAACCAATCAACTATCTATATAAAGTGGGATCTACATCTTTCTCCTTAGATGTATCTACCTTCCTCCAATTCGTGATCATGGGTGTAGACATGGCTTTGCAATCCTCCATCCCAAATTTCTTCAAGATTTCAATGCAATATTTCCCTTGACCAAGGAAAATCTCCCCATCTGTTTGCCACACTTCTATGCCTAGAAAGTAGTGCATAAGTCCTAAATCCTTCATCTCGAACTCTTCTACAAGGTTCCTCTTGCAATCCACTATGAGCCCTAGTGAATCTGTAAGAAATAGATCGTCCATATAAAGAACAAGAATGAGAATCTCACCCCCAACCATCACGTAGTAGAGGTTAGCATCTGCTTCACTCTTCACAAAGCCCAATTTTTGCAAGTATGTATCAATGCGCTCATACCACGCTCTAGGAGCCTGCTTGAGTCCGTACAATTCTTTCTTCAATCTGCACATGTGGGTCTCTTTGTTGTGTGCTACAAAGCCTTCTGGTTGTTCTATGTATACCTCCTCCTTCAACTCACCATTGAGGAATGTTGTCTTGACATCCATTTGATGGATTTTCCATCCCATCTGTGCTACAAGTGAGATTACAGCTCATATAGAAGTATACCTAGCAACTGGAGCAAATGTCTCCTCATAGTCTATTCCCTCCTTCTGAGAGAACCCCTTTTCCACGAACCTAGCCTTGTATTTCTCGATGCTACCATCTGCATCGTGCTTTATCTTATAGATCCAGCGTGATCCAACTACAACCCTATCTATTGGTCTAGGTACTACCTCCCACACATCATTCTGCATTATTGAAGAATATTCCTCAACCATAGCATCTCACCATACCTAATGTTTTGCAGCTTCCTGATAGCTAGAAGGCTCACTATCTACCAACTGACTAACTAATGCCACATAGTCATTGAACTTGGTTGGTTGTCTTCGCTATCTAGTACTCTTCCTAGGAGCTCCCACAAACTCTTGAGTATCCCTTTGTGTATATGGAACCAGAGGGTTCCTGCTACCAACTGTAGAGGATGAAATGTCAACCTCTAAGTCTTCTAGATGCATTTTGTGTTGCACCTGTTGCTCCATACTTTGTGAATCTTCACTAACTGAGTCTACACTCGTACCAGTAACTGTACTTGAGCTTTGTTGCCCTTGACTTGGTCTTGGAGCTTCTATTGGCTACTCACTCTGATCATCTGCTGGAAAATCTCTAGATCTCCTGAATGCCTTGTCCTCCATGAACTTGACATCCCGTCTGACAATAATTCTTTTAGTCCCCAGAATGAAAATCATGTATGCCTTTGAGGTCTCACTGTACCCAACAAAGTACCCCCTCTCTACAGTCTGATCTAACTTTGTACGTGTATCTTCAGGAATATGACAATATGCCAAACTCCTGAATATCTTGAAGTGACTAACATCTGGCTTCTTCCCTGTGAAAGCCTCCTCTAGTGTCATCTTCCCTAGCACCTTGTGTGGAACTCTATTCTGAATGTAAACTATTGTATTACACACCTCTGCCCATAAGTAACGAGGCATGTCCTAGTCATGTAGCATAGCTCTTGCTGCCTCCGATATAGAACAATTCTTTCTCTCAGCAACTCCATTTTGTTGTGGATTGTAAGGAACATTCCATTCTCTCTTGATTCCTTCTATGGTGCAAAACTCCTGGAAGACATTTCCTTTGTACTCACCTCCATTGTCTGACCGAAGAACCTTTATCTTCTTTCCTGTCGAGTTCTCCACAAGAGCCTTGAACTCTTGGAATCGACTGAAAACCTCATCCTTAGTCTTCAAGAAGTATATCCAGGTCTTTCTAGAGAAATCATCAATAAAAGTAACATAGTACTCATATCCTCTAAGAGATTTTGTCGACATTGGTCCACAAACATCTAAATGTACTAGATCAAGAACACCCTTAGATCTGGTGTCACTCCTTGGAAAAGATGCTTTCGCAAACTTCCCCAACACACATCCCTTACATACATCGTCATGCTCTGTGCTCACCTCTAGAACACCTATCACGGTCTCACGAAGCAATCTAAGTGCTCCATGATGAATATGGCCCATCCTCCTATGCCATAGCTCTCCAAGATCTCTAGGATTACTGTTGCTCATAAGTGCCTTAGGAGTATCAAACTGCAATCTATAAAGGCGACCACTCCTAACTCCAATAGTTATGGGTGATTTCCAATCCTTGTGCTTAATCAACACATGTGTCCCTCTAAAGAGTACATTATACCCCCTATCCTGAAGAACAGATACAAAAATAAAATTCATACCTAAGCCTGGCACATATAACACATCATGAAGTGGAATTATCTTTCCATTCTCCCTCTAAAACTGAACAGTCCCTTTCCCAACAGGGTTGAGTTTGGACAAGTTTCCCATAGAAATTTGGATGTTGGTGTCCTCCTCCTTGTAACTAGAGAAGTACTATCTAACTCCTGTCATATGAAATGATGCCCCACTATCTATATACCAAACACACTGTGAGGTTGAGCTAACCATACAATCTATGAGTGCAAACTCATCTTCCATTCTACTGGAGAGTTCTTCTGCACTTGTTGAAGCTGGTACCTGCTTCTTACCCTTATTCCTCTCTGGGCAATCACTGACATAGTGGCCAAACTCGTGACATCCAAAGCACTTGACCTTAGAAAGGTCCTTCTTCTTCTTTTCACTTTGTGAATTTGATCTTTTGTTAGATCCCTTCTTTGCTTTCCCTTTACCCGCTAGGGCAACGTTCTCTTGTTCCACCTCATTTTTTTGACTCTTGTTGGCCCCATTGACAAGACTTAGTCTAAACTCCTCCTGAGTGAAATCAGTCCACAGTCGATCCCAACTCGATAAAGTATCTCATCCACTGACAACTTGAACAAAGACACTCCATTGTTTAGTAAACCCATTTAGGGCTATTCTCACTAGCTCATCATCACTAGGGCTATCTCCAACAGCTGCTAACTCATCCTTGACAAGTCTGAGCCTGGTGAGGTAACTTGTGACGTCTTCTCCCTAATTCATCCAGGTATTCTTTAGCTTCTCTCTGAGAATCAACTTCCTGTTGGTGGTAGCATTCCGGTATAGATTTAGAATGGCGTCCCACATCTTCTTCACTGTAGCTAGCTCTGAGATATGTGGAACAATATGATCCTTGACACCATTAAGGATAATCCTCCTCGCTTTGGCATCGTCCTTCCTATATGCTGCAAGTTGTGTTGCATTTGTTGGTACAGGTACACCACTGGTAGCATAATCCTTGATACCATTCTCTTCCAACAATAAAGAAATTTTGGCCTTCCAGACACCAAAATTTGAGGCACCATCCAATCTATCCTGATCTCTCAAACTAGCTGAAGCCATCTCAAGGGTTTAAAGCAATAATAAATCTAAAGAGATCAAAATTTCTTTCCTAGGGCAAAACTCTTCTACCCTTAACAATGCTCTGACATCATGTGAAAAATCAACTATTGCAGTCACTGATTATTAATCTCCTATCATAAACGATTATTAAACTGCTGAAAATAAATTCCCAGCTAATATTGAAAAATAACACAACTGAAACTTCACTTATAAAATACGGAAAGAAATGCACAACACAATGAACACAATATTTTCGGACAAATTTTCTCTAGAAAAAACCCTAAGGGAAAACCAGTTCTACAAATGAGAAATTATATTAAACTTCAACAAATCAAGAGATACAAAATTTCTTGCCTCTCACTGGCAGAACTCTGACAACCTCCTAATTTCTCCCGTTGATATTCCCCACTGCTATCCCCACGCTAACACTGCTCCCTTGCTAACACTACAAGACTGTTTTCTAACATTGCAAATGTTTCTCCAAAACTTCTTAATCCAAATGACCCAATGACCCCTTTTTATACTACTCCTGTTGGTAAACAAATGACCAAGATTAAATCAAACCAACGGCTGAGATTAAGATAACTCGACAGCCAATAATAGAATTGGTTGCAAGGTGTCCAAAAGGGAATCTCTAAAATTAGTAAATAATAACCATTTACTAATTCTTGGCAAGTGGACAAACAGCTGTCCAAACCACCCATAAATACTACTGCTATTCATAGATAAGGACGAACAGCTATCCAAGCTACCCATAAATACTACTGCTATTTTCGAGTCAAAAATAACAGCTTTCCAACTAACAATAATTAACAGTTGGTGGAGACAACTGACGGAAAACATGTAAGACATGCTTTCATCAAGTGTCTGGACATTGTGTGTCAGGGGCATCTGCCAGCACAGAACATGAATGATCAGCAACAAACATTTTGATGGAAAAGTTCCTATTTGGAAGCTACAACGTCAGAAAATTCTGATGGGCTCTCACCCAAGTGAAAGCCTATCGGCAATAATATACTAGCATTCAGATCATCATGTCAAAAGGTTTGCAAAGAGTGTGAAAGATCAATTAGGGGAATTTTCGGTCTATTATTTCTATAGATATAGACTTGTGTATTATATGGGTTTAATTGGTAATTCATTTAATCCATAATGAAGAAATGGAAGTTTCAAATCAATTATTCATCAATTCATAAATTCTAATTATGAGTGAATTAAAACTTATGAATTAGGATCATTTTATATTTCCAACAAGAGTTATGTAGAGCTGAAGTCCTGCCTAATGTTAAATGTAAGAAATGATTAAGAAGAAAATAAATTTTATTATCAAAAATGTTTGTGTAAACTTTATCACTACGTTCATGTTTCTATTTTTTATTTCACTTCTAAATAGAGTGATATAATTTATATGTTGCTTTAGGTAAGACTTTCAAACATAGATGAGAATTAATAGTACCCTAAATATACTGAATTCTTAAACAATTGCAATAGCTTGGGATGGAAATTCTCAATAAATTTGGGTGTAGTGAAACTTTAAAAAAATATAAATTGAAGCATGTTAGTTTTTTTTACATTAATATCTTTCAAAACTACTGCTACAAGTCAATTTTCAGCCTTGACTGAACTGGTTTTTAGAAGAAGACAAATTAAAGAACAAATATGAATTTTCAACCTAATATTCAACAATCTTCACCATAATTTCCTATTCAATCGATGATTTCAACACTATACAACTCAACTATCATTATGCATATCATAATCAATTTTTTAATAAAATATAAGATTTCAATTTATCACTCTCTATTTGATCTTCTTTCTCTGTAATCTGTGTTTTTTTTTTTTGCAATGTCTGTAAATATTCTTAATGTGAGATTCTCTCTTGCATTTCTTAAAAGCTTGCAAACACTCTTTTCAATAAAATAAAGTCAATGTTTTTGCCTGTGAATTTGCGTACAATAATACCCAGCGTAAAGATACATAGGAATAACCACCATGTCAAAAATAAACATAGGCATATTGGGCATATTAAAATTAAATTGTTTCATCGAGTATTGGGCCTCAAGCAAATTCAATCGAACAGTCCAAATCACAGGGTCTTACAATTCTCTAATTAAGTGACTATGTCCTATTTTTAGGGAAGAAATGTGAATTTTTTTCAATATTTTATTTCAAAATGAAGGTAATAAATTTTCATAATGGTGTTATAGATTTCAAATGAAGATAATAATATTCAACTACATATGTGGACTCTAATTTGATTTCATCTATGATGTCTAGAGCTTTATTAAATTCAGTGCAGAAGATCTTATAAGACTTTTGCACACTTTGATGGAAGGATAGCACACAAGTCCCCTTTAAGATAACAAATTTCTTAGACTTGTAGTAGAAAATTAAGGGAGGTGCAAAATTTTAAATTTGAGGGTGTAACAATTTGAAGAAACAACTTATTGAATTAAAGAAATTCTAATAATAGAGAAGACACAGAATTTGATCAGTAAATTGCAAGCCTCTAAGAGAAATGGATATCCTCCTATCTAGAAATTAATAGGGACCCTTAGATGTTGGACCCCAGAATTAGAACCCAGCAACATTCAAATTATAACTGGCTACTAACGATATTTATTTTAGAGTTTTATGTAAGGAGCAATCTAATGTGTTAGAAATGATAAGTTTGTAGACTATTATTTCTAAATGCTCATCTTTGGGTACTAAATTGAAAAGGAAATAAATATTATTTCATAAGTCCTTTCACAATTTTAGTTCTTTCCTTGGCAAGAGAATAAAAAGCTTTCTTTATTTCTCTAACAAGTATTAACTAAAATTACTAAAAAAGATTCAAAATCAATCAAGCCAAATAATCAAACAAATGAATGTCATCCAATCAAAGTTGTTGTCAGAGGGTGCACAATAAATGTACAATTAAAGAAATGGTCTTTTGGTGTTGTACAATACTGCCTATGTTTTGATCAAGTCCCTCTACACAACAATTACTCCAGTTCTTCCAAATTCTAGAAGCTACCTCAATGGACGATTTAGGTTTGGAGAAGGTCTGGATATCTACCAAAAATAAACATGCTAGTTTAAGCTTTCAAAAATAGGGCACTTGTTATTGTAATATATAACAAAAATCCTCCTCTAAGCTTTAATGGATGTACATACCTTGTTCCAATGCTCCCATTATGATATGGGCTAGGATCAGGAGTACAAATTAACAAATCAAGTTGGAGAATTATTTTATTTTATTTAGAGAAAGATATGACTACCTTCTAACAATAACTTCTTATGTGTGTTGTCATAATCTTAGACCAACTAGCATTTAGGCAACCACTTTACGATCATGCATGCAACTAGCTATTCTATTGCAATGTTTTCGACATATATAGACTATTTAGTATTTTTGGATTTATTAAATTATAAATTAAAAAGACTACTACTAAAATTAGTCGTGATCGATCATAAAATAGTAATTAAAACATAAAATTATATTTTAATTGAATCATTTCAAAAGAGTGATAGAGCAACTAAAAAAATAAAAATAGAGAGTAACAAGGGTTGCATAAACAACTTGAGTCTCTACCTATAGTGGGGGAGTAGGAAGAAAGTGTAGAAGAAGGGAAAATAATATGCATCTAATGGCTATCCAAACTTAGTCATTTTTTTGTTTGAGATTAGTGGGTAGAATTTCTTCCTTTGTCAAATCTTTATTTCACAAGGTTTAATGTAAGGACACAAATGTATATTGAGAAAATAAAAAGCAAAGGGCTTAATTAATTCCTTTTCAATTTTTCCTAGATTTTCACAAATTTACTAAGTAAATTAACTCTACAAACTCAAATACCCATTTTGTGCCTCACCAACTATATCTAGGCATCCATTTTGGACTTGTTTAGAACAATTGCAACTCATAATAACATGAAGTTAAAGAAAGAACAGTAACTATGCTACAATTGCACTACTCAAGGAAAGATAAAATAAGTTACCAAATATGCACCTAAGATATTTGAAGCAAAATATTCAAATTTTCAAGTATATCAAACTAACATGTCTAGTTTCATCTTCACTACTCTTACTAGGATTTAACATGTATGTAATATGAGGAATCATAGTCAACGCAACTAAAATGAATGAAATAAAGAGATGCATTGATTAACAAAAGGAAATAGGATAAGTCATTGATAATAGGTTTCATCCGAACTTGATTTAGCAAGGCTTACAATGACATGACAAAGCTGAAGTTGCAAATATAGCTAATTAAATCAAAAGAAAAAGGAAAAACTATTGAGAATAATTATCTATGAATCATGTGATTCCTCCTTGGGTTATTTTGAAAATACCTATAGATATAAGAAAACATAACATCAACAACCATATAGATACAAATTAGAAACCATTCTTGTTTACCATAAAAAAAAGTTTCCAGGCCTCCAAAATTTAGGTACCATAAAACCCAAATGTAAGGCATAATATAGTTTGCAAGACCTATAATGAGATAAAGAAAAAAGGTAAGCTATTCAACCTACTATGTAGGGGAATTTCCAAGAAATAGAAAAGACAAATTTTTAAGAATGGGATTCACATTTGATACTCACATGAAAATATGGACAAAGTATCAATCCAAAAAAGTAAGATTTGAAACCATGCATTCTAGTAACCAGATATATTTTCTCATTATTTTAGTGTGCAAACTCATTCTATGACTCCTAAAATCTATTCTTGGGATAGGTGTTTCACCTCTATGAGCATCGCCTATATGCAATGAGTGTTGAGTGTTCCATTCATTTCTTCTGAGTCACTACTCATGAAACATGGATCAATGAGTTTTGTGCAAAACTAAAAAGTTCAATGTTTATAGTAATATCACTATTTTATTTATTATAATAAATATTTTGTACAAACATAGATAGGCAAGAATCTATTATTCATCCTAATATAGAATATTTATTCACAAGGAAGTTGTATAGCTTCAAAAAAAATTAACTACATTATGGTGAACTTGATGTGTTCAATTATAACATTTTAATTTATTTCAAATAAAATACAAAATTTTAAAAATAGTTCCAAGAATGTCGTCTTTCTCTTGTTTTATGAATGACTCATAGATTGAAACTTTTAATGCTCATATGATGTTATGACTTGGCAATACAAAATCTATGGGACATAAATCATTTACGAGTCCTCTCATTACACCTCATTGACCCTATCAAAGAAAGATACACAACATATTGAGGCTCAAGACTATGTATATTAGTGATATGCATTTAGTACATCATACCTATCCTTATTAACTCCATATATATACATTCTTTAATCTTCCTTATATCTATATTTTATATTTTTCCTTATACATATAGATTCCTTTGATGTCTCCTCCCAGTGAATTTATATTTCCATATATTTTTATGTACAAGATGGAACATGTCCCCTATGTTGAAGAGTCCTAGATTACATGCTATGTCATGCCAAAAGGATGATTGAGCATAACCATCTCATCACTTTTTAATGAGCTATATCTAGTAGATATAAATTTGTAGATCCAATAGTTATATTTTTGTTTTTTATTGGATGTTGATATACGAGCCTACCTTAGACTAACATCCCCATTAACTAGATAGGATTATGAAGATTATAATATTTTAAATCTTGAAATAAATTTAGGTCATATTCCTTTGGGTAGGTGAGTTAAACCCTCAAAAATAAATACCTTATTGTAAGGTAATTTTAATATCAAGACAAGTCCTCATGATGTGTAAATGGATAATAAGCCTTCTATTTCACATTTTAAGTCATTAATATCTAGAGAAGTGGTGTACATAAATGACTTGACACTTAAGATATCTACATATTGTATATAATTTAATTCTTAATTGACTACTTTAATTTTGGATTCTAGTCTTAGAATAAAACTAGAAACAAATTGAATTATAAGTTTCTTGTTCGTACTTTGTACCAGTCTTAGTTCTTTTCTTTTATCATGCATGTACAATCAAATACCTATTTCAAAGGTAATGTAGTAGTTAGTGTTGGGCATTCTATTGTCATGCACCTAACAAAATGAGGGGAGTAGATTTAATTATTTTTCTATTGTATATCAGCCATAATGAATTATTTATAGAATTACTTTGAAACCAATAGTACATGAATAGTGAAGCTTTTTCTCAAGTGTAATCAAGTTATGTGTGTATAATGTGATGAAATGATTTGTGGCATAAAATCTAGTACCATCATGGAAATATCCTATGTTTAGTTAAACATCATGCAACTTAAATCACTTGATACCATATATATTATAATAGTTAGGTTAGTTGTATATTATCTGCTAATGTCTTCACACTCAAATAGTGGGTTGTGATAATTTCATAGAGTTGTTAGAATTGTTTCATGTTGTAACTTCCATATAAAGGTACAGGAAAATGCAATTTCTAGGTGTAAGAGAAACATTTGTTAGATAAAATAAAAATTTATTTTTGGCACTTGGATACATTTTCACACACTCTTGATTATCTTAATATACAATGAAAATGCAATTTGCAAAAAGGTGTACTAAATATTTGGTGTTTAGTATATTAGTTGAAATAAATCTTAGAGGAAATAAATAATAACTATATAAATAATTTGAATATACTCGTGTTATTCAAAAACTCTATGTGTGTGTGTGTGTGTGTGTGTGTGTGTGTGTGTACACACACACACACACACACACACATTGAGTTCCTAGGGTACCATTTAAGACACTTCACTACCTACGATTCTATAATTGTTCTTAATATAAATTAGAAGCATGTCATATCGTGTTCAAAAGGCAATTTGGTGAGGACAAAATCCATCAAAACCTTAGGGTTCCCAAATTTTCTAGCAATGTTGAACTAGTTCTCTTCAATGAAATAGATCATTGAAAAAAAATCATAAGATTAGACTATGCCACATGAAAATATCACTAACAAGATCTCGAAGTTGATATATTAGAACTTTCAAATGATGAATCTTTTTTATAGCCACTTGCAAAGAACCCAAATAGAAACATTAAAATACTACCAATGAAAAAAATACTTAATTAATGCAGGTCACAAATGAAAAAATAAAAACTTAATTATTGTCAATTATAAAATCCTTGATTTATTGAATGGTGTGTTCTCCCAAATGAAAACTTCAAGGTTGGGAATAAAACTAAATCTTTGGGTTACAAAACCTTGATGTAGACTCCCCCAAGTAAAGATTAAGGTAGGGAGTGTTAGAAAATTAATCCTTCTATGGATGTATTAAATTTTGGATGTTCCAAGGATACCCTAAAACTTGTTAGTCCTCTAGTCTAAGTATGAGATCATGTCATTCGTTTGGCCTCTTGTCCATGTGTGAGTACATGTCACTTTTGTAATTCATTTTATAAGGAAATTAGTTTATCCTCCTTAAGAGGTTTTGGACACTTTGCATGCACTTATTATAAATGATGGCATTCATAGAAATGGGAGTTAGACATGCAACTCCTTTCTCGTCTCTATTAAAGAGATGCCTACCACTCATTCTTCTATGTACATTATATTGATGCTATTGTAATGAGCTAATATCTCTCTCTCTCTCTCTCTCTCTCTCTCTCTCTCTCTCTCTCTCTCTCTCTCTCTCTCTCTCTCTCTCTCTCTCTCTCTCTCTCTCTCTCTCTCAATAATAATATTACAAAAGAGGTTTTTTTTTTCTTTTTCTCTTCCAAAATCTTTGTTTCCTCTTGTTGATTCTTTGATGCATTCTATTTAAAAATTTTGATCTCATGGTAACATATTTTCTTCTCACTTTTATCACTTGGATTTATTTAGCTTCATTGCTCTATTTTTCATTTAGTTACACGTAAACTACATGAATGAAAGGTTTAATCAAGAAACAATAGGGTAAGGATTGGACATATCAAATGAGTCCTACAAATAAAGCCAAACCAAAGAATATCCTGAAGAAATGATGCTATAAAAAATGGAAATTTAATCAACAATTAAAAAAAGAAGGTTGAAACAATATGTTTTTTAAATAACTGATATATCTGCAATACATTTATTTCCCACATAAATCTCATTCAGTGAACCAAAATAACATAAATTGTTGTAAATAAACTCCCAACATTACTTAAAGGACAAGATTTTCAATAACGAGATGCTAAATAGAATTTTTCCATAAATGAAAGTAAAATAAATGGTAGTAAAAATAAAATACTCTCATATCCTGTATGTGGAGTGACCATATATAATCTCCATGCCAAAAACACAAAAAATTCCAAAGGAACAACTTTTACTTAAGATAAACAAGTTTATAATCTACTTGTAGGCTGTGAGAATCACCATTTGCATTATAATCCACTTACAAAAGGTTAGTAAGATTTTGTGCACATATGAAAATGCTACTTTATTGTAAATATGAAACTAGAGAGAAGATATTTTGAGAGAACAATGGATTATTGTAGAAAATAATATTTTTCTTACTATTAAATAAAACATGGTCATGTATAACACAAGAGTAGAGAATGAACAAAAACTATAGAATAAGATAAACACAGGGCTTTATCTAAAACACCTAAGTCCCTTGAGTCATACTTGCCTATTTTAACTTGTTATAGAGAATAGAAGTGATGAGGAAGGTGGAATGAGAATCTAAAAATATAAATTCCCACCATCTATTGCAATAATTCATGTATTGAAATATTAAATAATATTTTTTATTATTCTATAGGATTCTTGTGATCTAGTAATGTATCACATGATCACCTCAAACAAAATTGATTGGTTTAGTTAAGTTATTTAAAGATTCAAAACTTATGCAATTAAAAACACCATTATTAAAAGAAATGATAATCAATTATCTATTATTATTATTAGATCATCAATGTTGTGAATCATATAGGTTAAAATTATTAAATTTGAATCATATACTTAAATTAATAGGCATTCCATGTATGAGACTACATTTGTTAAAACTATAATGCATAAAAATTGCATGAATAATTGTATCATCTATGCTTAAATATGAACATTGATACCCCAAATCAAATTCCCTTCGTAAAGGAAACCCCATCAAGTTATCATCTTATATTTTATAAGAACTCTACAAACATAAATAAACTTATATATTATTACTTCTCCAACCTATGTATATATATTTCCTTACATTTAGAACAATGTGAGCTACTGAATCAAAATTATGAATATTTTCACTAGCCTTACCACTTCCATAGAAGTCAATGTAAACATTTTATAAAAATCCAAAGATTTCTAGAAATCTTTATATATCCCTTATATATCTTCCATAATGTCACTAATTGATAGAAAGGCCATATTGGTGTGTATAATGCACAGTCCAAGAATATTAAAGGATTTTATCATGTAATGATCATTTTAACTAGTGGAAGATTCTCACATACCATTCTATTACAAGGTTCATGATGTCCTCATCAAAATCCCCATGGGTTGCTATATTGGAAAGATCAATGACAAATGGAACTTTAACCTTTCAAAACCTAATGTTATTCCTAAAATCATCTAGAATTATGTATTTGAAGGGAAAGTTATTCTGTTATTAGAATTATGTATTTGAATTATGTATTTGAATTATGTATTTGAAGGGAAAGTTATTAGAATTATGTATTTGAATTATGTTATTTCGAAAATCCTAAAGTTTATAGCTAAAAAGAGGTGTAACAAATAATTGTACATAAGTAAAATGTAAGTTTTTCTAATTAATATTTTAAATTTTTCTAAAAATACAAATTGAGTTTAAACTTTTATTTTCTTGTTAAGAGTATGAAGTGGAAAAAAATAAAAAAATTAGAGTAGAAATAAGATTGAAAACAATTCATACTTATCTTTAAATTATTTTAATAAATAGAGAATTTAGTATATTTTTATTTGAAAACATATCTATGAAGCTTTAAAAAATGGACATTGTTTGTTTTATAGTAAATTCTATAGAACATGACATATAAAAATTATGGTTAAGACATAAACAAACATTACTAAGAAAAATAAAAGTCTTTGTCCACTTCTCATACTTTCTCTTCTTCATAGAAAAATTTAACAATCAATCTCATCAGAATTGCACTTGCAAATAACTCTAATGACCAAATGGATACATGATAAAATGATCAAATTTTTGTTCACTGTAATGTTATCAAGATCATTAATGGCTTCACTATACTAATTATAAATATCAAGTTTCAACTCTCAAGGCACTCATGAAACTTTATAATTAGAAATATTATGTGTAAACACTAACATAACCATCTTAAGACGTATATGGATTTTGTTGATCTCAACTCTTTTTTGTGGTTGGAAGACTATTTCCTAGTTTAGTAGTTACTACAGATTTAGCCATGTTGTTTGGGTGGATATTGTTAGTGCTCTTTGAACTTGTGGCAGATTTTGATTATTTTTTTTTGCAACTGTTTGGGCTTGAATTGATCATTTTTACTACTTGGTTGTAATGGTGTAGGGTAGTTAAGTTTCAAGTATAATGTTGTTACATGATTTTAGGACCCTTTTTATACTTCTTTTAATCAAAAAAAATGGCATTGTTTCATAAATTAGTTTGCAATGATGAATTAGACATTGAGAACAAAATTATAGTGGATCATTTGTAAGTTCTATATTTTACAAGCCTTGAGAATTTTTATGTTATTATCAAAATAAAATCAACCTAACGATTTCAAAATCATGCAATTCTATTGATTTTTCTCTTACTTAGTTCTTGTGGACACCTAAAATAGAGTTCACTCACAATAATGGCAAAGCTTATATTGAAGAAAGAAAATAGAGATGAAACACAAAGTGATGTACAAATATACTCTTAAAAAATTTTAAACATTGAAGATTCCATATTCATTTTAATTAATTGTTGTTTGATTAAAGAATTGAACAATCAATAGTAGTTTTACAACTCATCCATATCCAAATGTGGCAATCGATTGCTTTTAACTATTAAGATCGATGATGTTTAAGAATAACCCTCTATCTCTTACTACTAATCAATTTTGTCAAAATAGAAACATAAATCATAACATCATGTACATTCAAATCCAAGACCTTTATCTAGTTGGCAAGTATAAAATTGACTCACAGCTATAAGTATACATGCTTTGGAAATCTAAATTTTACTATTATTAAAATTAAAATTACAAGCTATTAATTATTAGAACACTTCCTTATTGAAGATGCTAAATATTTTTATGTATTATAATAATAGAAAAATTAATGCTCTCTATCATGATCAATAAACTATTTGGATACTTTAGAATTTCCTTTTTGATAAAGGTTAGAAAGTTCTACACAAAATTCTTTAAACCATTTTTCACTTGTTATTCTAACAAATTGAATTGAAAGCACTTTTTGGAGTAACTATGGTACTATTAGGAGTTGGGATGGTTGACATTTCTTTTGTGTCTCTCTAATATGGGGATTTTCTAATCATTTTTGTTGTTTTTAAAAAAATCTTGCAGTTGGCTTAGGAGGAGGCTCTTTGTGAACAATGAAAGTTATCCACATTTTACTCATTTTGTTATTGATATTAGAAAGCAGCCAAAATGGGGACTGACCCATAACAAAGTAAAACACAAATTGAGAATCAATGGAAATTCATCACCATGCAATAATTCTTAATATTAAAAAGTGCCAGTGAATAATTCTTGATTTATATAATACATAATTTCTTATGTATGTTGCCCAAACAACCCAACAACCAAATGATAAGCAGTCAAACATACGGTTGAACAATTATTTTAGTTTTGTCACCTAAACCTAAAATATCGGTACTCCTTGCTCTATGAAAATATCGGTAAATCTCTAAGCTGAAGGAGCATTAGCTACTATATATCCTTCGTAGATGAGGTATAGACTTCAAGTTCAAGTTCAAGATCTGGAATACATACCTTATCTTGGAATATCGCTACAGCTCGAATTTGAAGGAGCAACAAAATCTGAGGACTGAGAAAAGAACCCTGGTCCCAATGGAGAATATGTGGCTTTAGGTAGTGTGCTGGGTAGAGGAGGCATAGTGTTAGAAAATAAATTAATTATACCAAGTACATTCCAACTACTTTGACCACTAACAAAGGAGGCTTCTAGACACTTGGAAAACTTCAACACTTTCTAGATTATTCTTCCAATCTCCAACACTTTCTAGAGTTTTCTTCCAGTTTCCAGATTTCTCTATTAATGTACAAATTGATTATAAATTAACAAAATGGGCATGTAATATCTGAGCCCAAATTGGGTTTCCAATATGGTATCAAAGCACATTTTGATTCTTGGGCAGTGATATATGTTTTATTTTTGTACAAATTTGAAGAAAGCCCAAAGAATATGACTAAGTGTGCATGAAAATAGTGTGAAGAATATGACTAAGTGTGCATGAGAATAGTGTAAAGAAGTATTTAACTTCTTATTTGAGAAAAGAAAAAGAGAAAGCGTTAGATTTGGAGTGATGGCTATAAGAATTATTAGCTTATAGAATTTTCTTTTGCCATATATTCCTATATCAAAAATCTCCTTTTTCTCGTGAAAATGCAAGTTTGTTGATATTGTGACTGCAAGGTGTTGACGTAGTGACTATATCCCCGATGAGATCCCTCTCCACCATCAGTAGGTGCTTTTGGTGTGATGGAAAAATCTACATTGTATCAAAGCGTAGGTCATCGATTCGAGTCCCTCAAGCCCTTTGACCCTTCGTCCGCATCGGCTTGGATTATCAACATGGTATTTAGTGGGTGCAAATCCCACATGATAAATGGTTGTATCTGGTTCCATCCTGTAGGGGGGTTGGCGTAGCGACTATATCCCTGATGAGATCCCTCTCCACCATCAGTACATGCTTTTGGTGTGATGGAAAAATCTACATAGGGAATGAGGCCAACAAAGCCTTCATAAATTTGGAGGCTTATGGATAGAACGTTACATGTGGATGAAGACAAGAAAAATAACATCTGCAAACTTGTGCTTCAATAGTGAGGTGCAGGACTGTTTTCAACCACCGTTTTGTGTTTAATTACTAGATTTTGAGGTTTATCAATGGGCTTACTTGCCAGAACTTATATGTTGACAAAGCTAGTAATGTTATTCTTCACAAATTTGTTTATAGTACTCTTTGGTGCAGCAACGATGGGAACAATTCAGTTTACATTCACAGAAATTTGCAAATTTATAACAAATTAGGTCTATGTGTAAATGAATTGTATGAGTATCTAGTGTTATAAATTGGTTGCAACAATTAGCATTGGCTGCTTCTACTATAAAATTATGCATAGAACGTGAGATGTTGTGGTAAGAATGGTGTCATGATGTAAAGGTTTGTGAGAAATTATTTATGAATGTTATGTTGGTATGAAAAGTAGTCATGTAACCGAAGAGTATTGGATTGATATCCCCCAACAAGTGGTGAAGATATAATTAGATAATTTTTTTTAATGAGCTATGTGAATGTATGGGGTGCATTATCGGTAGTAACTAACACCCTAAAATGTTTGGTTTTCTTTATTGATGAATCATGTAAAACATTCCTAGAGAACTGGTGAGCACATTGGTTGGTTACTGATTTGTCTCAGTAGATGGATTGTTTTTCATATGGACTCAATAATTATTGTGCAGTGGAGAGATGGTTTCTCGAATATTTTTGTTAAGTCTTTGAAGGGTTTTTGGTAAGCCCAAACCACTTGTTTAGGTGAAAAAACCTAAAAGTTCGTTGAAGAGCTTGTGGTAAAACCACTTGCCTGGGTGAAAAAACTAAAGCAAAAGTGATTTTATTAGTGGGAAAATCCCAAATGGTTATGGGTGAATTGGTTAAAAACCCAAAGCATAATGATGAGGAAATTCTTTCCAAAGTGATAGTGATATGGGGAACCAAAGTTTAACGTTATAAATGGGTACCTAACAAGACTTAATGTCGGGACCCGTCTTATTTGGATCATAGAAGGATAGTTAATTATTTATACTAAGTACATTCTAACTACTTTGACCACTGACCAAGGAGGCCACCCTTTAATTAGAGATGACACATTTTCTGCATTTGTAATTGAGATTCGTAGCATACGACAGTGTGATATTACACAAATAGTAATCAGCACTGTTGAGATACTTGAAGCCATTAGAGAATTCTTCAGCCAACAGTAGATTTGTACTGGTAGTCCTCCTTTATTTGCAGGGGCAATTGATATTATATTTTCCTGACAATTTCTACACGTTAAAGACCGCATCTTCTGTAATAATTCTCAACAGGGACAACAACTACCAAGGCAAAATCATCGTCAATGAAAGTCATTCCAATTTACAAGGGAAGACCTAATTAGACAGGTCAATAAGGAAGAGGTTATCGTTTCGTTACAATATTAATTGAATAAAACAAGAGCTTGGAAAAACGTTGGAAGAGTGTGCGTTTGATGCTGAGACGTATTGACGGGAGAGAAGTGTCGTAAGTATAATTTGACTAAAATAGAATCTATTTCACATGCATTCGTAATGTCCCCTTAATGTAGGGCCCATGGCGGATATTTTATGAAATGGTTGAATGTTCATATTATAGATATTAATATTATACTAGCATTCATATCACCGTGGCAGAAGGGTATCTGAAGAGGTGTAAAAGATCAATTAGCTAAAGTTTGGGTCTATTATTCTATGGACTTGTGTTTTACATGGGTTCAATTGGTAAGGCATTTAATAAGTAAGAAGAAATGAAAGCTTCAAATCAATTATTCATTAATTTATACAAATTCAATTGTGAGTGGATTAAGACTTATGAATTATGAAAATAAGTACGAATATTTTATATTTGTAATAATAGAAGTTGGAGTCAAAAAGAACAATAGAAGGGAAAATAGCGAGAGAGTAAGTAGAAAAAATAATTGAGCTGTTCAAGTCCCTGGCTAGGGTGGGAAAGTAGGAAGGAAGTGTAGAAGAACGGAAAAGAATGTGCATTTGAATCCTTTCCAAACTTGATAATTTTTTTGGTTTGAAAATAGTGAGTACAATTTCTTCTTTTGTCAAACACAAATGTATACTAAGAAAATGAAAAGCTTAAGGGCTTAATTAATTCATCGTTAATGTTTCCTACCTTTCACAAATTTACAAAGGAAGCTTACTCTAAAAACTCACATGCCTAGTTTGTGCCTCACCAAATCTAGGCACCCATTTCAAAAATGCAGTGAACAATTGCAACTCAAAATAACAAGAATTTAAAGCATGAGAACACTAACTATGTTATAGTTACACTACTCAAGGAAAGATAAATAAGGTGCCAAATATGCACCTAAGGCATTTGAAGTAAAATATTCAAAATTTTAAGGATATTAAACTAACGGATCTAGTTTCATCTTCAATAATCTAACTAGGATTAAACATGTATGTAATCTGAGGAATCATATTCAACATCGTCGAAATTAATGAAAGAAAGAGACACATTGGTTGACAAAAGACAATAGGGTAAGTCCTAGATAGTTTGTTTCATCCAGACTTGATTCAACAAGGCTTTCAATGACATGACAAAGTCAAGCTCACAAATATAGCTGATTAAAAGAACACATGAAAATATACTTGCATCCAAAGAAAAAGGCAAAAGTATCAAGAATAATTATCTATGAATCATGCAACTCCTCCTTGGGTTGTTCCATAAATAAGGAAACATAACATCAACAACCAAATATAACTACAAATTCATGACCATTCTTATTTAACTTAAACAAATTTTTCAAACCTCCAAAATTTAGGTATCGAAAAACCCAAATGTAAGGCATAATAAAATTTGCAAGGCCTTGAACGATATAAAGAAAAAAGGTAAGTTATTCCACCTACCATGCAAATAAATTCCCCTACGAGAGAAAATTTATATTTTCAAGAATAAGATTCACATATGATACTCACATGAAAAGATGGACAAGGTATCAATTAGAACAAGTAATATTTGAAACCATGCATTCTGGCAGCTATTTATATTTTCTCATTATTTTAGTGTGCACAGTCATTCTATGACTCCTAAAATTAGAAAGGCTAGGCTTCTAAAATAAACCTTCAACAATGAGGAAAATAGATTTAATTATTTTTTTGTTCTATATATAGTCATAATGTATTTTTTTGAAATTCCTTTGAAAGTAATCATACATGAATAGTCTAGCTTATGTTCAAAGGTATTCAAGCTATGTGTATATAATGCATTTTAATAATTTATTGCATAAAATCTAGTATGGATGTATCCTATGTTTAGTTAAACATCATGTGACTTAAAACACTTGAGAACATGTATATTACAATAGTTAGGTTAGTAGTATATTGTCTGCTAATATCTTCATACTCCAATAGTGGGTTGTGATAATTTCATAGAATTGTGAGAATCGCTTTATATTGTAACTAGCATATAAATGTACAAGAAAATGCAATTTCCATGTTTTAAGAGAAATATTTGTTACATAAAATAAAACTTCATTCATGGTATCCAGATATATTTTCACGCACTAGTGAAGATCTTAATATACAATGAAATTGACATTTGCAGAAAGGTGTACTAAATATTTGGTGTTTAGTATATTGGGTGAAAATTAATCTAGAAGAAAAAAAAATAGCATCGTAGGTATTTAATACAAACATTTGTATTTTAAATATATGTCTGGTATTCTAGAAGAAACGAAATAACAACTTAAGTATCTAATCCAAATATACTCATGAGATATTCCACACACACACACACACACACACAGATTAGCTCATTACAATAGCATCAATATGATGTACATCAAAGATTGAGTGGTAGGCATCTCTTTAATAGAGATGAGAAAGGAGTTGCATGTCTAACTCCCATTTCTATGAATGCCATCATTTATAATAAGTGCATGCAAAGTGTCCAAAACCTCTTAAGGAGGATAAACTGATTTCCTTATAAAAGGAATTACAAAAGTGACATGTCCTCACACATGGACAAGAGGCCAAACAAATGACAAGAGAGAGAGAGAGAGAGAGAGAGAGAGAGAGAGAGAGAGAGAGTTTACTACCCATGATTCTCTAATTATTCTTAATATCAATTAGATGCAAGCCATATCGCGTTCCAAAGGAAATTTGGTGAGGAGAAAATCCATCATTCCCAAATTTTCTAGCAATGTTGAACTAGTTTTCTTCAATGAAACTAATCATTCAAATAAAATCAAAAGATCAAGCTATGCCACATGACAATATCACTGATAAGATCTCAAAGTTGATCTATAAGAACTTTCAATTCTTGACTCTTTTTTCTAGCATCCTCCAAAGAACCAAAATAGAAACATTAAAAAAATGCCCATGAAAAAAGCACTTAATTAATGCAGTCCACAAATAACAAAATAAAGACTCTAATCATTATCAAGTCTAAAATCCTTGATTTATTGAATGTCATATTCCACCAAACAAAGCTTTAAGGTTAGGCATAGAACTAAAAGAGACAAAAAATAGACATGAGTAATCATATACCTCAATTTAAAATCTTATATTAAGGCTGCTTAAAAGAAATAGCAACCAAAAAGCCTATAATTTCCCTTCCTCTAAGCCATGCACTCAGTTTAATTTATGTTTTCTTCATCTCCTCAATACCTAATCTTAGCTCAGTCCCTAGATTTATCTAACCAAGGAAATACTTATATCTTAGTTCAATAAAATCTAATTGAACATTAACAAAATGGCTTCCTATCTTGCAGTCGGCATAATTTTTTTTTTTAGAAAGTGTGATTGCTATGTTCATTGCATTCTTTATGAATGTGTCTATTATGTTTGTAAGTGGTACAATTTTTCAAAGCTTATTACTTGAAAGTATTGATAAATTAGGTCTCCATCTTAATGTGTGCATAATGTTCTTGAGTTATTTATTTCTTAACTATATTGTTGGCATCTGTGCAAAGCTCAACTATCAAAGGAACATATGTAGGGAAATAGGTAATGTAGGTAAATCACTCATAACATTTTCAAACTTTTACATTTTCTCAAAAATTCTAATTTGAAAAATACTAATCATATTTGACATTTTGTTGGGTCAACCACGTCACCCTTAGAGATTATTGGAAATTGGTGATCTTATTTATATGTATGATTTAAAACTTTTGTTAAGATACTGAGAACATTTAACAATCCCTATCAAATTTCTTCAAGTCCAAGAAAAATGCCAATTCAAAAGTACTCACTCCATTTGAACATTTTCTAATTGCATATTTTTAATTTCTTGAACATTTTCATAGGAATGTGAAATATATGCATTTTCTCATAAAAATGATGATAATCTAGATGAAAACAACTTAGGATATTAATGACTTCACATGAGTTAGAAGACAAATTAATTATTGTTGTTCAATACATAGCTCAAGTTTTTTATTCCAATAAATTATTCCAAATAAATAAGAAGCATGATAGTTGATAGCAAAATACGGTAGCTTTATCTTTTGCAATTGACTACTTATCTGGGGCTATAGATTCTCCTCAATATATGCTTGTGAAGAGTTTTAAGTCCCTTTAAAACTTGATTGTACCTTAATAAAAAATAATCTAAATTTGTTATAGCATTTTCTAAGTGATTTTTATTATTTTCATCATTTGATGTGATAATGATGTCAATCATTTGCTAGGTTAAATAATAAAAATAGGAAGAATATTAACCATTTTTTAAGTAAAACCAAGAATATCATCTCTTTTTTTTCAGTTTGCCTAGTCACAAAGGATGCACCATTATTAAAGAAGATACCTATGCACCTAAAACAAAATAAATCACAATAGTTTTTTTTTTTTTTTTTCTCTATTTGAAAAACTCCATTTTTATGAACCGACCTCCTTTCAACAAGTATAAACATTGCAAATAAAACTTTTAAAAATGAGATTTAGATCCTAGATGCCCCATCAATAGAAAAGGTTACACAAATATAATTGTAGTTTATTTTAAAATTTACAATTATTAGACATTTTGAAAATTATAAAATATATAGTAATAAACAAAATGCTAAAACAAATAAACAATTTGCAACAATAAATTTAATTTAATTTTTCACACAAACAAACATCTTTTTATTAGTAGCAGATAATTAATTCAAAACCTGGAAGTTTCGGTGCTTCATCCCGTGTGAGCATCACCTAGATCCAATGAGTGCTAAGTCTTCCATTTACTCTCATTAGAGATGGATTCATGTTGAATCACTACTCATGAAACATGGGTCAATGAATTTGACTCAAAATCACACAATTAAATCGTGATAGCAATATCACAATCTTTTTATTAATTAATTCAAAACGCTTACAACGTAGCTTCATTTAGAGGTCTTATCTTCTCTCAACGCACAATTTAAGCATTCAGACTTAACGACAATGACAGACATGTACTTTTATGCATAGCTTTTAAAGCAGCCAAAATTCTTTAAAACTCTTAAATTACTATACATGAAACACTATAAGAAACTATTTCAGAATGTCTACCTTATAAGAACTCCAACAGTTTACAAATTTCATTTTCAACTGCATGGTTGGCATCATTATACAAGATGATCATTGAAAAAAGCATATTGAAGAGCTGCCGCTACTTCAAAGGAGATCACAAAATGCTCGACGTTGCTCCAAACCAAATAGTGATCAATCAAGGATTTATAAATCTGCCACACAATGAAATGCAGTCAAGAAAGAAGAAAAAGTTGATAATTTCTGAAAACAACTTGAAACATAATTGCTGATATTTTGGTTTAAGCAATGAGATTGCTCACTCTAAAGGACACGGGTCCTTTCATTTTTTAAGGGTTGTTTAATTATTGTAGGTTGTGCATAAGGGCTGCCTAGCATTTTCAATGTCATCCATTATCTATTTGTTTTTCTCCCTAATGAAGATAAAGGAGATCGTCATGGACATGAAAGAAAATCATCATCAGAGAATACTTGTGAGGTTGGTGCTCATGCACAAAGAGGTCTAGGGGAATCCTCTTTCTGGAAAGGAGGCAAAAGTAAAGCCACAAGAAATGTTTCATGAAGACTTATTATTTAAACCAAAGTAATCATTCAAGAAGTCATAGCAAGAAGCTACTGCTTCAAAAAGGTGAGTTGTGGTTCTTTCAAGTAAACCATAGATTAGGATGAGATCCATAAATGTGTGAAAGAAATCCCAGTTTTAATTTCGCTGTGGTTAAAAAAGACACCACCAGAAGAAGATGATGAAAAGACCTTGCCCAGATCATTGTTCAGGACCCGTATTTATTGAGGCTTTTGCAACGAATTGACCTATCGTTGATCACGCGTTTAAACCAACATTTGCTATGACAAATTCCGTATATTTTAATTTCTTTTCATTTTTTAACAGGTTATATATATATATAGCCGGTGGTGAATATTGCATGGCAGATCTCGCATCACATTATGATCAATAACTACGCATCACAGATCTCGCATCACATTATGATCAATAACTAATCAGAATTATAAAAGTGGCAGGAGGACTATGCATACCTTCCAGACCAATAAAACTATATAGATCATTCACTCACTTTTTCCTATAAAATAGAAGTTTATAAATACCATCAGAACTGAATGCCTTATAGCTATAATCTATATCCAAGTATAAACCAGATCCTTCTTCGATAAATTTCATCTTATATGCCCAAGACAAAACATATAAAACACGAGTAGTACTAATACTGGAAAATTAATAGCCGCGGATGCGAGAATAAGATATCATGAAGATTAGAAATGATTACAGAAAGAACAAATCTGGAAACTAAGAATCGGAAAACAGGCTTAATTGACTTCGAATATGTTAGAAAACTATTCAGAGAGAAATGGGGGACGGAGAAGTTCTGAAGATTATAGAATGTATCACTAGTAATTTTTGGTTATGGAATTAGATAGCATTTGTTATTTCTAGAAATTTCTAGTTGGGTGAAAAAAAAACGGAAATGGAATTTGGGAAAAAATTCAATTTGATATCTTTATTTATCTTCAAATTTAGGATTTGGTCTTCCATCTAAATAGGGAGAATTGATCCAATTCTCATTTTCATTCCTATTTGGCAGAAACTTAGATTATATATGAATCGAAATGAAAAACCTTGCAGAAGCATTCAAAAGACATGAGATTCGGATTGATATCTCATGGACAGCCATGATTGGAGGCTATGCGATGCATGGTCCATCAGGGAATCCCTCAAACTCTTTGAAGAAATGAAGCAATCTGGCATCAATCCGGATCATATCACCTTTGTTTCAGTTTTGTCTGCATGCAGACATTCAGGTTTAGTATAAGAAGGTTATCAGTATTTCTGCCAAATGCAAAAACATTATGGTATCTGACCTATTATGGACCATTATAACTGTATTGTTGATCTTTTTGGTCGAGCTAGTCTTTTTCTGTAAGATCCAAGAAACGATGCACTGGGTTATGGAATGACATTGAAATTATAAGAAACCTGATGAGACACAGAGGAATTTAAAAATACAAATGTTGTAGAAAATTGAAACAGCACCCATAAGTAGAGTCACAATAGCTAACACCAAACAAATTCAAAATAGGAAAGCAAAATAAAAACGCATTCATAAAACTCTGTTTCAGAACAGAGGATATCCCTGTCAGACAGTAAGAAGAATCCTTTAATTTTATTGATGTTTACAAAAAAAAAACTACTACAGCGTACAACCATCATACTTATTTTATTACATTCAAGACTGACTGATAACATCTACTCCTTAATTGCTCATTGAAATAAACTGAAAGAATGACAGAGTCCTACGGTGGAGAAACACATACTAAACTGCCTGTAACAGCAGTCATCGCACATCTAAATGAAGTTATGAAAATTGAGCGAGTTGTGGAATAAATCTTTGTTTATTGAACTGTGTGATCCTACCACTAATCATGCACTAACATGAGACTGTAATTGCGCATGATGACCTTGACTTTGAGTTTCCTGAAAAAACTGAAATAAGAAACGGTGGAACTCAGAGTTTCACGCTGAACAGAGCATCAATCTTCAAATGTCCGTGCTTTCCTCACTAGAAATATATCAGTCAATGATTATAATACATGGTTTATACCTAGAAAGTGAAATTCTCTGAAGATAGGGAGGCACTGAACCAGATTTCAAAGGGAATATTGGTTCCTTACCTGCCAGATTTTGGGGTTTGAATCAAATATATTTCAAATAACAAATATTTTTGGATTTTTATCAAATTGATTTTAAACTAAATTTTGTAAATGGTAATCTAGATTTCAAATTAAAGAATTCCAAATTCTAATTCTTAAATCATATTTCAGCAACCAAATGAACCCGTACATACCAATACCCTAACTGCCTAAGAAAAATAAACTTACACAAATAACACAATATAGACACTTAAGCTTGAGAGCTGTAGTCCTTGCCTTATCTCGGTATATCAGTAAAGCCCAAATCCGGAGGAACGGAGAAATCTGACGACTGAGAAGAGAAACCTTGTTCGAGAGAAGAATATATGGCTTTAGGCATCGCGCTGGGTAGTTGAGGCAGAGACCTTTCAGAGTTCGAGACCTAGAGAACATGCCTTATTTTGGGTCTTGAAAGCGGATCTGGATGAGAGCACCATAGTCCTATCACTACCCGCCGCTCAAATTCTATTCTGTCAAACTGTTAGATTGTGGTGACTGATCAGGAAAGTACTGTACATACTTCATAAATAGTGGGGTTCGGGGCATCACCCCAAAAAAAAAAATTTTGGGAAGTAGCCGACATGGTAGCCGACATATTATGACCGACATATGGCCGACATGTTATAACCCTAAAGCGGTTTAATACTTGTATAAAAAGGGCTTAGGGTTGGGTATTTTTCATGTGTGGTGATACGAAATTGGTTCTTGTGGCGGTATTGAGCTGTAAGGGATTACGGATTGTAATCAGGTTGTAATCACTGGATTGTAATAAGATCGGACTTGCTGTTTGGTGGACGTAGCCCAGAGATTGGGTGAACCACGTTAAATCTTGGTGCCTTGTGTTCATTTCTGTGTGTTCTATTATTTTCTGTTATTGGTTATATTTGCATGTAGTTTTTTATTTCTGTCCGTGGTTTATCCTAACACAAACATTCCGAATAAATCTTTGTCTGCAGCATCGATCAACCTGCCTTCACCATACAACTCCCAAACCCATTCCACAAGCCGTCTTTTAGGGCTTTCCAGGCTATAATCTAACACCGCCCTTCCACAGGCTATTTCTAATGGAACTGCGCCAAAACTGAACACATCTGACTCTGTGTTAGATATCCCTGTAACGGCACATTCGGGTGCTAGGTATCCCAATGTGCCCGCCATTTTTGTGGTTCGAAGCCAGTGGTCATGCTTCACCAAGCGTGCCAATCCAAAGTCCCCCAGCTTCACATAGAATTGTGAATCGAGCAAAATATTGCCAGATTTAATGTCTCTGTGCACTACACATTTATCCCCTGACTCATGCAGATAAAGCAATGCACTGGCTATGTCAGTGGCTATTCTATATAGTTGACTCCACTCTAATTCTCCTCTCCTTTCTCCAAATAGAAGATCGTCCAGACTCCCGTTCGCCATGTATTCATAGACCAACAGCAGCTGACCCTTCTCGTGGCACCATCCCATCAGCTGAACCAAATTTCGATGCCTCAAGCGAGTTATTGTGCTTATTTCGGCAATGTACTCCTTTTTCCCTTGCTTTGATCCTGCAGTCAAGCGCGTCACTGCAACTATTTCATTTGATTTTACTAAAATGCATTTGTACACATCACCGAACGCTCCTCGCCCAAGCCATTTTTCCTCGCTGAAATTACTTGTGCCTGAACTGAGCTCCGAGTATGTAAATTTCCGGGCAACATGTCCCAGTTCTTTATCCATATCGGACTGCTCTTCCTCTTCCATGCCCTCGGCTGTCTCTCTCTTTCGTCTGATATAACAATAACAGGCGAAGGAAACAAAAAGCGCTGCAGTCGAAATGGCAGAGCTTACTGTTATAACCACTATCCATGATTTTTTCTTCTTTTCAAAGGAAAGGGCCGACGTAACACAAGTGAAGTTCCAAGAAATAAGTCGATGAACCTCACTTGAGAGAATGGCTGCAGCTGAAAACCCGACGACAACGTCTGGAGGAAGATATCTTGTCAGATTTATCTTGTAAGAGAAGTTGCCTGCTATTTTGCCCTCTGATCCAGCAGACACGGTCAACATATTTGCTTGGCCACAGTATTCTATCCTAGCGTCCCATATCTCATTGTTAGCTAATTCTTGATCTAGAGGAACAGAGAATTCAGATGTTATATTGTTTACATCAATTCCAATGTGATTGCTATTTTTATCCCAGGGACTTTTATAGGTGTCAAACTCAACAGCTACAAGATGATTAGTAGAATTACCGTTATTTTTGGGATTGAAGAGGCCGAGCCATCCACCATCAGTTCTGTAGCCCAGGTGGTAACCAGTTTCTGGAGACGCCGTGAAGAAAGCAAATCCATCGCCCCCATAATCAACTAATCGATTCATTTGACGAGTCCAGTTAATTCGGAATTGAAAATGAGTAGTGAAGTTGGAATTGCCAAGAGGAATTGTATTCTCGTAAGCTACTCTGCCTGCACTTCCGCCGTCCAAACCGTTACTGCTGTCTGTAAGTTGGATTTTTTTTTTTTTCGTAACAACAGCATCACCGTCTAGCTGAACATGGTTTCAGCCATCAAGTTCGAAGCTGATAGATGACACATTTTCTGCTTCTGTAATGGAGATGTGTAATGTAAGACACTGTGATACCATATAGATGGCAATTACTGTTGCGATACCCAAAGCCATTGAACACTACTTTGGAGTACTCCACTGGTTTTGTCAAATTTCTTCAGGTCTCTATAGATTGGTGATGGAATTTCTCATTTAGCATTGATGAACAATTGCTATTATGTTTTCCGTGCAAGTATTATATGTTAAACACAATCGAAAAGGCTGCCTCCTGTGCAATAATTCCACATGGGCCATGACTACCAAGGGAGTGCTTGATCGAAACATTTTCCAAGTCCGAGCGGAAAATCTCGAGAAACTATAGGATAAATGGTCGATCAAAATTGCACAACTAATGATAAAAGCATACTGATTATTATTGTCCCACAAGGACTATTTTAACAGCGTAGAATGCGGTTGAATTGTCCTTTTAATATATACAAAAGTAGCTTTATTATTATTGTCGCACAAGAAGGATGAAAACAGCTTAAAATGCGATTGAATTGTCATTTTAATATATAATAAATGAAACAAAAGTTTAGAAAAAATTGTCCTCATGAAATGCTGGTAAGAAGTAGCTGGCCCACTTATTTGTAGAGCTTGGTCAAATACGCTTAAAAGAGTAGATAGGCCTAGGCCATGCATATGTATGATGTTCTTATTAGAAAAAAATGAATACAAGAATTTTATTGGCAGATAAAGTAATTAAAATTAATAAAAGGTATAACATTAATACATTTTCATTTTTTTTATCATAATAATTTCGATCAAATATATAAATTATTAAATATTTTTCTCTAAAGAATTTGTTTAGACTTGTCATTTTCAAAGTATTTTTGAACTACTTTGGTATATCGTGGTATGTTGTACACGCTATAATGAAGTATTAGTCAGTTCAGCCATGTTTTTCTACAAAAGGCACAAGTTCATTTGTTCTTTTCTTTAAGGCCCCGTTTGGTTGCTGGAATATGAGTGGAATAGGAAAACAAAATTAGAATATGTTTTATATTCGTTGTTTGGTAAGCTCAATCGGAATTGGGAATAGGAAGACATATTCCAATTTTGCCCCTAAAATGAGCATATGTCTATGCCAAAAAATATCTATTATTGGAATAGACCATTTCCATTCCCATTTCAATTTTCCATTAAAAAATATTTATTTATTTTTTAATTTTTTTTTTTTAAAATTTTTTTTTTCGAATTTTTTTTTTTTTTGAATTTTTTTTTTTTTTTTTAACTTCTACTTTTTGAATTTTTTTTGTCAATTTTTTTTTTTTAAATTTTTTAATAACATTTTTTTAAATTATATCTATTTGTTTAAAAAAATGAAAATGAAAATTAATTAACTAAAAAAATAATAAATTAAAAATTTTTTTAAGAAAAATATTTTTAAAAATACAAAACTTAACCTTATTCCTATTCTATTTTTGTACAACCAAACAATAAATTAACATATTCCCAGTCGAATTCCAAGTGCACCAAACATGATTGCAATTGCCTATTTCTATTCCCATTCTTCATTTCCATTCCCATTCCATTTTTCTATTCTAATTTTCTATTCCTATGCCAGCAACCAAACAGGGCCTAAGGGTATCTCATCTAAGGTGATGAGCATTAGTCTTCAATTATGATATTAAAAATTTAACATTTCTTTTTATAGCAGTCCTCAATTAAGCATTCTCATCATGCTTCAATGTGGGGTCAAATTCTTTGACATATATTTGTTTTTTTCACTCAAAAAATTTTGGATCTAAATCTTTTCTGAACTTTCGACCATGGAACTCAAAATAAAATGAAAAAAGGAACAAAACCCAAAAAACTCCTCAAAACCTAAGACTAAAGGACTAGGTTGACTTTGAAGAACTTCCTATAACCAGGTTGATGTAGTCCGTGACTCTGAAACTAACGACTCTAGAAAGCTTGTGAACTATAGGTTCTAAATATGTAATCCTTTTCGCTCCCAACCTATAAATCAACACAGAAAAAACAAATGTTTGGGGGTTGAGGTTTGATGAGGGCTTGCCCTGGTTAAGCCTTGGGTTAAGAAATCAATCGTAATTAAGAAATGTAAATTTAAATGAAATACCTACATGTGGGTGAAAGCACAAACCTGTGTGACTATTTGTGATATTTGGAGGGGTTATGGCCGAAACAGTTCCAGCTGTAATGGTTATGGCCAAACACATTCCAGTCGTACATACGTGGCAGGTTTCCTAGTCAACATGGCTTGCAAGGTTATGGCAAAAACACTTCCGACCGAAACGGTTCCGGCCATAACCCCCATGTTTGAAATGACTCAAAATATCATAAAAAATAACCAAAAAGTGATTGATGACAATTTTATAAGCTTGGGCATTTTGGTCATAACCCTTCCGGCTAGAATAGTTATGGCCAAAATGGTTTTGGCCAAAACTACCTATGTGGCATCCTAGGTGCAATCACACAAGCAAAAATAAGAACTTCTACAAACTTCTCACTTTGAAGGCCAATTTGACTTACTAAATTGAAGTTTTTTTATACAATTAAAAATATAGTTTTGTAGGTCTCAGAGTCAAGATTATGATCATATAATTTTTTAATTATTATGATTATGGATAATATGTTATAATTTGAAAATAGTACAAGTAGGTATTTTAAGATTCAGGAAGATTTCTATTCAAAAATAAGAAAAAAATAGTAAATCATGTTCAAAAATTATTATTTTTAAATGATGCATTAGAGGAGAGAGTCTTCTTCAAGAATATGTAATTTGTTTTAAAAAAATATGTAGTTTTGATGGAAAAAGTTTGACGGGAGAAAAAAATTGTCAATTTTTGATAACTTTGACTTTGACAAATTATAACTTGAAAAATATTAACCAAATTTCAATTTTCTTTTTTAGTGCACTAGGTCTACATGTCAACTCTAACATATTCCAAAATCAGATAAAAATATGAACATTTGCAGTTTGACAGGAAAAAAATTCTATATTTTTCAACATTTTTAAAAAATTCAAAAATAGACTTTAAAAATTAAAAAATAGATAAAATTTTCACTCAATTTTTAAAAAAGAAATTACAGACATAAACTTCATCTAATTTTACACATTTCATTAGTTTATATCATCTTCAAATTCTAAGCACAAATGCCACTTTTATGTCGTTAAAGTTGAAGACTTTAAATTCTGATATCACTTTTCCTTTATAAAAGATGACACGGGTTTGTGCTTTTACCCATGTGGTAGATCTCAATAATATCAAGTGAAAGATAAGATTGCCTCTATGGATCCAAATGTCTTTGATATGTGATCAAGCATGTAAGTGTAATAACCTTGACTCAAAGAAATCATAAGGAATCAAAGAAGCCAAAACCTCATGTATGGAAATGTATGTGGCATGCCATGGATGAATAATGGAAGAACTTGAATGAATAGGAATGATGGATCTTGTCCTTAGAGCCAAACTCCACTACCGCCTTGAAGGAATAAGCTTGATGCAAGAAGGAGATGCTTGGACTTGAATGCTTCAAAATACTTTCTTGAAGAATGCCTTGAATGCTTGCTTGTGTAAATGAGATAACTTGAGAATGACATATGAAAATGAAGCCTCCAACCCTCCTTTTATACAAGTTTTCGGGTGAGAAAATAACTCAAGCCAACTAGGGAAGTAATAAAATAATTGATAACCTCAAGAACTTTTGAGCCCCAAACTCCATAATCACTAAGGACTAGGTCAACCTAGTCCAAGTTGACATAGTCTAGCTCAACCAAGACCAGGTCGACTTGGTCCTAGTGGATAGGTCAAATGGGCCATAGAAACCTCTAGAATGTGGTGAAGATGAAATTGGAAGATAATGTAAAAACAGGAAATATGGTCAAAAGGGTATCAATACAGTACCTAGAAGACCATGTCAAAAAGCAAGAGATGATTAAGGAGCATAAAATGGAAGAGGAGAGGAGAAAGCAAGTCTGAAACCACACAAAGGAGGGCTAAAAGATCTCAAAATGAAGTGCACCCATTTTAACATGGTACACTACATTCTATATTTTCTTTTATATTTTTCATCATTTTATTATTAATTTTAATTTAATTTAAAAAATCCAAATTATAATTGACTCGTATTTTGATTGAATGAAAATATTCAATAATCAAAATAATATTTATTTTAATAATAATATCTGAGAACATAACAAAAAAATATTAATAATCAAATTTCTTTAAATAATAATTTAACGAAAAAATTTGAGAATCTCATAATAAATACATTTTATATATTTCTAAAGTTTAATGTGCAAAAATATTCAAAGATGAAAACAATTCAAATTACTTCCATTGTCTCATGAGCAATACATCACCATCTTCAAATACGAACCAAACTATTTGAGCAAAGAGGGCATTATATTATTTTAGAAAATACTTTTTCTTTGTTATACAAGCATGTTCATATATCCTCTCAAATGAAAATTATACATTTGAAAAACTATTTTGAACCTCATTGTTCATTGGTTGAAATGTTTTTTGTATAAAAATTAATAGAAAAAAGTTATAAACCCCACGAAAATAGAACCAACCAATAAGAGAAATAAGGAAGTTTGTAAAAATTAGTCATATAAAATAAAAGTGATGCAAACTATAGAATAAGAACTTGGTATATTTATTAGCATGGTTATCAAAGCATATTAGTTGTTTTGGGTTGAAATAGAAATATTGGTCTCCGCTTGTATAGGTGGGGACTGGCAAGAGCTCTAGTCCAGATGGAGTCCTTGCCTTTTTTCTGAAATGGAAGATAGATTTGTTCAACAATCAAAGCATAGTGACTTGGAAATAGAAACAAGGATTATCATATATCTCTAAGCAATATTCTTCCCATTTTATGATGCAAGATGAAATCCTTAATCATGATTTAATTTGTCTCCTAAATGAGAATGATAATTGACTGAGTACGTTGCAATATGATCTTAATCTATGTTTTTAGATATTTTTTATATATCCACTTGTACAAACACATATGTTTATTTATAACTTATGATGTGGATAGGACACCATTTCATGAAAGCAACCTAGAACTAAGAAAAGGCTTGTGCACAAATATAAACCCATATAATGAAAAGTTCTTTATACAACAAGGTAATAACATATGAGTTATTTATAACAATGAATTATATAAATCAAATTAAAGGTATCTTATTAAATTTTAATAAATGAAAATATAACATTAGAAAAAAATTGCTATTATGAAATTACAAATATTATTATTTTATGATAAAATTTAATTTAAATAAATTATGATAAAGAAAATTTAAAATTGAAAATATTATAGAAATGAAAGTAATGTGTGTGAATACACACACACACACACACACACACACACACACACACACACACACACACATATATATATATGTGTGTGTGTGTGTGTGTGTGTGTGTGTGTGTGTGTATGTATGTATGTATGTATGTATTTTTGTGTGTGTGTATGTATGTATGCACATATGTACATATGTATATACGTGCATATGCATGAACGCTCTCACACACACACATACATATATTGTCATGGACTTTGGGAGATGTTTGTACAACATTGGCTATCTTGTGTGGAAATGTATGCAAGGCTACCTTAAAAAAGGGATACCAAACTATGCAATCTCATATATGTTAATGTGGCATGCTAAAATAATTAGATCTACTAGCTTCCAAGTATATGTTAATGGATAAAGCAATGTAATATATGCAAAATGGTGCCAAAATAATGAACACGGACCAAGTATATAGGGTTGGGCAATTTTTCCAATATCCTTTATTATGAGTAGCCAATTTACAAATAACAAATGGATAGGATGATGTGTTAAGAGACACAGATTGTCCCAAAGTTTATTGTGTCTGTGCCAAGCAGTCTTGATAGATCTTATTACAATAAGAGCTCCAAACTTGAATGCCAAACTAGAAAAATTATGAAACAAGATGGCTACATTCCAAGGCAGTTCGCCAAGTATAAACACTAACTCCTTGTTCACACTTCGCTGCTCTACTACTCTAAATTTCATGATGTCCAAATTAAAGTGCAATGCCTCCTCTTATAATGATCACCTTGGGTAAACTTCTAAGCTAGTCGTTGCCAAATAGGGTCTGACCCAAATTGTCTCACTTCTGTAATAAGCATTACATTAATGGGACAGCCATAATGGCTACTAAAGTCAACTTCATGAATGATCCCCAAGGTACTACTCCATGAATCACACTCAAAATCTAATCCTAGAAAATGGGAACCCTACTTCGGACCCAAGCTACCATTGTTCAAATCCAATGTAGTTTGACATCACAACTTGATTCCTTGTTGAGTGTAAAGGCCTAGTTGGTCTACATGAACAAGAAATGTACCAATCGGTTAGCCCGACAAGGTAAAGTGTATCATCTAGTTGGCCCAAAATGAAAACCACTTACATCATATATATATACGGGTAAAAGCACAAACCTATGTCACCTTTTGTGATATCTTGTACCGTTTCGGTTGGAACGCTTTCGACCGTACAGTTTTGGCCATAACAAATCCGGTCGTACACACGTGGCAGTTTCGCGTGCCTATGTGGCGCGTACTGTTTCGGCCGAAACTAGTTCGGCCGAAAGGGTTCCGGTAGAAACCACGAGCCGCAATAAAACTCGGCGCAAACCTCTAGCAGCTATCATTGTTACTGTTACGGTTCCTGAATGTTTGGAGAGCAGGTTAAGGGTTTCGGCCGTAACTGGTTGGTGGTTTTTTCCCCCCTATTTTTTAATAGTTTTTAAACATATTTTTTGATTAATAGATGTTAATCGTACTTAAAATAGTTGTTTTTTACGTATTTTGTGAGTGAAATGCTTTAAATTGTTTATTTTGTAATATGTTTAAATTATTTTAATTATTTTAGAATGGTATTTAAATTAATTTGTTAGCGAAAATGTAGTTAAACATGAGATAAAAACGTAGAAAAACATTAATTAAAAATGTAAAAAAATATTAGGAAAAACATTAGGGTAAAATATAGAAAAACATTAGTTAAAAGTGTAAAAAAACATTAGGTTAAAATATAGAAAAACATTAGGTTAAAATTTAGAAAAATATTAGGAAAAACATTAGGTTAAGATATAGAAAAATATTAGGTTATGAAGTAAACATGTAAAAAAATATTAGTAAAAAATGTAGCAAACTTTTAGGGAACATTATTCAGTTTCTAACATAACCTGATGGATCTAGAGGTGAAACAATAATATCTTATGGTGAAATTAATTTTGACATTAAATACACCTTCTAACATAACCTTATATTAATTACAATCATAACCCATACCACATTCTAACCATAACATAGGTCCTCTACTAACCGAATGAACCACACTTAGATATTGATGATGTTCATTTTAACAACTAGTTATCATTAGGTAATGATGATTCTTACATTACCAAATGACACATAACGACCTCATGATACATTTTTAGGTATTTTTATCCATATATATGTTAAGGGGACCTGGGGACTCCTACTAGGTCATTACGTCTGTTATAGGTTGTAATAGGTATTCATATGTTTACTAGCACATAATAGGTATTGTCAGGTAATAATGAGTCTTACATTACCAAACAACACATTACTTGATCGCTTATGTCAACTGCATTTTTCAATACGTTATCCATACATGTGTGTCTTAAGGGGACATAGGAGTCGTAATAGGTCATACTATTTTTTATAGGTTCTAATAAATCTTAATATGTATTATTAGGATATAATAGGTCTTATTAGGTAATGATGATTCTTACATTACCATATGACATGTATAACGACCTCATTATACATTTTTAGGTATTTTTATCCATATATATGTTAAGGGGAGCTAGGGACTCCTACTAGGTCATTACGTCTATTATAGGTTGTAATAGGTATTCATATGTTTACTAGCACATAATAGGTATTGTCAAGTAATAATGAGTCTTACATTACCAAACAACACATTACTTGATCACTTATGTCAATTGCATTTTTCAATACGTTATCCATACATGTGTGTCTTAAGGGGACATAGGAGTCGCAATCTAGGTCATACTATTTTTTATAGGTTCTAATAAATCTTAATATGTATTATTAGGATATAATAGGTCTTATTAGGTAATGATGATTCTTACATTACCATATGACATGTATAACGACCTCATGATACATTTTTAGGTATTTTTATCCATATATATGTTAAGGGGACCTAGGGACTCCTACTAGGTCATTACGTCTGTTATAGGTTGTAATAGGTATTCATATGTTTACTAGCACATAATAGGTATTGTCAGGTAATAATGAGTCTTACATTACCAAACAACACATTACTTGATCACTTATGTCAATTGCATTTTTCAATACGTTATCCATACATGTGTGTCTTAAGGGGACATAGGAGTCGTAATAGGTCATACTATTTTTTATAGGTTCTAATAAATCTTAATATGTATTATTAGGATATAATAGGTCTTATTAGGTAATGATGATTCTTACATTACCAAATGACACATAACGACATCATGATACATTTTTAGGTATTTTTATCCATATATATGTTAAGGGGAGCTAGGGACTCCTACTAGGTCATTACGTCTGTTATAGGTTGTAATAGGTATTCATATGTTTAAACTAGCACATAATAGACTGACCTTACTATCAACCTTAATAAAACTATATCCCATTTACTTTATTAATATGCTTAACTCTAATTCAAACTACTAAATTAAGTCATGGGTTCTAAATTGTAAATTAACATTTGCTAACTAAACTCATTTACTTATCTAGTAACAAATTTTTCTATCCCTATGTCCTAACTCTCATCTACACTCCCCATAATCATCAAAGCATTTACATCAAAATTTAGATTTTAGTCAAGAATTATATTTTTTTATTGCATGTATGTACATGTGTGCACTTAGTTATCATTTAATCAAGAAATTTTATTTTATTTTTATTGCATATACATGTACATGTACGAATATTTATTTTTCACATGTGCATGAGCACGTTACAATGTACATTAGATATGGTCTCAAAGATAATTTGTTCTAAAATACATATGTATGTTACATGATTGTTCATTTAGCACCATACATTTAATGTTGTGTATTTATATGTACATGTGTTTCAATGATTGTTCATTTAGCACCATACATTTAATGTTGTGTATTTATATGTACATGTGTTTCAAATTAAATTTAACTTTTAATTATTTTAATTTAAATAGACTTGTATGTTTATATTTGTATATATATGCATGTGCAGATCTCTAGATATTTATCACTCAGATTGTAGCTTCACATTCATATTGTCATATTTATTTTCATATATACATTATGGCTTCCAGTTCTGGGGATCGTGCTCCTGCATCCTCAGGGGATGCCAGTGTTCGTGGTGGGGGTCAGAGTGCTGAGTCTGGTACAGCACGTAGATCGACCTCCACCCATGATAGATAGCAGTTATTTAGAGATACACTGGCGAGATTATCTCGTGCTTTGCAGGTTTTGGATAGCTCGCTTTCCTCTTCTACCACCCTCCCTAATAGGGAGAAGGTCATAGCGATGCGAGAGGAGTTATTTCGTATGATTCAGACAATTGAATCATACAACCCTTTTGATGATATGAGCATTGAGACATTTTATTCTTCTTTATCTCACAGTGTCACTAGCACTGTGAAGTACACACAGATTGATACTGAGGTTTCCACCGGCATGGTGAAAACCATGTTCCCATCTTATGCAGATCGTCACAGAGTCAGAGGCTACTCTACGACAAAGTGTACTGATCCACTCGTCGCACCATTGATGTATCCTCATTGGTTGGCTACTCATCATAGATGGCCACAGAAGGATCAGTTCCCCTTATATTTATGCAAACAATTGTTTGCAGAATTTCATTTACACTATGATGTTGACTATACAGATTATCCAGGGCATGTTGGGCAGGGTCAGGGGAGACTTTCTGATAGATTTAGACCCGCGGACACTCTTGCGCCCGTTAACAAATGGGCAATGGTGGGTCCAAACTTTTTGGTTATGCCGAGAGGTCCACAGATGGCTACTGCAGGTGAGAGTGTTCCTGATGACACAATTAGGACACATATTTTTTCGAGCATCGCCACTGTCGCCACACAGTTACACGAGATTTCTTCTGATCGATGTAGTCAATATATGCTACGGTCTTGAGGTACCGCTCCCACAGTTGCATCATCTAGCACACCTGTTGATGATGATTATGGAGTTGCAGACATACCTTCTCCTATAGACATTTCTGCAGTCTTAGAGGTGGATGCATTGCATCGTTTGGCATCATATTTAGCATCTGATCTTTTAGATGCATATCGAGCATTATCTACACTCTCAGGGATTTCACTTCGTGACATGAGCTCTCAGATTAGACATATTTTGTCACGTACAACAGTCCCAGAGGATTCACAGAGGCAGGAGGACATTCCTGCACCTTCTACTACCCCTACTGCTACACAGGCCCAGGCTACAGCACCAGCCCTAGCTACTCAGGACCCTACAGCACCCCCCCCTACTCAGGATCTCAGTGGCACCATACAACTTGGTCTATTTACTTCCATGCTTTTAGATCAAGGCCGCACTATTGACTTGGATGTTGATACTACTTTTTCATTACATGATTCAGATATCAGTCAGATTGACAGAGCATTACATAATGCTACGGTAAATATCTCTATATGTTTAGATTTATTTTTATTATAGGAAATAATATGTCTATGTGTTTAAATTAATGTATATGTGTGTGTTTGTGTATGTTTTATAGGGTTTGAGTGATAGTATGTTACGTTTTGCTAATCTGCAGACACCGACAAATCCTACACGTCGTGAGTCCCAGGTATGTTACAAAATATATATATATATATATATATGATTTATATACATGTAGATCTTGATATAATTTGTCTGTACACATAATTAAATGGCTCACTTGTTATCATTTGACACAGGGTTCAGATGCAGCTGATAGACCCTTTTGGGGACAAGGCCCACCTTCAGGAGGGGGGATGTAGCTGATTAGATCATATGTGGCCTTTTATTTTATTACACACATGTTATGTCTAGATACATATTTATATGGACAGTTTGATGTTTTATATGTTATTTCCATATGCATACATTTTATATCCAGACACTTTGATGTCTTATATGCTATTTTTAGATACATGATTTATATGGACAATTTGATGTTTTATATGTAATTTCTAGATACGTGTTTATATCATGGACACTAAATGATGTTTTATATGTTATTTCGAGATACATGCTTATATGGAGATTTTGATGTTTTAGATATGTTATTTCGAGATACATGCTTATATGGAGATTTTGATGTTTTATATATGTTATTTCGAGATACATGCTTATATGGAGATTTTGATATTTTATATATGTTATTTTCAGACATTTGATCGACATGATCTATTTTTATACATTTAATATGTGTATATTATATTCTCCAGATATATGCACATGTATGTTATTGATCTTTTAATGTAGACATCTATTTTATTGATCTTTTGATGTCTTCATCTTTTATGTAACTTATGTATGTGTTATGCACATGTTTCTATATGTTATTCATATTTTCAATATTCAAGTTTACATGTATATGTATAGTTATTCATCTTAATGCCTTAATCTAAGTGTAATTAACTATATAATTTTAATGGTCGATGTACATAACAATATAACATATATTTAATGACATGTCTTAATTAACTGTATAATTAACTATATTTAGTCTAATTATATTTAATGTAGATCATGTATTAACTATATTTAATGACATGCCTTAATTAACTATAATTAACTATATTAAATCTAATTATATTTAATGTCTTAATAATTAAGTCTATTTAATGACTTAATTAACTCTATAAATAATGGCATGCCTTAATTAACTATAAATAACTATATTTAACCTAATTAACTATAACTAACTATATTTAATCCTATTAACTATATTTAATGTCTTACTAATTAACTCTATTTAATGACTTAATTAACTCTATTTAATGACATACCTTAATTAACTATAATTAACTATATTTAACCTAATTAACTATAACTAACTATATTTAATCTAATTAACTATATTTAATCTAATTATATTTAATATCTTAATAATTAACTCTATTTAATGACTTAATTAACTCTATTTAATGACATGCCTTAATTAACTATATTTAACCTTTAAATTAACTATATTTAATCTAACTATATTTAATGTCTTAATAATTAACTCTATTTAATGACTTAATTAACTGTATTTAATGACATACATTCTTAATCAACTATAATTAACAGCATTTAATTAATAAAATATAATGTACATGTAATTATATGTAACATAGTTCATATAACATATACATGTAATCTTAACATAACGATTATATACAAACATAAAGAATGTATCATATAAGAACATATAAAGATTATATGTACATACAAATAATAAAAAGGTTGTCTTAAGGGGAGGTCCTAAGAGACCTGGTCTTAAATGAGATATCCATGTCGAATTTAAATAAAAATAACAATACATGTCTAATTTTGCATATGCAAGATAAATGATCCAATGTACAAAAATTTATATAAAACAAATATCCTATCAATATTAAATATGAAAGTATAAGAGCTATACAGGCATAACTCAACTAGAGCTCCACAATAAGTACATAGGTAAACTAGAGCTCCACAAACAATGTATTGTTAGGATCCTCTCTACTTTTTATTATCTCTAGAAGTTTTTCATGTTCTTCAATAGGCAATTTCCACTTTTGATTTCCATGACGTCCTTTTCTTTGTACTGCTTTAAATTGTAATTTGGTTGCTATAACATGGTTACTATAGTGTAAAACCTTTTCTCCAAGCTTGTATTCAATAAATTCAATAGCACTACCAATTACCCTTGTTTGTTGATAATATGTTCCTTCAATAACAACTGATCCAATTGGATATGACTGTTCATCAGCATCTATAGTTCCTTTTAGCAACTTGTGTTTTGCTTTTGTGCATCTTAAAAGATAATAGTCCACATTTTCTGCATTATCTGGTAAGGCTTGAACTGCAAAAATATCTCCTGCATGTATATAAAAAGAGAAATATAAATTAATTTTAAAACAAATATACATGTATATTAATTTATATATATGTATATATGCACACAAACCTGCCACAACTAAATCAGAAATGCGCTCATAATCAGCTGAATATACAGGATCATGAATGTCAATGTCAATGTCAACATCTTCAAAAGGAGGCTTTCTAACTATCTCCTTCAAATCCCAATGTGAAACATATCCATTCTCAATATTTTCACATGCACTCACTACATTGTCCTTAATGCAGTCATCACAAAAACATGTTTTCTCTCTTACTTTAAGTATTGGAGGTTTATGGTTTCCTGTAGTCATCACTTGATGTAAACTTCTAATTCCAAGAATCGTTTGACAATTGTAAGGATTAGATCGATCTATATCTGTTACAAATACAAAAACTAATTGTCATATTTCAAAATAAATATTTAATTAAAAACTCAACTTGATTTGAAAAAGACATTAAAAATAAATATAACTTAGTTCACCTTTCACCTCCCAAAAGTAACGCTTATTGTATTTAGTATCTTGAGTAGCAAAATGAACTTTGCACCATTCAACAATTTGATTTGTGCTCTCTATCCTATTCCCTGTATGTACATAAAATATGCATGTATATATAAAATTTAAAATATATGCTATTAGAGTATTAAACATGTACATTTAAAAAATGCATATATTTACCTGCAAGTTCATGTTGTCGAAGCGCATGTTTTATACATCCTCCTGCTCCATCATGCTCCCCTTTTCCATGTCCACTTTCAAAGAAATTCCACAAAAACTTAACATTGGTTCTAGCATGTTGCATTGCTAACCAATTAAATGCTTTTGCAGATTTGAATTGTCTTGTGAACATGAAACATGATAAGTATCAACAATTATCCAAGTACATATATTAAATAGAAATAGACATGTCCAAATAAATACAAGTTAAAATAAAGTTAAATAAATGTGTAACTATTTCGTGTATACTAACCTGCACATCCATCAGACCAAATCCAGTGCTCTGAAACATTTATTCCATAATTTCTGAGATCTTCAGAGAACATTGCAAAACAATGAGCCACATAACTCCTGTCATGAACTTTATCATCACTAATATAGAAATGAACCTCTTTGATGATGATGCGTTCATTTTCATCCAATCTTTCTATCTGATCCACCTCAAATTGTGCATGTCTATAGGTCACTTGCACAAATATTGCAACTTGTTCAGAATGATAATATTGGCTTTGGAGCTCTGTATGAGGTGCAAATGTATAATTCTCAGAAAAATCTACAATTGAAAGTATACAACCAGGTGGAAAACAATTTTTCGAATCATGAAACTGTTTAGCTTGCCATCGTGCACCATGACAATGTTGGATATGTGGATATATCAATGGACGAAACTTGGCCATGAACTCATCATAATGCAATTCACTCTCCTTCAATACAATTTTTCTGGATTCATCCCCTCTATTATTTTGGTACATGTCTCATATTCATATCTCATCCATGAAACTGGTGTGGATTCATTAATATTCTCAACTTGCATAATTTGAGAAAATTTGTGTAAATCTGCACAAACTTCACATTGATTTTTGATGCATTGCACTTTGAATTCATCTGAGTCTTCTAATTTATCACAGAATATGGACCTCACAAATTGTGTTGTACTGCTAGGGATGACCAAATTAGGATCAAGTATTGCCATAACTTTTTTAAATGATTGCAAGTGTAGACCAAATTCAACATGATTTCTACAACAACAAGTTTCTCGCATCTTATTTATGCGTACAAAGGAAAGACGTAAACTCTCAAACATTCTTTGACATATTTTGACATTTGAAAATTCTTGTTTGAATGCTTCAAAAAGTTCACTTTGAGTTATATCTATGAAATATTTTGGATGTTCAATTTTGGCCCCTGTTTCTTGATCTTTAATTTGTATAGTATCACGTCTGTTGGAAGAAACACGAGAATGTGTGGTCCAAAATTCAATAACTTGTCTTTTTACTTCTTCAAAAATCCTATCTTTTCGAGGAACTCTACAAATATTCACCCAGTTATTCTCAATGTTATCATCTAGCATATTTCTCCTCTTGATGTATCTCTGGACAGTTCTTCTAGATATATGTAGTACATCAAAAATTGCACGTACCTGTTTTCTATGTGTCAATTTTCTACTAGATATAGTAGTCATCAATGCTCTACGTGCATTACTCAAATCACCTCCTCAAGTTGTGTTGTCAATTTTTTTATAAGCATTTTGCAAATTTTCAACTATTGTTTTATTAATATTATGAGCATGGCTTTTCCTGTTATCAACACCCAACAACTCTAAGACAGGTCTCATATCTCTTCTCCTAAATAACTTGACAAATAATTGTGCCTGTCCAAATATACTTTTATCCTTGAAATATTCATCCCACATGTTCTGACAATGCTTTTTTATAGTGTTATCATTTATCATATCTTTATATGAAATTTGGTTAAAAAGTAGTTCTTCATCCAAATCCATCAAATTTTTTATGCTTTCTAATTTGTCTCTATCAATAGAACTGTCAATTTTTTCCTCTTCATTACTTTCATTTTTTTCATGAATCTCATCATGTTCAGGAATTTCAGTAGGTTGGTTTTGAGCATGTTTTGTATGGCCTTTCATTTTTTCATCTCTTTTTCTATCATATTTCCTTGATCTTTTCCTTTTACTACCCATTGAATAATTCAACCTATAGAAAAAAAAAAAAAATTAGATTTCACTAAATATCAGCTAATGGTTCAATATATAATACATAAAAATAAAAATAATTAGAAGAGAAAAAAAGCACCTTCAAAATATTAGATCCTTTGCAATATTGATTAAATCCACAAAACAGTTGCTGAAAATTGCTTCAAAATTAATTATTTTTTGTAAATCTTCTTTCAATTTTCGATGTCCCTATATATTTAATTATTTAAAAAAGATAAAACAATATTTTTTTATATCAAAAAGCCACACTAACCGCTAGCGGTTTCTCAAGCCGACTGGGGGTTTCGGTCGAAACCATTCCGGCCGAAACCGTTATGGCCGAAATAGTTTCAGCCGTAACAGTCTATGTGGTAGCCTATGTGGCAGCCAAACAAGCAAAAATCAGAACTTCTGTAAACATCTCACTTTGAAGGCCAATTTGACCTACTAAATTGAAGTATTTTTTAAAACTAAAAATATACTTTTGTAGTTCTCAGAGTCACAATTATGATTGTATAATTTTTTTTAAGTTTTGATTATGAATAATATGTTATAATTTAAAAATATTACAAGTACGTATCTTAAGTTTCAGGAAGATGTCTATTCAAAAATAAGAAAAAAATAGTAAATCATGTTAAAAAAAAAAAATTTATGGTGCACTAGAGTCTTCTTCAAGAATATGTAATTTTTAAAAAAAAATATGTAGATTTGATGGAAAAAGTTTGATGGGAGAAAAAAACTGTCTATTTCTGATAACTTTGACTTTGACCAGTTATAACTTCAAAAATATTAGCCGAATTTCAATTTTTCTTTTTCGGTGCACCAGGTATACATGTTAACTCTAACATATTCCAAAATCAAACCAAAATATGAAAATTTGCATATATTTGTTTGACGAGAAAAAAACTCTATATTTTTAGTATTTTAAAAAAAATTCAAAAATACACTTTAAAAATTCAAAAATAAATAAAATTTTCACTCAATTTTTTTAAAAAAAATTATAGACATAAACTTCATCCAATTTTACACATTTCATTAGTTTACATCATCTTCAAATTCTAAGCACAAATGCCACTTTTATTTCGTTAAAGTTGAAGACTTTAAATTCTGATATCACTTCTCCTTTATAAAAGGTGACACAGGTTTATGCTTTTACCCACACACACACACACACACACACACACGCACACGTGTGTGTGTGTGTGTGTGTGTGTGTGTGTGTGTGTGTGTGTGTGTGTGTGTAGACATATATATGTACATATATGTATATATATACATATATGTGTATATATGTATATATATGTGTATATATATATATATATATATATATATATATACATGCATGAATAAACACACACACATGTGTGTGTGTATTGTCACGGACTTTGGGAGATGTCTGTATAGCATTGGCTATCTCATGTGGAAATGTATGCAAGGCTACCTTAAAAAGGGATACCAAACTACATAAATTTCATATATGTTAATGCGGCATGCTAAAATAATCAGATCTACGAGCTCCCAAGTATATGTTAATGGATAAAGCAATGTAATGTATGCAAAATGGTGCCAAAATAATGAACATGCACCAAGTATATAAGGTTGGGCAATTTTTCCAATATCCTTTATTATGAGTAGCCAGTTTACAAATAACAAATGGATAGGATGATGTGTTAAGAGACACAGATTGTCCCAAATTTTATTGTGCCTGTCCCAAGCAGTCTTAATAGATCTTATTACAATAAAGAGCTCCAAACTCGAATGCCAAACTATAAAAATTATGAAACAAGATGGCTAGGTGTCAAGGTAGTTCACCAAGTATAGAGACCAACTCCCTTCTCACACTTTGTTGCTCCACTATTCTGAATTCCATGATCTCCAAATTAAAGTGCAATGCCTCATTTTATGGAGATCGCCTCGGGTAAACTTCCAAGCTAGTCATTGCCAAATAGGGTTGGACCCAAATTGTCTCACTTCTATGATTAATGCAAGTATAAGCATTGAATTAGTGGGACAACCATAATGGCTACTATAGTTAGCCTCATGAACAATCCCCAAGGTACCACTCCATGAATCATTCTCAAAATTTGATCCTAGAAAATGGGAACCCTAGTTTGGACCCAAGCTACCATTGTGCAGATTCAATGCAGTTCAACATCACAACTTGATTCCTGATCGAGTGTAAAGGCCTAGTTGTTATGCATGAACAAGAAATGTACCAAATTAGTTGGCCCAACAAGGTAAAGTGTATCATCTAGTTGCCCTAAAATGAAAACGACTTACATCATATATATATATATATATATATATATATATATATATATATATATATATATATATATATATATATATATATATATATATATATATATATATATATATATATATATATATATATATATATATATATATATATATATATATATATATATATATATATATATATATATATATATAAAGAAATAGGAATTTATTTTTATAAATATTTAAACACAAATATCTTATTTATTATAGTTATTAAGTTCATATAGTTTAAATTGTAACACTAACTTGGTCGAATAATATCATATTGTATGTAGAAATATGTGTCGATGCCTAAATATCAAATTTAATCTAATAAACACATACAAAATGAAAAATTGCAAATCAAAATCAAATATTTACATTTCCTTACCATATGTGCCTCCATTGTCATCCTAGTCTTGAGTCTTCTTGATTTTTGTGAACCCTCAAATTGTGATCAACTCCGTTCTACAAGATTGCTTCAAGATGTTGGAGATTTATGAACTTTAATGAAAGATAAAATGGAATGATCCTAAAATAACTAAATGATGAAGATGGATGGTAATGCAAATGGATTATGAAAATGGATGATTAATTGCTTGAGAATGCTTCGAATGTCTAATTCAAGATTCTAAAATTGAGTATGATCCTAGATGCTAAAAAGAGAAGAGAGTGGCTCCTTTTATTGGCTTTGGATAGACCCTAATCTAGGTGGCAACATCTGACGATGGAGAGATAATTAAGGACACATGGTTAGATGAGATCGACTTGATTGAAGAGATGGAGGAAATCAAGGATTTAGCTGAGTTATGAGAGGAAAGTTAGGAAAGGGAAAGACACTTGGAAGTCATCTCATCAAGGATTGTGGTGTCTTTGTGCATTGTATTTTAGAAACACTTTTAGGAATCATTCATCCTATTTTGTGTGTGTGCATATCTTTCTTTCCAAAAATCAAAAAAGCAACAAAAAACACAAAAAAAACATAAAAAGCACCAAAAATTTAGAAAATTATTGATGTGCATTTAGTCACTAAGTTTGCACTTTCATTTTGTCTATTTGCAAGTTTTTTCATACCCTTTTTTTTGTTACACTTACACATTTCGTTGTGTGTGTGTGTGTGTGTGTGTGTGTGTGTGTGTGTGTGTGTGTGTGTGTGTGTGTGTGTGTGTGTGTGTGTGTGTGTGTGTGTGTGTGTTTGTAATCACTAGTAGCATGCATCAACTATTTATTCTTGTGCATTTATTTAGTCTATCTACACATTTATTACTGTGTGTTTGTGATAGAGAGCTATTGGAATCTTTTCAAAAAAAATAGAGAACATTTCAAGGTACCTATTTGAGTTGTCCTTCCAGTTTGATCAAAAAAATATAGCTTTCAAATAATGGAAAATAGTTTGAACCTCATTTTCATACTTCTAGTCTACCATCAAAAAAAATTGCATCCCTAAATTTCTAGGGTTGAAAATATTTTATCTTAGTGAGTTTCCTCATTAGGATTTATCATCCTTCATCTAGAAACTTACCTAGATTTGACATTTTGAAACATCTTTGTTGACATCATAGTGAGTCTCTATCTCCTATAGACTTAGAAGATCAATGTCTACATCCAAATTTTCAAAATGTTAGAAAATCCTTCAAGCAACAATTTCCTCTTTTGCCATTATATTGTAGTTCAAACAAAAGCTCAAAAATTGAAATCCCAGCAACAACAAGACAACGTGGAAGAAAAAAATACTTATGAGAATCCTTGGGCAACCAAAATTGTTAGGTCCTTTAGACAATCAATGGATGATGAACCAATTGAAGCATAAATTAAGAAAGTCATGAAAGAGCCTAGGTTTCAAAAAACAATAGAAATGATACTAAACATAGATAAAGAGTGATATTTCATGGTACTTGCAAGACAAGGTGTCCATCTTCCTACTAATTTTGATGTCAATCAACTTAAGAACACCTCTAGTTATCAAGAACTTCCTCAACAAGGATTAACCCCACAACATCTTTTTCAACAAGTTTCAACCTCACAAGATAGTTTACAATCAAGTGATATTTTTCTACAAAATATTATGCCTTCACAGGGACTCGTTCAACAAAATTACTCTTCTCAAACTCCTTTATTAGGTGCAACATCCCATGGGTTGTTCCAACAATGTCCTAGTCCACCTATGGTAACATTACAAGGACCTCCTCAATAAGGTTATACCTAACAAAGTACTCCTCAACAAGGTGTAATCCAACAAGGTCCTAGTCCACCTAGGGTAACATTACAAGAACCTCCTCAACAAGGTCATACCCAAAAAAGTATCCCTTAACAAGGTGTAACCCAACAAGGTCCTAGTCCGCCTATGGTAACATTACAAGGACCTCCTCAACAAGGTCCTAGTCCACCTATGGTAACATTACAAGGACCTCCTCAACAAGGTTATACGCAACAAAGTGCTCCTCAACAAGGTCTAACCCAACAAGGTCCTAGTCCACCTATGGTAACATTACAAGGACCTCGTTGACAAGGTTATACCCAAAAAATTACTTCTGAACAAGGTGTAACCCAACAAGGTCCTAGTCCTCCTATGGTAACATTACAAGGCCCTACTCAAAAACCAAACATCACATATCAAGGATCTCACCAACTAGGGATGACCCCACAAGGAATAACACAACAAGGTTATCCTCAACATGTTCCTTTTCAAGGTCATAGTCAAGAAAATCCTTTTCAACAATTCAACTCAACATTCCAAGGATCTCATTAGTAAGGGAATAACATGCCTAGTATGAATCACTTTCAAAATTTAAATCCTCAAGGAATCAATATTCAAGGGAATATCTTGCTTGGACATAAATTATCATAGACCCTTTTGTACAACATATCCAAATTCTTCAACAAAAAATCCACAAAATTCAAACTAGATATTCATCCAAGAGATACACCTTAGAAGTCATATGCCCATATCCTTTTGAAAAAAGTTTGATGATGATTTCATTTCCTCCTCATTTTGTGGTTCCCAAATTTGACAAATAAAAAGAGAATACGAATCCACATGACCATGTTAGAGAATTTTGGGTTGCCTACATTGAAGTAGCTCATGATGAGACTTACCTTATGAAATTATTTCCACAAATTTTGGGAGGCCAAGCTATGGAATAGTTTTCTAACTTCTAGATGCCAAAATTGTGCAAAACTCAACACAAACATGGAAATTATATTTTGACAGTTCATTTACTCAAAATGGCTTGAGAGAAAGGGTAATCTTTATTATGCCACAAGGATGCACAATACCCAAGTCTTACAAGTTATTATTCCCTTGTACTAATAAAATGGTTGAATATGAAGCTTTACTCATAGTACTCAAATTGGTAGTACAATTGAAAGTGATAGAGTTGTAGGTCTTCAAAGACTCCCAATTGATCATTAATCAATCAATTTAATGATGAATATCAAACCAAAGATGATAAAATGTTGCCATACAACCGAATGGTAGATGACTTCAAATTGCATTTCACAGTGGTCAAATTTGAATAGATTCATTGGCAAGACACAAAGTTGCAAATTCATGGCAATGATTTCTTCCTTTCTTGATATGCAAAACACACAAGATCATTTTAAGTTCTTAGTGGAACCCTTATCTTATCCTTCTTATGATGATCCTAACTCGTCAATCATATGTCATCTAGTGAGTCAAGACTCCCCAATTTATGGAAAATTCTATACTTACCTAAAAGACAATAGCCAACCACTTGACCTATCATGAAACCAAAAGTGATACTTCCTCCACCAAACATCTCATTACACCCTAATAGATGATACCTTGTATTGATGAGGTCTTAACATTACTCTCTTACATTTTCTTCAACATGATCAATCTAAAACTACTTTATGAGAAGTACACGAGGGTATATGTAGTTCACATTCAAGATGTCTTTGTTTGGCTTAGAAATTCATGCGTATGGGTTATTATTGGCCTACAATAGAGTCAAATTCCTTTCAATATGCCAAGAAATGCAAAAGGTGCTAGATACATGGGAATCCAATTCATAGACCAGCTCAAGAGCTTCATCCTTTTACAACAGTATGTCCATTCAGCCAGTGGGGATTCGACCTCATTGGGGTTCAATTCATCCATCTTCTTCCAATGGTCACATATTTATTATCACACCAATTGAATATTTTACCAAATGGGTTGAGGTCATTTCACTCATAACTACCACAGGTAAAAAAGTCTCCATTTTCATCCTTAACTCTATCATATGTTGATATGGTATCCTAACATCTATAATTACAGATCATGATAAACAATTCCAAAATAAGGATATTAAAGAACTATGCGAGAAATTTTACATCACCCATCATTCTTCCTCCATATATTTCCTGCAAGGAAGTGGTCAAGCTGTGGCGTCAAATAAAACCATTGTTAAAATCCTTAAAAAGACTATCAATAACACTAGTCATGACTTTCATGTTCAAATTAGTCTAGCATTATGGCCTTATCGCACATCCATTCACACACCTACAGGAGCCACACCATATTCCCTATTCTTTGGAAATGAAACTATTCTTCCCCTCGAGGTTGAATTACCATCTCTCAAAGTGTCATTAAAAGATCTTATTCCAGATGAGGACTACAAAGTATCGCACTTAAAAGAATTGGAATTCCTAGATAAAAATAGACAAAAAGTATTTGTCCATTTGAAAGTGTATCAACAAAGGATGTCCCCTCAATACAATAACAAAGTGAAACCTAGAGAATTTCAAGTGGGTGACCTAGTCCTAAGAGAAAATCCAAAGAATCAAGACAATAGAGAAAAGAAAGGAAAATTATAAGAAAATTGGCTAGGTCCTTTTGTGATCACGGCAGTGTTCGGATCTAGGGCATATCAATTATCAACTTCTAACGGGGAGGTGTTGGATGAAACTATCAACAGCATACACCTTAAGAAATTCTATCTCTAAAATCCAAGTGCAAGGGATGAAAAATTCAAAAAATATCAAAATACCAAAACAAAATTAAAAATATCATAAATACAAAAAAAAAAAGGCAGCAAATGGTAAAAACCTAGAAATAGGCATCATTTGTGAGAAAACTAGCTCCTCTATCTATTTACGATTCCTTTGAATTCTTTATCGTCTAGTCTATATCCCTCATCCATTCTATCATACCTCATCATATGTCATGTACCTACCATAATAAATTTCCATCACAACTTGGATTGGATTGGATCTTCACTCATCCCCGCTTCCATGCCTTTCTCCATCAATAAGTCAATCCAGTACCTAACTAGGGGCATGTACTTGACCTAGTTCTTGAAGTGGATCTTTGACAAAAACCATGTCTACAAAGAGTATTAAAAAAAGGATATTGTTTTAATAATATTCAAACAAATAAACAACAATCACATGGTTCTTATATGTGGATTCAAATTGTTGATCCAAAAATTTGTAATGCTCATTCAAACTATTTACAACATTGAAAGCTTTAATTCATCAAAAATCAAAACAAATCACATCAAACTTTAACATGATCTTTGGAAATATATTTCTGCATCTTCTAACAATTTTTGATTGATTATTAGAGTAAATGCATTCATCAATTTGATTTCATTTTTATTATGCTCTTATGCTATTCTAAGATGTCTCACTGGTACAAGTTAATCACTCCTATTTTCCATTGTGACTAGAATAGTTGGGATCGAACATGGTATTTTTCTTTATTTCCTATTTGTGGTGTGTTTTCATATTGTATTCATTGAATATTTATTATGGGGTATCTAGGCTTAAGGGTCTTCATGGATCAATTGCATCAATCATGAAGAGTCAATATATCTTTATCTCAAATGCTTGTTCATATGATGAAATGAGAAAGCATTCCTTGTATGTTGATCACACAAACAAAACTCAGGTCATCTCAGTTTAATTATACCTAGACACTTGTCAAGTTTTCAATATTAAAATTCATGTAAGGAATGCTCTAGTTGTCTTGGTTTAATTACACCATGATGCTTGTGTTATCTTACAACAAAAAAGAGCCCAATGATGATAAAAGTTCATGTTACCTTTGGAAGCAAGGTATTACAAGAAAATGGAGAATGTGAACTTTAGTATTGCATTTATACTTTTTATTTTCATATCCACATTCATTTTCCTTATTCATCCACATGCATGTCATTGTGAGTATGTGAGGTTCCTTTTATAGATTTTAAGTCTTTTTCATCCCAGTGCCTTCCTTTTTTATTAGGTCTTTTAGGGTGAGACTTTGTTATTATCCAAATGGTGGTACATTAATCAAAACAATTGCATTTCATATAGATTCAAACATTATAAAATTCATTTAGTGTGCATACATTTATCAATTTTAGGCTAAGTAAATCATTATCATGCATTTTTACTCATTTTCAATTTAGACATCCATCCAAATATATATAATGCATTCATAAATCATATAACATCTATCATTAACCATTTAAAGGCCTTTGCATATCATATATTTCATTTCCTCCATTTTCATCTTATAAAAATAAAAAATCATACACATTTGAAAATCCAATTGCATCACATCATAAGAAAATAAAAAATCATGCATATAGTTGCAAATAGAAAATCATGTCCTCATCATATCCTATCACATCCTGCATAATAAAGAATCAATATCTATCACATCTAACTATCATAAATCCATACAAAATCATAAGTGTCCAATTTCCATGCATGATCAAAATCAATATACAATGTCCAATAGCTAATGATATATCATGATAATACCATGTCTCAAAATACAAAATCAATTAGAATCCAACATGTCTATCTATGGTGTATGCACAATCTCTAAGAAGCACAGCCACCTGACTATGCATGTATATCATGCCGCCTCGGAATAGATGATCTGGCCCCATCAGTCTTTGTCTATCCTTTGACCTCTAGTCTCGGTGGTCTAGAAGCCACACCCTCACTATCCCTCTATGACCTGGCTAATGGTCTCCCATAATAGGATCTCTCTCGGAAGCTCCTCATCCACTGATCCTCGAGAACAACTCTCTCATATGCCTCCCTCCAATAGGTAATCTCTCCAATTGGTCTTAGCATCAGCCTCATGCTCTCATCATTCAAACCCAAGTCCTGAGTCCTCTCCATCTGCTCCAGTAGGGTCTCCACCCTCTCTAATCTCTTTAGAGCTTTGTCCCTCTCCCATAATGCCTCCCCTGACTATCCCTCTAATCTCTCTATCCTCTTCTCCAACTATAGTACCCTATCCACCTACCTCTCTACCTCTACGTAGACCTTTGTAGCTTGCTCCATCTCCTCCTTAACATCTACACTTTGCACATATACATCATAATCTCCAATCTCCTCTACCTCTACCATCTCTCCTACCTCGCCTCCTCTTCCCTCGCCAATCAACTCTCACCACTAAAGGTGGTTCATCTAGAGATGACATCCACAAGATCTGATGTCTCTGTAGGTATCACTCATACTCTCTTTTCATCCCTAGGTTGACCACATCCCTCCTCATCGCTCATGCCTAGAATGGTATGTGAAAAAACTCAAGTCTCTCTACCTCATAAGAAGCTAGTGGTCCCCAATCTCTCCTCTCCTGATGTGTCTAGGGAAACTCAGTCACACCCTAGGGCATCCCCTACTGTCATCCAAACTCTCATTGAATTTGGCCTACTAATGGTCTCTCCAGGATCTGTGATGTCCAACCAATCAACTACTGTGTCTAGAAACAATAACCAAGCTCCATCTTATCATCACATACCTCATAATCCAAGTAAGGTCGCTAAATCGCCCCATCTAAGGTATCGAATGCATATCTCCAATGCTCTAAATGTCCCAACCTTGACTAAGATTGGATCAACGCATATAAGTGTACATAGGGCTACGTTGTACCTCTTAATCTCATATGTACGAGATGTGAAACCGCTATATGCTCCCACACCCACACATGTAATAATGTAACCCATGTTGACAACAATGAACCTCCTCAATACACCACCTGATGTAAGTCATGATATAAGTGTGCTAATACACACACTCCCCAAGAAAATGTCCTATCCTCCAATATCCATTGCAACATTTGTCCCCATTCTACTAGGAATCCCCTAGATCTCTTGTCGGGACTAACGTAACCTATTATCCCCAAATACATCTTGAAGGTCCTCTAATCCTCCATGTTGATCATATTGTACTTACTCTGTTGATCAAGAATCTCAGGATCTTGTATACATCCTCAAGTGTCACACTCATCTCCCTGTCAAAAGATGAAAAGTACTTGTATCAAAATGCCATCTCTCTACCAAAGTCGTCAAAAAGCCAAGGTTGGCCCAAATCAGAAGCCAAAAAATTGCATGATATAATCCACAAGAGGCAATTAATACCCGATCATCTCAGTTAATAATGACCTCAAAAATAGTGTTGGAAAATCTCTCTATCGATGTCAGAATATCTAAAAGATCCTCCTACACAAATCAACAAAACATGACATCATCTATTTTGGAAATATTTGTTCTACATGTTCTATCAAACAATTGATTCTATCACATGTTTATCACATGACAATCGACAAATTTATCATTTGTCTATACCTATGTGGGTTTCTAGCTAACATTGCTACAATGACACCTATGTGGATCACATCAGTTATTCTACCTGAACATTCAAACAGAGTCATATCCTATCACTTCGATCTTTTTCATCATATTCTGTAATCTACCTAGTCATTTTTGCAATTAAAATAGAAGTGCAACTTTTTTAACAAATGCTCGATTTCAATCAACACTTGCATAATAAACACATTTGCACAGCAATCCTAGATCTATGTGCCCAACCTATCAGTAAACCACACATTTTTGACAAATGTGCATGACCCCTAATCAAATGTGTTGCATCACACCAAGGTTGTGCATATATAACAAATGCACAACATCCCTAAATCTATGTGCTCTAGCATTCACTAGATGTGCAAATATCACAATTGCAAGCATACAAACAACACATGTACAACTGTTGCCTACAAATGCGACTAAACATCTAAAAATGCTCAAAGATGCACTAAAGCTACACATTTATGTGCTGCAACTGTACATTTTTCTGCCAAAATTGAAAAATCTCAATAAGAGATCCTACCCACCCTACAATTCAAATTCAAAACCTATCAATCTATCTTAAATTCTACCTAAACCTATCAATTGATTGAGAGAGATAGACTACCAACCAGCTCTCCAAAGTCAGTTGGCCACTGATATCTCCCGACTCACTCAAATCAATAATAAACAGCATCTTCACTCTATTAATTTTCTATAGATTTATTACTATTAATAAATTAAACAATATAACATTTAAGGAAAAAGTCTCAATGTGGGGCCGGAGGCAACTACAAAGGCGCATAATTGCACTGTAAAGCAGCATCTCATTTTTCAAATGTGGGCCAAAAAAATGTGTTAAAATCCCAGTCAAACTGAGGGTTGAAGCAAAAGATCCATAGAAGAAAAATATAAAGTGATTAGATGCCATAAAAAGTGAATTGGAGAATGAAAAAGCATCGCTTGAAGAAAGCATTTGCCTATGAGTCCTTCAAGTTTTCAGCCGTCCAAAGTTGTCAGGAAGTCCTCCCAAAAATAAATGATGCAACAAATTGTGCTACTCAAATTGTGCTCCAGTATTCTTAGGGTGTAATTTCCTGCAAATCACCTGCACGAAGAACAACTACTATGTGCAGTGGAGGAGGTGTCAATCCAATGCAAGAGATGATTGGACCAAATAGTTTATCGGACCAAGATAGGTTTGTATTGTGATGATAAAGGAAAGCAATAATTCCACATGGGCCATGACTACCAAGGGAGTGCTTTATCGAAACATTTTCCAAGTCTGAGCGAAAAATCTCGAGAAACTATAGGATAAATGGTCGATCACAATTGTACAACTAATGATAAAAGCATACTAATTATTATTGTGCCACAAGGACTATTTTAATCGCGTAGAATGTGATTGAATTGTCCTTTTAATATATACAAAAGTAGCTTTATTATTATTGTCACACAAGTAGGATGAAAACAGCTTAAAATGCTATTGAATTGTCATTTTAATATATAATAAATGAAACAAAAGTTTAGCAAAAAAATTTGTCCTCATGAAATGCTGGTAAGAAGTAGCTGGCCCACTTATTTGTAGAGCTTGGCCTAATATGCTTAAAAGAGTAGATAGGCCCAGGCCATGCATATGTATGATGTTCTTATCAGAAAAAATGAATACAAGAATTTTATTGGCAGATAAAGTGATTAAAATTAATAAAAGGTATAACATTAATGCATTTTCATATTTTTTTATCATAATAATTTCGACGAACAAGTATGTAAATTATTGAATATTTTTTCTTTAAAGAATTTGTTTAGACTTGTCATTTTCAAAGTATTTTTGAACTACTTTGGTATATCGTGGTATGTTGTACACACTATGATGAAGTATTAGTCAGTTCATCCATGTTTTGCTACAAAAGGCACAAGCTCATTTGTCCTTCTTTTCTTTAAGGGTATCTCATCTAAGGTGATGAGCATTAGTCTTCAATTACGATATTATAAATTTAACATTTCTTTTTATAGCAACCCTCAATTAGGCATTCTCATCATGCTTCAATGTGGGGTCAAATTCTTTGACATATTTTTTTTTTTTTCACTCACAAAATTTTAGATCTAAATCTTTTATGAACTTTCGACCATGGCACTCAAAATAAAATGAAAAAAGGAACAAAACCCAAAAAACTCCTCAAAACCTGAGACTAAAGGACTAGGTTGACTTTGAAAAACTTCCTATAACCAAGTTGATGTAGTCCGTGACTCTGAAACTAACGACTCTAGAAAGCTTGTGAACTATAGGTTCTAAATATGTAATCCTTTTTGCTCCCAACCTATAAATCAACATAGAAAAACCAATTTTTGGGGGGTTGAGGTTTGATGAGGGCTTGCCTTGGTTAAGCCCTGGGTTAAGAAATCAATAGTAATTAAGAAATGTAAATTTAAATGAAACACCTACATGTAGTAGATCTAAATAATATCAAGTGAAAGATACAATTGCCTCTATGGATACAAATGTCTTTGATATGTGATCAAGTATGTAAGTGTAATAACCTTGACTCAAAGAAATCATAAGGAATCAAAGAAGCCAAACCCTCATGTATGGAAAATTGTGTGATATGCCATGGATGAATAATGGAAGAACTTGAACGAATAGGAATGATGGATCTTGTCCTTAGAGTCAAACTCCACTACCACCTTGAAGGAAGAAGCTTGATGCAAGAAGAAGATGCTTAGACTTAAATGCTTGAAAATACTTTCTTGAAGAATACCTTGAATGCTTGCTTGTGGAGATGAGATAACTTGAGAATGAAATATGAAAATGAAGCCTCCAACCTCCTTTTATACTAGTTTTCGAGCACGAAAACAACTCAAGACGACTGGGGAAGTAATAAAATAATTGGTAAACTTGACAACTTTCAAGCCTCGAACTCCATAATCACCAAGAACTAGGTCGACCTGGGCTGACTTAGTCTAGGTCAACCTAGGGTAAGTCGACCTAGTCCTAGTGGACATGTCAGATAGGCCATAGAAAACTCTAGAATGTGGTGAAGATGAAACTGGAAGATAATGGACAAAACGAGAGATATGGTCAAAGGGGTATCAAAATAGTACCTAAAAGACCATGTTGAAAAGCAAGAGATGATGAAGGAGCATGAAATGGAAGAGGAGAGGAGAACGCAACTCCGAAACCACACTAATGAGGGCTAAAAGATCTCAAAATGAAGTGCATCCATTTTAACATGGCACACTACATTCTATATTTTCTTTTATATTTTTCATCATTTTATTATTAATTTTAATTCAATTAAAACAATCCAAATTATAATTGACTCATATTTTGATTGAATGAAAATATTCAATTATCAAAATAATATTTTTTTTAATAATAATATCTGAGAAAGTAACGAAAAATATATTAATAATTAAATTTGTTTAAATAATAATTTTTAAAAAAAATTGAGAATCTCATAATAAATACATTTTATATATTTCTAAAGTTTATTGTGCACAAATATTCAAATATGAAAAAAAAATCAATTTATTTCCATTGTCTCATGAGCAATATGTCATCATCATCAAAAACAAACCTAATTATTTGAGCAATAAGGGCATTATGTTATTTTAGAAAATATTGTTTCTTTGTTATACAAGCATGTTCATATATCCTCTCAAATGAAGATTATAAATTTGAAAAAATATTTTGTAGCTCATTATTCATTGATTGAAATGTTTTTTGTATTAAAATTAATAGAAAAAATTTATAAACCCCACGAAAACATAACCAACCAATAAGAGAAATAAGGAAGTTTGTAGAAATTAGCCATATAAAATAAAAGTGATGCAAACTATAGAATAAGAACTTAGTATATTTATTAGCATGATTATCAAAGCATATTAATTATTTTTTGTTGAAGTGGAAATATTAGTCTCCTCCTATGCAGGTGGGAACTAACAAGAGCTCTAGTCCAGATGGAGTCCTTGCCTTTTTTTCTAAAATGGAATATAGATGTGTTCAACAATCAGAGCATAGTGACTTGGAAGTAGAAACAAGGATTATGATATATCTCTAAGCAATATTCTTCCCATTTTATGATGTGAGATGAAATCCCTTATCATGATTTAATTTGTCTTTTAAATGAGAATGATAATTGACCGAGTACCTTGCACTATGATCTTAATCTATGTTTTTAGATGTTTTTTATATGTCCACTTGTACAAACACATGTTTATTTGTAACTTATGATGTGGATAGGATACCATTTCATGAAAGCAACCTAGAACTAAGGATACCATTTCATGAAAGCAACCTAGAACTAAGAAAAGGCTTGTGCACAAATAGAAACCTATATAATTGAAGGTTCTTTATACAACAAGGTAATAACATATGAGTTATTTATAAAAACAAATTTTAGAAATCAAATTAAAGGTATCTTATTAAATTTTAATAAATGAAAATATAAAATTAGAAAAAAAAAAAAAAAATTGCTATTATGAAATTACAAATATTATTATTTTATGAAAAATTTTAATTCAAACAAATTACAATAAAGAAAATTTAATTCAAAATATTATAAAAATGAAAGTAAAATAATAGAATTAAAAAAAACATATATGTGTGTCTGTGTGTATGTGTGTGTGTGTGTGTGCCTATATGTATGTATGTATGTATGTATAGATACATATATATATATGTATGTACATATATACATATATGTATGTACACATATATACACACATATATACCTATATATGTACATGTACATATATGTATGTACATATATACATGTATATATATGTACATGTACATATATGTATGTATGTATGTATATATGTGTGTGTGTGTATATATATACATGTACATATATACATATATATGTATATATATGTATAGGTACATGCATACATATATATGTATGTATATACTTATATATACATATATATGTATATATATACTTTTATATATATATATATATATATATATATATATATATATATATACATATATATATATATATATATATATACATATACATATATATATATATATATATACATATATATATATATATACATATATATATATATATAAATATATATATATATACATATATATATATATATATATATACATACACATATATATATGATATATACCTATGTATATGTATATGTATATGTATATGTATATGGGTAAGTGCACCAAGTTGTGGTGCTAAAAGGGGAATATAAGTGTACACATTTTTTTTAAAATCAACAATTTTTGAACTTCAACAAGAATTTGAAGATAGTTACACTCAAAATTTTAAGATATGACAAAAATAAAAGTAGTAGTCCTTTGAATCTAGTTTCTAAACTACTAATTATTTTTTCAAAATGATTTAGTTTTAGGTTCTCAAAAAAGGAGGCCACAGAAAGTGGTACTGCTTATTCTAAAAAAACATAATACGGTACAAAGTGTGGCCCCCCCTAAAATTTTAACTTTTTTTTTTAAATTCTTTAATCACTCTAGTCAAAAGTTACTTAACACTATGTAGTTTATCCCATATTTTTTGGGTAGTTTTATAATGTGTATTTTTTTAATAAATTTTTTAACGAGACACATCTCAAAAATATGATATATTTGTGTGCTCCCCCTAGAAATGATTGAAAACTAATCTAAAATCAAAACTTCTTTTTTCCAAAATGTGTAGAATGGAGTCTTGTTTCTAAAAAACTAAGCTATTGCAAAATTCGATGAATGAGCTAAAATCTACAGCCTAATTAGTACATGTCATTTTTTGACAAAAAATAGACATATTCAAAAGAAATTATAGATGAAAGGCTTGAAATAGTTCAAATAAAAAATAAATTATATGGTTATATAGCTAACATAGAGACCTACAATGTCATGTAACTTGATCTTATCGATGCTCAACCATGATTAATCTTGAAGGAGAGCACACAAGAAAAATGAATCATTTTTTGTATGTTTGCAACAAAACACGTCTCAGACCAATTTACAGACTCCAAACCTTTGGGTTGGATCCCCAAGGCAAAACCAAGCCTTAAGCTTGGTAGAATGCAAAGGTTTGAATAGCGCATGTGCAATATTTAGAGCTTTTTAAATTTGAGTCTTAATAGTGCATGTGCACTTTAGTGCACATACACTATTGAAACCTAAATAGTGCATAAAGAGGGAAGAAGAGAGGAAGAGCGAGAGCGAGAAAGAGAGAGAGAGAGGGGGGGATGGGGGTGTGTGTGTGTGAGAGAGAGAGAGAGAGTAGGGGATGGGAGAGGAGAGAGAGAGAGAGTAGGGGATGGGAGAGAGAGGAAGTGAGAGAGAGTAGGGGTGGCAGAGAGAGTACAGGATGGGAGAGAGGGGAAGTGTGAGAGAGAGTAGGGGTGGCAAAGAGAGAGTACGGGGTGGGAGAGAGGAAGTGTGAGAGAGAGAGTAGGGGTGGTAGAGAGAGTATGGGATGGGAGAGAGAGAGATTGAGAGTAGGGGATGGCAGAGAGAGTAGGCAGTGGGAGAGAGAGAGAGAGAGAGAGAGAGAGAGAATAGGGCATGGGAGAGAGTGTGAGAGTGTGAGAGAGATTAGGGGTGGTAAAGAGAGAAAGTAGGGGATGGGAGAGAGAGGAAGTGTGTGAGAGAGAGAATAGGGGTGGCAGAGAGAGTATAAGATGGGAGAGAGATTGAGAGTATGGGATGGGAGAGAGAGAGAGAGAGAGAGAGAGAGTAGGTGGTGGGAGACGGAGTGGGAGAGGGAGAGCGAGAGAGAGGAGGATGGAAGTGCATGCGTGTGAGAGAGAGAGAGAGTAGGGTATGGGAGAGGTGAGAGAGGGGGGGGGGATGGGAGTGTGTGTGTGTGTGTGTGTGTGTGTGTGTGTGTGTGTGAAAGAGAGATAGGGGATGGGAGAGAGAGAGAGAGTAGCCTAAGAGAGAGAGTAGGCAGTGGGAGAGGGAGAGGGAGAGAGAGGGGGGATGGGAGTGTGTGTGTGTGTGAGAGAGAGAGAGAGAGAGTAGGGCATGAGAGAGTAAGAGATAATAGGGGTGGCATAGAGAGAGAGAGAGAGAGAGAGAGAAAATAGGTGGTGGGAGAGGGAGTGGGAGAGGGAGGGAGAGAGAGAGAGAGAGGGGGGGGCTATGGAAGTGTGTGTCTATGAAAGAGAGAGAGTAGGGGATGGGAGAGAGATAGTGAGAGAGAGTAGGTGGTGGGAGAGGAAGTGGGAGAGGGGGAGAGAGGGGGGATGGGAGTGTGTGTAAGCGAGAGTAGGGGATGGGAGAGAGAGAGTATAGGATGGGAGAGAGAGAGTGAGAGTAGGGGATGGGAGATAGAGTGTGAGAGTGAGAGAGAGAGAGAGAGAGAGTAGGGAGTGGTAGAGAGAGTAAGGGATGGGAGAGAGAGAGAGAGAGAGAGAGAGTAGGTTATGGGAGAGGGAGTGGGAGAGGGAGAGAGGAGGATGAGAGTGTGCGAGAGAGAGAGAGAGAGAGTAGGTGATGGGAGAGGGGAGAGAGAGTAGGAGATGTGAGAGGAGAGAGGGGGGGAATGGGAGTGTGTGTGTGTTTGTGAGAAAGAGAGAGAGTAGCGGATGGGAGAGGGGGGAGAGAGAGAGAGAGAGAGAGAGAGAGTAGGGGATGGGAGAGAGAGAGAGAGTAGGTGGTGGGAGAGGGAGAGAAAGAGAGAGAGGGGGGATGGAAATGTGTGTAAGAGAGAGTAGGGGATGGGAGAGAGTGGAAAAATGTGAGAGAGTAGGGGGTGGCAGAGAGAGTAGAGAGGGAGAGAGTGAAAGTGAGAGAGAGAGTAGGCGGTGGGAGAGGGAGTGGGAGAGGGAGAGCGAGTGAGAGACAAAGTAGGGGATGGGAGAGGATAGAGAGAGGGGGGATGGGTGTGTGTGTGTGTGTGTGTGTGTGTGTGTGTGTGAAAGAGAGAGAGAGAGTAGGGGATGGGAGAGGGGCGAGAGAGATAGAGAGAGAGTAGGCGATAGGAGAGAGAGAGAGAGAGTAGGCAGTGGGAGAGGGAGTGGGAGAGGGATAGGGAGAGGGGGGATGGGAGTATGTGTAAGAGAGAGAGTAGGGGATGAGAGAGAGTGTGAGAGTGTGAGAGAGAGTAGGGGTGGCAGGTAGAGAGAGAGTAGGGGATGGGAGAGAGAGAGAGAGTAGGGGATGGAAGAGAGAGAGTAGAGAGTGAGAGAGAGAGAGAGAGATAGTAGGCGGTGGGAGAGGGAGTGAGAGAGGGAGAGAGAGGGGGGATGGGAGTGCGTGTGAGAGATCTAGAGAGTAGGGGATGGGAGAGGAGAGAGAGGGGGATGGGAGAGGAGAGTGAGGGGGATGGGGGAGAGAGAGTAGGCGGCGGGAGAGGGAGTAGGAGAGGGAGAGAGGGGGAATGGGAGTGTGCGTAAGAGAGAGCAGGGGATGGGAGAGAGTGTGAGTGTGAGAGAGAGTAGGGTGGCAAAGAGAGAGTGGGGGGGGGGGAGAGAGAGAGAGAGAGAGAGAGAGAGAGAGAGTAGGCGATGGGAGAGAGAGAGTAGAGAGGGAGAGTGAGTAAGGGATGGGGGAGACAATAGGGGATGGGAGAGGGAGGGAGAGAGAGTAGGGGATGGGAGAGAGAGAGTAGGCGGTGGGAGAGGGAGTGGGAGAGAGAGAGAGGAGGGGGAATGGGAATGTGTGTAAGAGAGAGAGTGTGAGAGTGTGTGAGAGTATAGGAGGTGGCAGAGAGAGTGCAGGATGGGAGAGAGTAGGAGAGTAGGAGATGGGAGAGAGTGTAAGAGATAGTAGGAGATGGGAGAGAGAGAGTGAGAGTAGGGGATGGGAGAGAGAGAGAGAGTGAGAGTAGGGGATGGGAGAGAGAGAGAGAGAGAGAGAGAGAGAGAGAGAGAGAGAGAGAGATAGTAGGCAGTGGGAGAGGGAGTGGGAGAGGGAGAGAGAGGGGAGGATGGGAGTGTGTGTGAGAGAGATCTAAAGAGTAGGGAATGGGAGAGGAGAGAGAGAAAGGGGGATGGGAGTGTGTGTCTATGAAAGAGAGAGTAGGGGATGGGAGAGGGGAGAGATAGAGTAGGATGGGAGAAGGGAGAGATAGAGTAGCCCAAGAGAGAGAGAGAGCAGATGGGAGAGAGAGAGTAGATGGTGGGAGAGGGAGTAGGAGAGGGAGAGAGAAGGGGGGATGGGAGTGTGCAAGAGAGAGAGTAGGGGATTGGAGAGAGTGTGAGTGTGAGAGAGAGTAGGGGGTGGCAGAGAGAGAGAACGGGATGGGAGAGAGAGTGAAAGTAGGGGATGGGAGAGAGAGTAGAGAGGGAGAGGGAGAGAGAGAGAGAGAGAGAGAGAGAGAGAGAGAGAGAGTAGGCCGTGGGAGAGGGAATAGGAGAGGGAGAGAGAGGGGGATGGGAGTGTGTGTGAGAGATCTAGAGAGTAGCAGATGGGAGAGGAGAGAGGGGGGATGGGAGTGTGTGTCTATGAAAGAGAGAGAGTAGACCAAGAGAGAGAGAGTAGAAGATGGGAGAGAGAGAAAGGGAGGGATGGGAGTGTGTGTAAGAGAGAGTAGGGGATGGGAGAGAGTGTGAGAGTGTGAGAGAGAGTAGGGGGTGCTAGAGAGAGAGAATAGGATAGGAGAGAGAGTGTGAGAGTAGGGGATGGGGGGAGAGAGAGAGTAGGCAGTGGGAGAGAGAGAGAGAGTGAGAGAGTAGGAGGATGAGAGTGTGTGAGAGTGTGTGTGTGTGTGAGAGAGAGAGAGAGAGAGAGTAGGGGATGGGAAAGGGGGGAGAGAGAGAGAGAGTGAGAGAGAGAGAGAGAGAGAGTATGGGATGGGAGAGATAGAGTAGGTGGTGGGAGAGAGAGTAGGAGAGGGAGAGCGAGAGAGAGAGAGAGAGTAGGGGATGGGAGAGGAGAGAGATTGAGAGAGAGTACGGGATAGGAGAGGGGAGAGAGTGAGAGAGAGTAGGGGATGGGAGACCAGATAGAGTGAGAGAGAGTAGGGGATGTGAGAGAGAGAGAGAGAGAGAGAGAGTAGGCGATGGGAGAGGGAGTAGGAGAGGGAGAGCAAGAGAGAGTAGGGGATGGGAGAGAGAGAGAAAGTAGGTGTTGGGAGAGGTAGAGAGGGGGGATTGGAGTGTGAGGGAGAGAGAGTAGGGGATGGGAGAGGAGAGAGGGTGAGAGAGAGTAGGGGATGAGAGAGAGAGAGAGAGTAGGCAGTGGGGGAGCAAGAGCGAGAGAGAGAGAGATTAGGGGATGGGAGAGCAGAGAGAGAGTAGAGAGAGAAAGAGAGAGAGGGAGAGGGAGAGTGGGGGATGGGAGAGGGGAGAGAAAGAGTAGGCAGTGGGAGAGAGGGGGGATGGGAGTGTGTGAGACAGAGAGAGTAGGGGATGGGAGAGGAGAGGAGAGAGGGTGAGAGAGAGTAGGTAGTGGGAGAGCGAGATCAAGAGAGAGAGTAGGGGATGGGAGAGGAGAGAGAGCGAGAGAGAGAGAGTAGGGGATTGGAGAGGATAGAGAGAGAGAGAGTAGGGGATGGGAGAGAGAGAAAGTGAGAGAGGGTAGGTAATGGGAGAGGAGAGAGAGAGAGTGGGGAGGGAGAGAGAGAGTAAGGGATGGGGGATGGTGGGATAGGGAGAGATTTATTTTCACATAGTGCGTACACGCTTTATAGTGTGTATGCACTATGTGAAATCACCAAAAAATGGTCATAAAGCAAGATTGGGTCCCTTTTGATCCATATTCTATTTTTTGTCTATTGTGCATTTTGTTGCTATGATAGAAAACAAAGGTTTCAAGCTATTGGAAGTCAACAAACACTATTTGAAAACTTTTTTAAGCTAACAAACACCAAATTCAACCATTGGATATGTAATTTGAAGGCTTTTTTAATATTCTTTCTATAGAAAAGGTTAACTTGCAGTCCTTTTTAAATATTGTTTGTTGATATATAGCGACAAATTTGATTATAATTTGACATATTGTTAATATATAATGAATTCATTGAAATTTGTATGTTTGAATGAATTGTTATTTGGAAATGGTTAGAAATTTGGCAAGTTGTTTGATATATATTGTGTGTTCATTGAAATATTTGTAATTTTTATATGTATTTGAATGATTTGTAATTTAAAAATTGCAATTAATTTAGATGTTTGAATAATTTGACATATAGAAATCATCATCATGCCAAGGAAGAAACCAAAAACTCAAACAAAGGAAGAGAGGGAGGTAGATTTGGCAATTAAAAAAGATAAAACTAAACTACTACATGAACAAAGAAAATTGTAAAGCAATAATGAAGAATTGACTTTCACAAAGGAACAAAAACCACCAATACAAAGAAACAAAGAGGAAGAATTAGAAAGACAAAGAGAACGAATGAAACTGTTATGCTCAAGAAGACAATTGAATTGTGAAGCTACACCATCTTCCAATGTTGGAATCATATCATCCTCTTATGTTGAAGAGATGCTAATTTGTAGATCTGATGATGTATATACTCCATCATGTCATGTTGAAGGCACAACATAAACATATCAAGTAGGTGATATTCCATATTTTGCATCTTATTGCCAAGGCACATCATCTTCAGTTCAAGGTACGCAAAACACTCAACCTTATGTTGATGTTCAAAATGTTGAGGGAATGGAAGAGATTATAACACCTTCTAGAATTTGTTTTAGAAGACCAAAATATTTGATTGATATTAATACTAACATTTTGAAATTAATGCCTAACAAGATTAGCAAGCGTGCTTGTCCAAGAAAAGTTAATCGTATGTGGAGATTTTTTTTGAAGAATTAAATATTACAAGTCAATGCCAATTATTTGTTGAAATGATAAGAAATTTGAAATTTAGGCTTATCATGAAAATTCTTGGGCTAAGAATGATGGATGATTCAAATGAAAAAAGCATTGTAAACAATCTAATGAGTGCTTATGACAAAGTGGGTTCTAAATCACACACCAAAGATAGTAATATCACAAGACGAGCACTTACATCGAAAATAGTAAGTACCCAAATGAAGAAAGCTCAACTCATGAGAAAGACAATAAAAACATTGAAAATTGATAGAGGTACTCTAAGGAAAGCTATGCTAAGGCATGAGAGATTGGAAGATCCAAAAAATAAAAGAGTTTTGAGACTAGTTGGTGGGAAAAATGGTGTGAATTATTCATGTGACGCAATTGATACAACCAAGGGGATTATCAAGTCTAAAATACACAATAGTCTGAAGATATACATGCTAATATACACCATCATAATGATAAATAAGATTAGTAGACACAATGTTCCCTCTATGATCTTAGATACTATCCCAATCTAGTGGTTTTTACAAAGTTCATAGAGACATACAAAGGTATCAAAGGGCCTCTTCAAATACATCACAAGATTTCCTATAATTCAATGGAACGATAGACAACCATGGTAGATTTGTCATCATACTAATAGGAAAAAGCATCAACCTCCAATTTAGGTGTTATACTAAATTTGAAACTGATAAAGCCGATAGGTGCTTGCAACTTGGTTTATATTTTGGTTTTCATTTTTTTTTAACCTACTTAGGCTAGAATAAACAACCCTTGGATGAGAAGTCCATGGTTGTCAAAGAAAGACACCATTTTGTATACTTAAGACACTTTATGCAATTTATAAGCAAAAGTTGCTCATTAGGAAAATTTGGGATTTTTAATGTTTTTGGTCAAGAAATCATAGGACTGAGTTTTTTTTAGTTGGTTTTAGGTATGTTGGAACCTTTTCCAAATTCTATAAGTGGAATCAAGTGAAAAATGTAAAAATTGCACTTTTTGTGCAAAGTTGCATTGTTGAAAGTTGTAAAAGTTGCTCAAATTTGCAACTTCATGGGAAAAAGGTTATCACTATTAAAATATTGGTTCTAACCATTAAAATATACATAGGAGATATATATACCTCATTTTTGAGGTCTGGAGGGCATTAATATACAGATTGGAAGAAGTTGTAAAGATAGAAATTTAGTTTTTGAGTCATTTTTACTGTTGTTTGCGTGTTGCACAAAATGTATAGAATTTTAGACTAGATGTGATGGTTTTGTAAGATAGATATTTGAATCAGCTTTCTTTTGCTTCTAGTCTCATTGTTCTACGTGTTTTCTAACTCAAGTTATTGCATTTTTAGTGAAACTAGGTTTTTAAAACAACATTTTGGTGCACACAGTGAAAATGGGCCTCTAATTGCAATTTCCTTGGTTGAAATTTCATTCCCACTTGGAATATGGTAGTTAGTAGGGTCCTTTTTAATATTTTAGGCTTTCAAGATTGGAGGATGTGTTTTGTGATTTTTCCAATCAAGCCCTAGGTCAAGTACCATGAAGGATTTGACCTCTTATAGCGTGTTGATTTGTGAATGGCAGAAGTTTGGGAACTGGTGAAGGGCTAAGCATTTAGAAATAAGTTATTTTATTGTTTCTGAATCTTTTCCAAGTTGTAGAAGTGGAATCAAGTGAAAAATATAAAAATTGCACTTTTTGTGCAAAGTTGCATTGTTGAAAGTTGTAAAAGTTGCTCAAATTTGTAACTTAGTGGGAAAAGGGTTGTGGGATTGAACTGTCTATTTTGTTAGCTCCAAGTGGTCAGGTAAACCCTAGTCCCAAGCTTGTCCCGTCCTATTGAATGCTCAAACGTTCTCGAGCACGCCAAACCGAAATGTCCCTAAGGGTCACTAAATGCCAAAGGGTAGCAATCTTTGATAGGGCATATCTCAAAGCTCGTGCAAGGTATGGATACAATTCTAAGTCTCATAGGATTTTGTTGTGGAGACCTACAATAACCTCTCTCTCTTTTTGGAGATCTTACTCCATTTTGATTTTGTGATGTCATCTCAGGTGATGCTAAAACTCGTAGTGTTGGCCAGTACAAAGTTGCCAACTGCCAAATCTCCCTCATCGTTCATCATGGGATCGAACTATCTGTTCTGTTAGCTATGCGTGGTCAGGTAAACCTTAGCTCCAAGCTTGTCCTATCTTTTTGAGCGCTTGAACATTCTCAGGCATGCCGAACCAAAATGTCCCTAGGGGTCACTAAATGCCATAGGGCAACGATCTTTGATAAGGCATATCTCAAAGCTTGTGCGAGGTATGGATGTGATTCTAGGTCTTATAGGACTATGTTGTGGAGACCTACAATAACCTCTCTCTCTTTTTGGAGATCTTACTCTATTTTGATTTTGCAATGCCATCTCAGGTGATGCTGAAACTCATAGTGTTGGCCAGTACAAAGTTGCCAACTGCCAAATCTCCCTCACCGTTCGTCATGGGATCAAACTATCTATTATGTTAGCTCTAGGTGGCCAAGTAAACCCTAGCCCCAAGTTTGTCCCATCCTGTTGAGCACTCAAACGTTCTCGAGCATGCCAAACCAAAATGTCCCTAAGGGTCACTAAATGCCATAAGGTAGCGATCTTTGACAGGGCATATCTCAGAGCTCGTGTGAGGTATGGATGTGATTCTAGGTCCTATAGGACCGTGTTATGGAGACGTACAATAACCTCTCTCTCTTTTTGGAGATCTTACTCCGTTTGATTTTGTGATGCCATCTCGGGTGATGTTGAAACTCATAGTGTTGGCTAGTACAAAGTTACCAACTATCAAATATCCCTCACTGTTCATCATGGGATGGAACTATCTATTTCGTTAGGTCTGAGTGGCCAAGTAAACCCTAGCCCCAAGCTCGTCTCATTTTGTTGAGCACTCGAACATTCTCAGGCACACTGAACCAAAATGTCCCTAAGGGTCACTAAATGTCATAGGGCAGTGATCTTTGACAGGGCGTATCTCAGAGCTCATGCGGGGTATGGATGTGATTCCAAGTCCTATAGGATCATGTGGCAGAGACCTACAAAAACCTCTCTCTCTTTTTGGAGATCTTACTCTGTTTTAAATTTGCAACGCCATCTCGAGTGATGCTGAAACTCATAGTGTTGGCCAGTACAAAGTTGCCAACTACCAAATCTTTCTCACCATTCGTCGTGGGATCGAACTTTCTATTATGTTAGCTCTAGGTGGCAAGGTAAACCCTAGTCCCAAGCTCGTCTCATCTTGTTGAGCGCTCAAACATTCTGAGGCACACCAAACCGAAATGTCCCTAAGGATCACTAAATGTCGTAGGGTAGTGATCTTTGACAAGGCATACCTCGGAGATCGTGTGATGTATGGATGTGATTCTAGGTCCTATAGGACCGTGTTGCAGAGACCTACAATAACCTCTCTCACATTTTGGAGATCTTACTCCATTTTGATTTTGTGACACCATCTCGAGTGATGTTGAAACTCGTAGTGTTGGCCAGTACAAAGTTTCCAACCACCAAATCATCCTCACCGTTTGTCCTGGGATCAAACTGTCTATTCTGTTAGCTCCGAGTGGCTAGGTAAACCCTAGCACCAAGCTCGTCCTGTCTCATTGGGTCATCGAACATTCTCGGGCATGTCAAACTGAAACATCCCTAAGGGTCACTAAATGCCATAGGGTAGCGATCTTTGACAAGGCATTTCTCGGAGCTCATGCAAGATATGGATGTGATTCTAGGTCCTATAGGACTGTGTTGCAGAGACCTACAATAACCTCTCTCACTTTTTGGTGATCTTACTCTATTTTGATTTTGCGATGCCATCTTGGGTGATGCTGAAACTTGTAGTGTTGGCCAATACAAATTTGCCAACTGCCAAATCTCTCTCACCTTTCGTCATGGGATTGAACTATCTATTTTGTTAGCTCTAGGTGGCTAGGTAAACACTAGCCCCAAGCTCGTCCCATCTCGTTGAGCACTAGAATGTTCTCGAGCACGCTGAACCAAATTATCCCTAAGAGTCGCTAAATCTCATGGGGCAGCGATTTTTTACTATGGAAACTAGATATGTCATCTCGTCCAATGATGGAGAATCGTGATAGAAGGTAAAGGTGTGATCATACACATCATTTTGAACATGTTATTTTTTTATGGTAATAAGGTAATCCTTGTTTGTAAGGTCAAGGAACTTGAGGTCACCTATAAACCCAAATTGCCTTAGGCCTAACGATTTTCCTTTTTTTGTTGTTTTTCTTAATAAGTTGACTCAATAAGCATTTTGAGAGTCATTACACCTTATATAGTTGCATGTTATCACTGAATGGAGTTAGTGGAAGATGTTAATGATCTTCTTGGTTGTCTTAATAGTCATTTCATGGGTTTGAAACATAACCACTCCCCTTTCTGAAGAGTTGTCCGAAAATCAACAAATTACATGTTGTTGCAAAGAAAATACAGTCATAGGATGTTGGAAGATTGTTTTCACTCATACGATGTTGAAGAATCTCTTGGAAGGTGGTGCAGGATCACCCTTTCAAGGCTCCCACCATATCATTTTTGGTGTGATGAACTTCTCTGAAGAAGTATGTGAATATAATAAGGGCATTTAGCTCATGCTTGTGTGTCCAAGCTAGGATAGGTCTTAAAATTTCCTCTTTGGTCTCTGTTGAGAATGGTACCTTGACTTTGGGTTGGTATCTTTCTTAGCTCTTTGTTGGGGGAAGGTTAATTTAGGAGTTTTTATTGCATTTTAGGCATGGGTGTGCATTAAAAGAACCTTCCAAGGTGGACTACTTATTTAGAAGACCAAAGTGCACAAACAATGCAATGTTATGTAAATCTGCCACCTTATGGAAGGGATGTTATTATGAGTTTGGGGAATCTTAGGTGAAGCAAGACAGTGAAATTTTCACTCCCAAGGATGTTTTGGGAAGGCATAGCATGGTCTTGAAATGTGAGTCAAACCAAGACTACTCGAGCAATAAAAATTGCCCCAAAATTATTTGCAATTTTTAAAAGTTGTTGAGCAACTTTTGCCAATTGTTGCTAAAAGACCTACTTTGTAAAGAAGCTTTGAAAAAGCCCTAAAACCTATCTTTAACCTGAGGAGCAACCTATTTATGGTTGGAGGAACCCTAATCAAGGTTTGGCATCTCATTTCTTGTACGAATCCATACTGTTGGAATGTATGCAGCAGACTGTGACTATTTTAGCACAAATTTTACTAGTTTTTAATCTTGTTTGGAGACAAATCACGTGGCTATTATCATTTTGTTGCATCTTGTAGTTGTCTTATTGTTTTTTTTATCATTTTCCATGCATTAGTTATAGTTTGTGACCAAGTTTTGAAAGGTTTTGTAAATTTCTTCAAAGATACATGTCTACTGCCAGTTTTGGAGTTGTATATCATGAAAGGGTTGTAAGTCTTGTCTCCACCGTGGAAATTCCATGGTCTTCTAGATTTCAAGGCTAAAGACCCTAATGTATTATATTATGCAAGAAAGGGGCTTGAAATTGAGTGCAAAGAATTCTTTGAGCAAGCCCTAGGTGAGCTAGGCAATGCTCGGCTAGGGACTATCAGGAAGAAAGAGCTCTCGAGAGCAAAGCTTGAAGAATGAAGACTTGCCCTTATGAGGGATTGAAGAGGGGTATGAGGAGGTTCTAACTTGTGGAGGAGTCTTGATGAAGTGTAGAAGGTGTCTTAAAAGTGGGGATAGCAGGCAGCCAAGAAAACCCTACCAAACCCTCAATTTTGCTATTTTTGTTGTATGGCCTGTAGGCACCCTAAGACCCTAAAAATCCTTGAGCATGGGTCCTATGTATCAATTGTTCTTAAGGCTAGAGGTGTTGAAACTCTAAGACAAAGGAGCTATTGGCCATAGAAATCTGAGTGGAGACCTAATTAGGGGCTCTCCTTGTAGCCCTTTTGTGAAGAAATCTTGAAATTGAGTGCAAACACATTGTTTTTATCCATTCAAGCATAGCACAAGTGTTCCAATAACACCCTAGGACATCATGGAAACCTTGGTTGGACTAGGGAGTGCTATGGTACCCTAGTAGACCTATAAAACCTTTGGAGGGATAGTGTTCCTAGAAGAGTAAGGGAGTGATGCTGCAAGTTTGGATTAGTTAACCTGGTGAGGAGGTTGGGCAAGGTCAGGGGATGTTCTAAGTAGTAAGAGATCCTATAGACCACATAGGTGTAGAGAAAACACCAAGATCCACATATAATATACAAGATCCACTGACATAAAATATAACATATATGTTCGTTGATGTGTGTCTATCAACTATATCTTCTTCCCATGAGGGGAAGGAAACAAATCTCTAGAAGTCTTCAGTCGTTGTGTGGAGGGAGATGATGAGGATGATGGGGTCTTCCTCACATGCTCGCTCATCCTCTTGTTTAGGCTCTTCTCTAACTCGAGCTAATACAAACAAAGTAGACATGAATCAATAATTATTATACATTGAAATCAAATATATGTACACACAAAATTAATTATTTTCTTATTGTCATCAAATAGTCACTCTACAAGTCCACCTCAAAGGCTCGCGAACAATCAAGCGTAACAAGACCCTACAACAATTCAATCAATATAATCGCTTATAAATAACATTAGAAATTTTGATACTAACTATTATAAACAATAACTAAAACCAAGAAAATTCTTTCATACCTCAGTCAATGGCTCTGAACTAGCCATAGCTACAACCACTCCACGATTGATGAACTGCCGAAGATGAGGAGTCTCAGATGTTAAGAGATGTACAATACAAGTTACATGTAACATGAAACATGAAACAAATATAATCAAATGAATTAAATTGACATGAAACAAATGTACCTCTACGAAGCTCGTATCACGTCTAGGCTCGGAGTCCCTAGTGGATGTCGATGGTCCTGTAGAGAACTGATGCACATGCATTAAAAAATTTGTCAATCTTTCATATGATTACTTAATAAATATATGTATTAATTTAAATGATTAAATCGATACATACCTCTGGACTCATTGACGAGATGAAAATTGGGGTCAGGGGATAGCTACTAGGGCCACCAACACTCTAACCCTAAATTTTGAACAATGTTAACACATGCTAATTAATTAGTCATTCACTATACATATGAAATGTGATCAAATTAGTTTATTATAATTGTAATTTACTTGTGTGTCAATGCCAAATGTCTCATTCAAGAACTAATCAGTGACTAGCCCATTATCCACACTATCTCCAACATGACTGCCAAATGTGCATAAGGATTCACATGATGTGCACATGTGATTGCGATGCACAGAAGGCTCCTCCTCAACTAATGGACTCGTGTAATGAATGAGGGTCTGCGTCGAAGCATTGATAGTCCCTAGAGTGTTGGCCTCTACATGTTCCTTCACAACTGAAGGAATAGTCACATGCTCACCATGTGGCTTGACAACAGGTGCCCTAACTACATTAGGGTCACAACATGCCCCCAGCCTCTCGAATGATGACCTCCCACCTCTAGCTTGAGATTCTAATATATCAAAATAATTGGGGATCTCCCCAAAGACAAACTCACAATACAATTTTTTTTAAGAAATACATTGGGACCTCGTGATTATTGTAGGGAGGGGCATCAAAAACTATCCACCATCTATACCAAAAATTATTTCTAATACCATCATGAATGCACCAATGGATTGAAAACCGTTTAGTTGTCTCTCTAACAGTATTTTGTTCACCAAGCTTTCTAAACAATGCACAAATGCTACCTTTTGATATTTATTTATTTTTACATCTTGATATGATAATTTATTTGCATAATATCTTTTTTGTTCATCCCTCTTAACCCGCCAAATATCCAACCAACCACTAACAGAAGCTACGTGGGTCATAATGGACTCGAGGGAGGATGTCAATTGAGCTCTCATTGGATTGGTTTGTCCACAAGCTTTCAACCTACCAATGAGTGCTTCTAATTCATTTTTGTCTCTTTCTATTTCATTTATTATGTTTTATTGTGTGTCAGGAGGAGGTCTTCCAATCGGTGCAGGTTGCGAAATTTCTTGTTTTCATTGTGGAGGGTTTTGATTCTCATTTTGTGGAGGGTTTTTTTTTAGATCTTGTTGAGGATTTGTCCGTTCATTATTCACATTTCCTGATAAGAAACCAATTGGAATCTAAATAAATAAACAAATTTAAAGAAAATTTGAAAAAAACCTACAAAACAATGCAAAAACAAGGGTAGACAACATACGGTGTGATCTCGATCTCTAACTTCGAGGACGAGGAGGCATTTTGAGGCGGGTGGTGAAAATCTCTAATTCTTTCAACTCATGTACGCGTTGTGGCTGTGAAATCCTTGCAAAATGAGTGAAAATGGGATGCCAGTTTGTAGCCCATTTATAAAATTTTGTTAACTTAAAAAGTACACATGCACTATGGCTTGGGTATTCCAAGCCATAGCATGTGTGTGCTATAGCGTGTACACACTTTCTAGAACTAGAAAAATAAATGTGTCATCTTTTTGGCACTTACCCATATATGTACATATATGTGTATATATATACATATATATGTATGTATATACATATATATATACATACACATATATACACATACATGTATATATATATATATATACACACACATATATGTACATATGTGTGTGTGTGTGTATATGTATGTATATATATATGTATGTATGTATGTGTATGTGTATGTGTATGTGTATGTGTATGTGTATGTGTATGTGTATGTGTATGTGTATGTGTATGTGTATGTGTATATACATAAATAGATATACATACATACATACGCACGAATACACACACAAATATATATATATATATATATATATATATATATATATATATATATATATATATATATATATATATATATATATATATATATATATATATATATATATATATATATATATATATAGTGGTGGACTTTGGAAGATGTTCATACAGCATTGGCTGTCTCATGTGGAAATGTATCCAAGGCTACCTTACAAAAGGGATACCAAACTATGCAACCTCATATATGCCAATGTGGCATGTTAAAATGATCAGATCTGCTAGCTCCCAAATATATGTGAATGGATTAAGCAATGCAATGTATTCAAAATGGTGCCAAAATAATAAACACAAACCAAGTACATAAGGTTGGGCAATTTTTCCAATATCCTTTATTATGAGTAGCCAATTTACAATTAACAAATGGTTAGGATGTTGTGTTAAGAAACACATATCGCCCCCAAGTTTATTGTGACACACACACTCACATACATATAGACACACACATTTTTATTTTTATTTTCTATTATTTTACTTTCATGAAAAATAAAAATCATTAAAGAAACCACAAAGGCCCATGAACCAAAAAGTGAAATCAAAGAAAATATGGGTTCCTATATCCATCATTGAAGAACTATGTTCTATAAAATCCAAAGGAAAAGGAAAATCTAAAGCTATATGGATTCCCAAGTCTCTCTTGAAAGACTTGAATATTGAACATAAATCTAAGTTGACATTCAAGCTTCCCAAGACTTACACTTCATCTTCTTCCAAACATCTTCCTAAAACTATTTCGAAGCCTTCCACTCCATCTTCATCTAAAATTATCCTACCACCTCATACATCTAAACCTCAAGTTATTTCCTCCATCAATCCTAAACCCTCCAAGGCATGTGTCGATGTTGATCTTCCCCACTTTGTCACCTACCCTTATACAATCTTTTCAAAGCTACACATACCTACTATTCATACTCCTAAAATCCTTTCAAGGTATGAACTTCTATCCTCCATATGCTTTTTCTACCAACATCTCTCTTCCATCACCCTATCAACATCTTTGAGCATACCTTTCTATGGTCTTGGTTTAACATGACACTATCCAAATTGAAAAAGGTTGAGGTATTTCTAAAATTTGAAAAAAAAAATTGAAGAAGTGCCTTGGTGAAAATCTGGAAATATGCACCTTGGTAGCAAAAGTAAAGAGAAATAAATCCATCCTATGGTGAAAACCACTTCTTGTGGCACGTTGGATAAGTACCATGATGAAGACCTGGCAAACAGGTTTCATGCATAATTCCTCCATCTTCCATCTATCTCCTCTTCTCTCTTTGATCTTGACAATGTTGAGCTATCATTGTGTATTGGTAATCATATCCATCAGCTTCACTCTTATGCTTTCTCATTCACTCATAGCCTACATATTGACCTTCACTCTTATTGCTATATCTTATCACTATCCTATCCAATTCACCCCTTGGTCTTAATCACATAAAGAAAAACATGGTTCTTAAAAGCCTCTTGACATGCCTACTCTTTTAGACTACACACTTTCATTCTATCTCGCTTATTAGCTTCCACTACTTATCCCATATGTTATCTCGCTTATTGGCTTTCACTTCTTATCCTATATGCTATCTTGCTTATTAGCTTCCACTGCTTATCCTATATGTTGTCTCACTTATTAGCTTCCACATCTTATCCTATATGTTATCCTGCTTATTGGCTTTAACTTCTTATCCTACAGGCTATCGCCTTTCTTGGCTTTCTTTGCTTATCCATAAACTGCTCCATATGGTTATCCTTCCCTAGCTTGGGAACTCTTGATTATACATCCTTCACTACAATCTTGAGATGCTTGTGCACATGGATCACTCAAGATGCATTCTCCTCCCTTGACTATGTCTCTTTTGCCTCTTAATCCCTACCATTCATTTATCTTTAAAAGGAGAGCTCGCTTCTCATTCTCTCAACTTTTAGACTCTTATGTTAGTGTTATGATGCATGTTTTCTTGGTGACTTTGGAGCTTTGAAGAACTTGGAGCAACTCTTTCATTTGCATTTCATATTTGCTTTCTCATTCTTGCATTATGACATTTTAGTTTACCTTTCCTTTTATGCTTTAGCTTATATCACCTAGTCTAAATAGGGGTTTGTAATCTTTCAAACTTGCTAGTTTACATTTTGCATCTCATTTAGTCTATTTTTCATTTGCATTGCATAAGCATTTGAGGATTCTTGGATATTGGCACTCATTGCCTCTACTCTTTGAATCTCTTGTTCTATGGTGCACCTTGCAAGGGTTGCATAACTTGGTTCATTTGAGAGTCACCATTTCATCATTTGCACCTTTGCACATCATAGATAGAGAGCTATAAGCTGCCTCTTGAGATGCCCTCTTTCATGGGCATTCCCAAGTATAATGGTTTATAGAAGTGTGTCCACACTTTTTGTACACACAGTTAGTATTGAGTAGTGACCTTGCTTTGCTATGAGTTTACTTGGTATGCACTTTGGATGTTGGTTCTCATGTTGAGATTCTCCATGTTCCATTATTATTTGCACTTACATGTATTGTATTGGGTCATGGTACTAGTCCTTGAGTTTATGTGTTTTCTTAGCATGTTTACTTGTGTCTTTCATTTATCATAATGCTAGATATTATTGCTTAGTTGATGTTCCTTACCACTAATATGAATTAGTGATGCAATTAATAGATTAGCAATGTTGGATGTTTCGCATTTCATAGATGGCATATATTTCATTATTGGTAAGTTAGAACTCATAACATAATATCAACGATCTTGTTGACATATTAAAATTTCATGCTTAAGGGGATGGTTAGGATCCTTGAGGTCTCATGATGCCATTATGGTTCACAAGCACGATTGTTTTATTTCACTTGCTTCTTTGCTTGATTTTTCCCTTATTGTGATGTTTCTTGTGTACATGTTTCTTTGTTGATGTTGGTTTTCTTTGATTAGAGTAGTATGATGTACATGTTAGGTATGTTAGCTCTCTTTCTGCTTATTGATGCTCTTGAGTGATTATTGCCTTGATTTGTGTGTAATTGGTCCTCCCCAATGTGGAGTATGCTAATATTCAGTTGTGCCTTGGTTCTATCTTAGTTTAGCTTTTACTTTAAGCATTTCTACCTTAAGTTGTTATTTGTCGTCTCCGCTTAGAGAATTTCGTTTGTGTTGCCTTTTTCCTGAGAATTCATCTGCATTTCAGTAGATTGTTGTATGCGTCTTGTCATCTGCGCCTGTGATTTGGTGTCTTCAACCTCATTGGAGTGTGTCATTTTTATGTTTACCAGCTTATTTCTAATTTGTGTTTTGTCATCTTTGAAGTTTGGCATCTGCGCTTTGGCATCTCTACAATTTTTTCATCTACGCTTATCCTTTGTCGTCTTTGTTTGTTATATGACAGATTATATTTAAGTTTTTGTTCCGTAGGGTGCTCAAGTTGACTTCCAAACCTATTTCAAGACTTTGTTTGAGTATAAAATATATCATTTAAGTATAAGTTGCTTATACTTAAGCTATACGTTATATATACAACGATTCATTTGAGAGGGGCTCCAACCCTCCAGGAGTTAAGATAAAGATTCTAGATTCTAAGGCCTCATTTGGTTGCTGGCATAGGAATAGAAAAATGGAATGGGAATGGAAATGGGGAATGGGAATAGAAAAGGGCAATTCCAATCGTGTTCAGTGCGCTTGGAATTCGATTGGGAATATGTTAATCCATTGTTTGGTTGTACAAAAATGGAATAGGAATAAGGTTAAGTTTTGTATTTTTAAAAACATTTCCTCTAATTTTTTTTTAATTTATTATTTTTTTGGTTAATTCATTTTCATTTTTTTAAACAAATAGATATAATCTTTAAAAATGTTATAAAAAAATTCAAAAAAAAAAATAACAAAAAAAAAAAAAAAAAATTTAAAAATTCGAAAAAAAACAAAAAAAAAATTTAATGGCAAATCAGAATGGGAATGGAAATGGCCTATTCCAATAACAGATATTTTTTGGCATAGACATATGCTCATTTTAGGGGCAAAATTGGAATATGTCTTCCTATTCCCAATTCTGGTTGAGCTTACCAAACAACGAATATAAAACATATTCTATTTTCCTTTTCCTATTCCACTCATATTTCAGCAACCAAACGGGGCCTAAAGGTCTTCACACTTAGTCAGATTTCAGGATTTCAGACTTAGCCAGATTTCAAGTTTCAACTTTGATGTTCAGTGTGGTTTCCTTTGGACTTGTACTTTGATACCTTGGCTTTTGCATGATCTTTTGAGGGTTGTTTCTATTTGTTTTGATTATGCTATGGATAGTTGGAAAGTAACTTATATGTTTAACCATGTTAGGAATATTTGATTTGGGTTTAAAAGAACATGTTGCCTAGGTTAGATAGTACAATATCTCCCTCTTATAAATTGTCGATGTTTATCTATACTCTTGTATTATTCTTGGGAATGTGGGTATTCCACGTCCTATGTACTTGGTTAGTGGCTGGGGAATTCTTGGAAGAGTTAAAAAGACTTCTACTTGTGTTTTAAACATGTTATTATGCTATGTTCCTTGAGATTATTTTCCTATGTCAATGCTTACTTATTGCACTTGGTTACTCTGCTTTATAATAAGTTACTTCTATATAAAAAAATGTGCATGTTTTATCCTTGTGTTCCAAGGATTTTGAGGCATGCATGATATCCTCTTCCCTACAAAGAAAGAAAAAATGATGAAATTTACTCAAGTCAACCCATATAAAATAATAATAATACGAGGATAAAGGAAAAGTGTAGGGACAATTACTATTAAAGTGAGGATAAAGTAAGGACAAAGTAGAGTTGCAAAACAATGACTAATGAAGTGAATTATTGAGAGTAGAGAGTAAAGTTGTGTTGTAAGGACAATGACTAAAGTGGTTAGTGGAATTAGTGCGGACAATGACTATTAAGCGTACTATTGAGAGGACAAGGTCGAGTTGTAGGAACAATGACGTGAATGGAAAACAGCAATGGAAAACCACCTTTCGAGAACAAGGATTCCAAATCATTACCTCTATTGATGTATGTGCATAGAGCAATGGCTACCCAGCCAGTTTGTTCGACATGGTTGGGTATGCCCATGACCATACAAACCATTGTATTATGCCCCATACTGTCAGAAAGGTACATTAATGTATAGCTAGTAAAATAATAAATAAGGGTTGCTTCCAAGGTAATTATTGTTTTATTGGTACTTGTTGCTCACTTTTCTAAATGTCTGCTTCTTAAAACAATTTAAAATAATAGAAGATTTTGAATTTGTGGAATTTAAGTTTAAATTTTATCAATTTTAGTATATTAATGTATTATATGGTTTTTTAATTTTATATATATATTTATATATATATATATATATATATATATATGATTGTTCCAAGAAAAATCATTTAACTTTTTTGAAGTTTTGGATTTGTTTAAATTTATAAATGTTTAATTTCTTAAAATAAGGTAATGTTTAATATATGAGAATTTGATCAATTCATTTTGCTAGTTTAATAAGGTTATTTACATTTTATTATCACAATTATTGTGAAGGTTAGGAAATATTTTTAAAAGATTATTAAAATAACATTTGTTGATTTGTTTTATTATGTCTGTTTAGAAAATAAAAAGGTTATAATGAATTACTCATTAATTTTTCTTATTTTGATAAAATTGGATTTTGTGACTAACTAATAAAAAATATAGTTACTAAAATGGTACTATAAAAAATAATGAAATAATAAATCAGCAAGGATAATAATAGTAATACTAATACTAATAATAATAATAATATCATCATTTTATTTTTAAAATATTTCATTTGATACACTTTTTACACTTATGTTAATGTATTTTTTATCGTTTTAAATAATTTATTTTGAATTTCTTATTTATTAGATTAAAAAAATAAAATGATAAATATATTAAAAAGTAAATATAGATTAATTTTCTAATAGTAAAATTCATATCTATGTTTATGACAATATATGTTTTATATAATTGTAGAGTTTAAAAATATTATATAGAATTTCAATATTATTATTATATAACTTTTATAAATATATATAGATATAATGTAGAAATAATCATTTTTAAATAATATATTTAACAATTTTGAAGGACATTTCTTTTAATTAATCACTTGTATTAATAGTTTGTTTTTCATATATTGTCATAGTTATTTTAAAGTTGCTTTAGATAAGAAATAAAATAGATAATATTGTTATAATCATAATAATAATATTAAAAATTGAATTAATTTTTAAAAAATAAAAATATTTTAAATGTATATTGAATCTATTATATATTTATTAATAATTAAGTAGTAATTAATAAATATTATTATTGAAAATCAATTTTAAAAAATAATGTTCTACTATACAATATTTTACTCTCTACTATATTATTTTAAACAAAATAAATATTACTTTTTACTATTTAGGTGTAAAATGTTCAAACAAAAAGCTAGTTTAAAATATCATTGTTTTTTTCCAAACTTACACTCGCATCCCAAACAATGGACAAAGTTGACATAATACGCCAGTCATGATAGTGAGGTACATAATCACATGCCATGGGCATACCCAGCCATGTCGAACGAACTGGTTGAGTAGTCATTGCACATGCATTGGCCTTCTTTTAAAAAGTAAGGTGCTTGTGTCTCCTCTCTATACTTTCATGAAGACGTTTGCTATAAAACAGAAATACTTATTCCACACACATTCGGACTATGCTCGTAATTGTGACATTGTAGAACTATTTACGGAGCAATATTCTCTTGGTGAATTCTGGCTAGTCCTTTTGCAAATTCCATAAAAAGTAGAGTATTTAGAGGACAAACTTGTGGGGCTTTCCAGCAATATTAATAGTTTAAATCAAATAGAGTAATCTTTTTTTTACAAAATTAAATGAAATTACCAAGCATAAACTAATTTAGAGTAAATGAGTCTAAGAGAGTGAATAAGATGAGAGAATATCATATATAAGGTAGATTAAGTAATAAGAATAATAATTAATCAATAGGGAAATCGTTGAACTTTTTTTTTAGTATAGAATGAGCATAGATTGATGAAGAGTGTTTTTCAAAATTATAATAAATTTGTAAGTAGCTACAATGTTGTAGTATTCTTCACTTGAAGGAGGTTTAGGAGAGTGTGAAATGGAAGAGACAATATATCTTGTGTAGTCAATAGAAGATGTTGAAAGTTAGATGTAAAAGTTGACCTACAATTGTTGAACAACATTCTTCTCCCTAGAAAGAAACAAAACCACAAATGTGTGAATGGAATTTCTTCAATTTCAAAAGGAATATATAGGAAAAAATGCTCAAGATGTACCATTGAAAATTGCTTGGTAGTGTTTGTATCAAAGTTTAAACTTGTCATAATCATATTAGGTACTATTGAAGATGGTAATTTAGAATCACCCAGAAAATGATGTAAAACACGATTAAAAAGCTCAAGTATCCCCCTTGAAGACAAATAGATCTTCTCAAAATGTTATGCCAAAATACCCACACAAGTATCAAACCATGAGTAAAAATAATAAAGAGAATGAAGAAAATGTTCAAAGTGTTGCCTTAAAATATTTAAATAAAATTCACCCTCGTCAAAGAGCAGATGTATGAAATCAAAAACGTCATCTAAATCTGAAATGGAAAATTATGTAAACAAAAAAGAAATGTTTGATAGAAATTAATCCAATTGAAATAAATATAGAAGTCATAAATGATCTTGCTACAAAAAAGCATTATAAGCTTTTAATGAAGCAACTCTAAACTCTAAGGAAACATGATAGGGTGGTAAAAGTCTTAACATAATCTAAATGAGCCTAATCATCTAAAGAAACATGACCTTTAGATAAAGACTCAATGTCTCCATGTAATTGATAGATGATGGTTGAAGAAATGAAAGGGCATTTAATGTACTCTATGTGACGTAAAGAATCCTTCAAAATAGTAATGTATATTAGTCCATAAACCATCCATTTCTATTACACCATGGATTTTTATTTTCATAGTAACTTGTCTCAAGAATGAGTCCAAGTAGATAGGGTTGCTCAGGCCAACGTTTCCAAGATAGATAATTCTCTAATGTTGACAACATAATGACAAAAATGATTATGAAGAGACATAATTAACCTCACTATCGATGGAACTTTATATCAACTCATGCATAAAGATAAGCTACTGATAGACATCCTCGAAGACAACTAAAATTTCATGTTTTAACTCTAATTTTTAGTACCTACATAAGAAAATGATTATGCTCCTTAGCTTCCATATGCTCTGACACCGTGTATTTTTTTCAACTTTACCTTCACATCACACTAAGTTTAGCCAAGATTGAAAGAACATAACTTGTCGATGAAAGGGATAAAATTTGAAGCAAGAATACTTGAATAGACTATATAATTATTTACAAATGGATTTGCAATATATCTAACTTTCTTCAAAGAAAAAATGAGTGAAAATAGAAATAAAATTGAAAAATTAGAGATATTTCGTAGCTAGCTTAAAAGATAATTATATTGTCAAACATTAGTTAACTATTATTATTCTTTGCACAACTACTAGATTTTCATGTGTTCAAGTATTTGGTCTATTTTGACTAATATTTGATCATTTTTATTTTTATTTAAATTATTTATTTATAATATAAGTATAAACATATAAAAGAATGTATAAATTATTGAATAGTGTACCACTACTTGCTTTTTCTCTTATATTGTGAAAATTCTCTAAGACAAATGGAAGAGTATATAGAATTCAAATACATAAAGGTGAACTAAATATGATGGGTGATAATATGGAGATTGGATTTATCGTTAACTCTTAGTGATATTTGATATGAGGGGAGACGAACCAATAGTTGAGCAGGGTACAATAGCTAGTCACCCTCTTGTGAATATTTTATCCAATCATCCCACACATTTTCAGTACATGTTGTAATTAATTGATCTAATTGTAAATTAAAAAATAATCTAAATGTCGATAGAAAATAGACCAATACTTGAAAACATGAACACTTATAAATGTTCTAGAAAAACATAAATCAATGAATTCATTAATAAGTCAAATAAATAACTTTGTCTTAAACAAAATATCATAGCTACCTAACATATTTTATCCTGTGTTATTTGATATGAGAGGAGAGGAACCAATAGTTGAGTGGGGTTCAATAGTCGATCACCCTCTTGTGAATATTTTATCCAATCTCCCACACATTTTTAGTACATATTGTAACTAATTGATCTATTTGTAAATTACAAAATAATCCAAACATCAATAGAAAATAGACCAATACTTGAACACATGAAAACTTATAAATGTTATAGAAAAACATAAATCAATGAATTCATTAATAAGTAAAATAAATAGCTTTATGTTTTAAATAAAATATCATAGCTACCTAACATATGTGTGTCACTTAAAAAATAATATGCTCATTTAATAAAATAAGATGCACACTTAAATAAATATTGATATCTTAGTATACAAATGTTATTCTTACATGTACAACTACCAGGGTGGCAATGTATATGTATAGGGTAAATCATGTTAATAATATGTCTTATCACAAATATAAAAGGTGAATACTAACAAATGCCTTGTATTTTCTCATGAAATGTGTGAGATTGTCAAAAGTTTTTAGTGTTCAACTACTCATCCCTTTATGTTAGATATAGGTTGTATTTTATATAAAATGTGTTATTTTTATAACAAATAATTATTTTTTGTTGAAGAAATTATTCTTTTGCATTTAATATAAAAGTTAAATATAGCAAATATTTATGATTAGTAATAACTATTTGGTCCATTTGAGTTGCATATATGTTACATTTGATATAGTTATACAATATTCTATTAACAAAACAAAGACATTTTTTAATTCAACTATTAGAGATTTTTAGAGTAAACTTTGGTTGAATGTTTAAAAAGCCATTTTAGGACACATTTCATTAGATGCACTATTTTAACAATTTGCATGATGAGTGGCACCTTCAAACCCTAGTTGTAGGTAGTTCAATGTCCATTTTTCATTTCTCAAAAAAATGGAGGTCTTACAATATCCCCTACAATGAAATTAGCCCTCACGACTACTGGTCCCTCTCCCCTAGAATACCATTGAACTTATAAATTCAATGCAATTAGTCTAAGTACTTTAAAATCGACTTCGTACTTAGTGAACTCGCAGAGTGGTCTTGTATCCCCGACCTCTTCTTTTGTGAATATGTATCTTTAATATTTAATTAATAGAAAAGATTTATTCATCAAAAAAATCAACAACCTATAAAATGGTGAATCAAAAACTACTTGTGGACTCTTCACGCTAGGTATAGAATTATCAATTAATTAATGATACCAATTGAAGTGGCCAAAAATCAATTGTAATTCAGAAATGGACCCCACAAGTCATTCTTACCTTTTATGAGTGGCCGACAAGGCGTACATATACTTTCATTTCGTCCAACTCTTAAGCATCGTAGACTAAAAACAAATTAAATGTAGAAACAATAGTTACCATGCAAATATTCTCCTCCTCTTCGACATTAATCCATATTTCCTATGCTTGTACTGACTCTAATCATTTGCAATTCATATTACTCCTCTTCTTCCACATCTTTTAACCCGTCGTTAGGATTTCAACTGATCTAATGGCAGCTTCTTCATCATCGCGCCAATTGAATCATAAAGATCATGCTTTCTCAGGAGTTGAGCCTCGAGGCATAAGAAGAATGGTTTCTGAATCAACGAGATTGTATGATGTCTTCATCAATCACAGAGGTCTTGATTCCAAACAAACTCTGGCTCTTCTGCTCTATTGTTCCCTTAGGGCTTGTTTGGTTGAGGGAATATAAATTAAGCATTGGCATTCGGAATGTTGGCTTTGGGATTCTGGAACTTGGAATCCAGATTATGATTAGGGAATCGAATTTGGGACTGTTTGGTTGACCAAGAATTCATTGTGAGAATATAGATTTCCTCCGTTTGGTTGCACATTTTGGAATTGGAATACTAGCCAAAATAACATGCAAAATATTATCATCCAGCTGTAGCATTATCATCATGCAAAAAAATTCAATACTTATTTGGTTTGTTGAAGTCCAAACATTTTTAACAAGTATAAAAAGATTAAGTCATGTTGAAAGTAAACATTATCATAACGGATGAGGATGAGATTGTACTAATGGATACTAAAACTTTTATAACTCTTGCTCTATAAAAAAAAAATACCATTGATTATAATTCACATAATTACTGATATGAAATATGTATATTGTTCAAATCACGTTGAATGAATCTGAATCACAAGATGTAATGCCCCGCCAAGGGATCTAAAGAATTTTACTAAGTATGCCAAACAATTTTTTATTTTTTTATTTTTTTATTTTTAAACATGAAAGATAAAACCATTCATAACATTTGCGGAAGCAATAGCAACAATTCAAATGAAAATAAACATAACATATATACATAACAGGCTACATTTTTTAAAGATCCATTAACATTGTATCACATCTAAATTAACTATTCATCTAACATCTCATCTTTATGAAATAACAATGATGCATCCAATATATTTAAACAATATACAAGTGTCCTTTTGTAATTATATTTTAGTTTAGCTCAATCATCCACTGTACATATCACAGGGTATGAAAAGCTTAAAAGAATAAACATCCATATAAATAAAGTACATCATCATCCAATATTAATCCATGATGCAATTAAAGTAAATGAAACCACATATCATACATGATACATCATCACAAAAGATATAAACATCCATCACAAAAGATAACCATATATCACAAACATAAATAACTAAGTGCACGGTTCCTCCCAACTGTAAATAGCATCATTAGACCATCGTGGATCCTAACCATCCCTCCGTGCGTAACATTCCAAAGTACCGAAGAGATCATCGGTATTAACATAGTAGAAATGTCACTCCTAAAACATCCTACTAACATGCAAAGTAAAGCATAATAAATCATCAACTAACATATGCAAAATAAAGCAAATCATCAATATAAGAAACATACCAATAAATACATCCATCATAAGGTACATTATCTGCCATAATGCTCCAAGAACATAATGAACAAAAATACCAACCCAGAATACTCCAGCCACGGTGTCTCGGACGGATCTCAAATGATAAGAGTGGAAAATACACTACCACCCGACCGTGTGGAACCTAAGTGGTCCACTCCCACCGTGCTGAGGAGATAATCTCAAGTCCCAAATAGGATATCAATACACATAGCATAAAAAGTTTAGGAATCCTAAAAGTATACTAACTCAAAGGTTCTAACACACACAAAATCGACATCTAATTCCCAGAGGCACACAAAAACATGTAGGAAACCTACTCTGCAAGTGGGGAAAGTGTCATCGCAATTATCACGTACAAGTTACCCTGGCAGTTAGCTAAACTCCACGGGTCCATATTGATCTCATGCGGCCACTAGTATCCTCTCATATTGACAATGCATACTACGGAATGCACGGTCGCAACCATGCGTTCTCACTACTCCCATCCTAGCCTATACAAGCACTCAAGGCATGGGCGAGAACATCAAAACAATTATCTTTTTAAGTGCATTTAATCCCCATTTAGTGTGTAAATGTTATCACTTATTAACCAAACTTACAATGAGTTACCCTGGCAGCCACTTAGGGCCCCGGCCCCCATTGCAAGCCACTTCCCGACACTACAAGTAGATTACCTACCCTAAGCTTATGGAATCATAAATCACCACAGTCCTGTACAAGCGAATGTAAAGAAAATCCAAAAGATAATCCATAAAAATAATCATCAAATAATCATGATAAAAGCATCAAAAATCCATAATAAGAAGAATCATCAAATCTCCATGAGCATCTGAAAAAACATCCATAAAAAATCATGACCACAACAGTTCTCTATTGGCAACTGAAGGCATCACTGATAATCATAATAATCATTGGTTCTCAATAACCAAAATATATCTCAAGATAAATGGTTCTCAACAAGCAATCAAGAATATCTCAAAATCATACTGATCGAAGACTCCAAAATGGTTGAGTCAAACATGTCACAACATGACATCATTAAGAAATAAATCCACATTTTAGTCTCATCATGGCGACTAGAAAGTAATCCAAAGATAACTGATCGATGACTCAAAAATGATTAGCTCAAGTGTCTCATACACATACATCTCAGCTTCACACATGAAGACTGATGAACAATAACAATCAATAAATACAAACATTTCATAGAGCATACGATCACATTACCATGGTTGGGCTTATAAAGATCAACACCAAATAAGATCAACATGTCATCACATTTCATAACCCCCGAGCCTCTGGTAACAACCTAGGACTGGTCAACACTAGTCAACCCAAAACCCAAAACAAGAAGCATATAGAATACACGATGCAAACACATGTTTTGGTTTAATAAATTCACATAGTTGAATAATGTGTAGGGGTTTCCAGTTTTCTGTTTGCAAGTATACTTCAAATGTTTTAAGTTTTATCATTTGACCTACAAGTCAACCCAATTGTTCCCCGATAGCATTACCCTTCCATTATTAAGAATTACATTCTAAGAATAACTTAAGGATAAATATTCACTAAACTGGTCATCATTGATCTTAATTAAATTGTCCTTTATATTTAACCATGATCCATATTCTAATTGATTAACCTTTCAACTTTTTTTTAAGATCATTATTCGTTATATTATAAGAGAGTCAATTATCAATCTTTGAACAAGAAGATTATAACTTATTAAAATGATCAATTAACATCGATTCACAATCCTTGACCTCTTATTATTCTAATAATTCTCAATTATATATTACTAAGTCTTCACCATTAAAATACCTAAAGTCATTATTCAAGTCATCAAATTAAGACCTATCAACTTGATATCAATACTTTTAAAATCTCATTAAAATAATTATATCAATTAAATCTCTATTACATAACTTAATTATTAATTAAATCTAATTAACTCTCATTAATTGATTTAATTAATAATTGCATAACCATAGCAACGTTCCAATTAATATCAGTTGACTAATAACTAACTAGAATTCTGTAAGATAAAAGTCAACTATAATTCAATACTCAAATGTTCATATTAATAATTCAATAATAATAACTTGTCAATATTTATTAGCAAGCTATATTGAGAATAAATCTATAATAACCTCATTCGTCTTCTTTCAAAGAATACCAACATTCCCTTGACAAATTCGTATTATCATTAATCTTTTCAAATAACACTCTATCGCACAACTTAATTATTAATATCATAATTATAATATCAACTCAATGAATATCAATTGATTAAAAATCAATTATACTTCAAATCCGAAAACTAATATCTTTACAAAACTTTAATCATTAAATAATCTTCACTAGATTAAATCTAATCGAACTATTTACACCATTATTTATTAATAGTTTGTTAGTCCTTACAAACATTAATAAATAATAAACTCTTCAAATTATAAATACTCAATCTATAGAATCCTTCCATAAACTCATTAGTTAATATTTGGCTAACTCTTAACTCCATTAAGGTATTCAAACATATTAACCAATAACATAATAATTCAATTTTAATCCAATATCATTCAGAGTTTTTAAATTTAAATCAACATAATATAAATTATCATTTTACAATTATTTAATCAATATTGAAATAAACCATTGTACTCCATTTTCTAATTGTTCTAATAATATTTTGTCTATATAAAGATCCCTATCACAAACCAATAAGACTCATTGTGGATTTTAACATGAATAATCTCCAAATTCTTAACATTATCATCTTCATTAAACAACTCTAAAATTGTTTAATATATATTAAATAGTATTCAATATACATTATAAAAAGTCCACTATATAAACTATATTAAAATCTCTTTTTTTTTAATTTTCTCTCATCCATTACTTAGATTGACTAATAATTAATTACACTTCTTCTACTATTAATTAATCTTAATTAAATTTGATTTAATTAGATTAGATAATAAACCATATAAAACTAATGCATATTAATAAGATTCTAATAAGGGAAGATTTCAATAATATCTTTAATTCATTCCATGCTTTGATATATTATTTTATGAAGTTTAAGCATAAAGAATTCTTGGTTATGGGAAATGGAGAAATATATGTTCTTGAATAAAACAGTCTCAGTACGACGGCCATATCTCCCTAATGAACCCTTGGATCGGGCTGAAATTGAAATATGTTAGAGAGGGCCAAGTTGCGCTACTTCTGACCGGAGCGATCGAATAAATTCGATCACGATAAAAGGTTATGAATGACTGAGTTCGGGTCTATCCAAGGGGTCAGCGACAGAACAATTAAAAAATTTCTTCTTAAAAAGGTAATTGTTTTCTAAATTTATCCAATAATCTCACTAATGGATTTGGCCATAAATCTTGAAACCATTTCCAAATCTATTTCAATTTGATTCTAATTCGAACCCAAACTCGTTTCTTTTTTTTTAAATCCATGCATATAAAATTTTCAAATAAATTTAATTGCCCAAAATTGAAAATGCATACAATAAAAATATGAAATTCCTCAGAAGACATATGGAAGACACGAAGAAGACAAGAATGCATGATGCAGAAATAGCATAAGAAAAATCACAAGAATCTATCCGGATTCTGATGCTAATTCGCTCTTCTTCAGAAAACCCACAGAGCAAGCTCCCTTCTTCAGAGTTCTTGAGTCCTCCAATGCTCCAATTGTTTTCCACCCCCTCCCTAAGCTTCTATTAATGCCTGAATATAAAGAGCTCTCAAGAAACTTTTGGATTGCTTCTTAAAACCGCTGAAAGGTGTCACTAACTAAGCATGGGTCTTTTCCAACCTTTTTGATGAGTCATAGAGTTATAGACACCTTGTGCTTAATTGATGCACTAACCCGCGTGTTGCTGACACATGTTAATTCTCATGTAAGCGTATAACTTCAATTTACTTTTTAAATAATCTCTATTTAAATTTTATAACTTTCATTTTAATTTTTATAACTTTTATTATTATTATTTTATTTATTACTTTATTATTATTTTATAATTATTATTAATTTTAATTTCTAGTTTTCTTTTATTTAATTCATTTTTCCCAATAATTCACATTTAATTAATTACAATCAAAATATCAAAGATCATGATATTTTATTAATTTTCTCAAATAAATAATTTATTAATTAAATCTATTTATTAAGACTTAATTAATGGAAAATTCACCATAGACCTCCAAAATAAAATATGAAAACCCATCATAAAACAAATCATACAAAATAAATCTAAAGGGTTAAAAATCACGAAATATGTCATCCGACACATTCAGTGGGTATTCAACTCAGATACTTGTCCTAATTTTCCAATTATGACAAATGGCTCAAAGGGTTGGGATTTGGACTTGAGAATTTATCTCCCCTCTCTTATCATTGAGATAATGTGATAGGGTATGCTCATCCTGGCAATTCAGGGAAGTCAATACTCGATACCTGTAACCTACATAAAAACCATGCATGTACAAACACAATATATACTAAACTAAACAGACAATGATAGGAAGTGGTGCATCGTGTAGATCTCGACTAACAGGTGACTACAACTCTCTTCCTTAACCACATCAGACACGTCATACAAAAGCAAACACGCAAAGCAAACACGCACACCATACACATGCAAGTATAGGGTAAGTATCCATAAGAAAGCACATATGATAATAAATCATCTTACTAATCATCATTAATAATTGAAAGCAATGTAATAATCATCATCAATAATTGTGAACACTAAAAATAATCATCATACATACATGAAATGTAGAGTCTAAATAATCACATCACATAATAAACTAAATCTATAGCACAATATCTGATAATCTCAAAACAATGCTGTTAACCAACAACGTAAAACTAGCTCTAAAAGAGTTCAGCAACAATAACAAAATGCGAACTAGAGGCAGGCACTACATCCACCCCCCCTGGGATTAGGCTTACTCCTGGAAGCCTACAAGAATGAAAAGCTAAGATACTCACTATGCGGGTCCCATTGAACCATTTTCCTCCCTACTAGGGAAACATGATTCCACTGAGGATATTACAACACCCTTAGAGCAATATGATTTTGGTTTAATGTCTGCCCCTAATTCGCATTTTGTTAACTCTTTTAGAGCTAGTTTTACGTTGTTGGTTAGCAGCATTGTTTTGAGATTATCAGATATTGTGCTATGGATTCAGTTTATTATGTGATGTGATTATTTAGACTTTACATTTCATATATGTATTATGATTATTACATTGCTTTCAATTATTAATGATGATTAGTAAGATGATTTATTATCATATGTGCTTTCTTATGGATACTTACCCCATACTTGCATGTGTATGGTGTGCGTGTTTGCTTTGCGTGTTTGCTTTTGTATGACGTGTCTGATGTGTTTAAGGAACGAAGTCGTAGTCACCTGCTAGTCGGGATCTACACGATGCACGACTTCCTACCATTGCCTGTTTAGTTTAGTATATATTGTGTTTGTACATGCATGGTTTTTATGCAGGTTGCAGATACTGGATATCGACTTCCCTGAATTGCCAAGATGAATGTACCCTATCACATTATCTCAATGATAAGAGAGATGAGATAAATTCTCAAGTCCAAATCCCAACCCTTTGAGCCATTTGTCCTAATTGAAAAATTAAGACAAGTATCTGAGTTGAATATCCACCGAATGTGTCGGATGACATATTTCGTGATTTTTAACCCTTTAGATTTATTTTGTATGATTTGTTCTATGATGGGTTTTCATATTTTATCTTGGAGGTCTATGGAGAATTTTTCATTAATTAAGTCTTAATAAATAGATTTAATTAATAAATTATTTATTTGAAAAAATTAATAAAATATCATGATCTTTGATATTTTGATTGTAATTAATTAAATGTGAATTATTGGAGAAAAAGAATTAAATTAAAAAAAAACTAAAAATTAAAATTAATAATAATTATAAAATAATAATAAAGTAATAAATAAAATAATAATAATAAAAGTTATAAAAATTAAAATTAAAGTTATAAAATTTAAATAGAGATTATTTAAAAAGTAAATTGGAGTTATAAGCTTACATAGGAATTAACATGTGTCAGCAACACGCGAGTTAGTGCATCAATTAAACACAAGGTGTCTACAACTCTATGACTCGTCAAAAAGGTTGGAAAAGACTCATGCTTAGTTGGTGACACCTTTCAACGGTTTCAAGAAGCAATCCAAAAGTTTCTTGAGAGCTCTTTATATTCAGGCATTCATAGAAGCTTAGGGAGGGGGGTGGAAAGCAATTGGAGCATTGGAGGACTCAATAACTCTGAAGAAAGGAGCTTGCTTTGCAAGTTTTCTGAGAAAGAGCAAATTAGCATCAGAATCCGAATAGATTCTTGTGATTTTTCTTATGCTATTTCCACATCATGCATTCCTGTCTTCTTCGTGTCTTCCATATGTCTTCTGAAGAATTTCATATTTTTATTATATGCATTTTCAATTTTGGGCACTTAAATTTATTTGAGAATTTTATATGCATTGATTTAAAAAAAAAAGAAACGGGTTTAGGTTCGAATTAGAATCAAATTGAAATAGATTTGAAAATGGTTTCAAGATTTATGGCCAAATCCATTAGTGAGATTATTGGATAAATTTAGAGAACAATTACCTTTTTAAAAAGAAATTTTTTACTTGTTCTGTCGCTGCCCCTTGGATAGACCCGAAATCAGTCATTCATAACTTTTTATTGTGATTGAATTTATTCGATCGCTCCGGTCAAAAGTGGTGCAACTTAGCCCTCTCCAACATATTTTAATTTCAGCCCGATCCAACAGTTCATTAGAGAGATATGGCCGTCGTACTGGGACTGTTTTATTCAAGAACAGATATTTCTCCATTTCCCATAACCAAGAATTTTTTATGCTTAAACTTCACAAAATAATATATCAAAGCATGGAATGAATTAAAGATATTATTGAAATCTTTCATTATTAGAATCTTATTAATATGCATTAGTTTTATATGGTTTATTATCTAATCTAATTAAATCAAATTTAATTAAAATTAATTAATAGTAGAAGAAGTGTAATTAATTATTAGTCAATCTAAGTAAATAGATGAGAGAAAATTAAAAGAAAAGAGATTTTAATATAATTTATATAGTGGACTTTTTATAATGTATATTGAATACTATTTAATATATATTAAACAATTTTAGAGTTGTTTAATGAAGATGATAATATTAAGAATTTGGAGATTATTCATGTTAAAATCTACAATGAGTCTTATTGGTTTGTGATAGGGATCTTTATATAAACAAAATATTATTAGAACAATTAAAAAATGGAGTACAATGGTTTATTTCAATATTGATTAAATAATTGTAAGATGATAATTTATATTATGTTGATTTAAATTTAAAAACTCTGAATGATATTGGATTAAGACTGAATTATTATGTTATTGGTTAATACGTTTGAATACCTTAATGGAGTTAAGAGTTAGCCAAATATTAACTAATGAGTTTATGGAAAGATTATATAGATTGGGTATTTATAGTTTGAGGAGTTTATTATTTATTAATGTTTGTAAGGACTAGCAAACTATTAATAAATAATGGTGTAAATAGTTCGATTAGATTTAATCTAGTGAAGATTATTTAATGATTAAAGTTTTGAAAATATATTAATTTTTCAGATTTGAAGTATAATTGATTTTTAATCGATTGATATTTATTGAGTTGATATTATAACTATGATATTAATAATTAAGTTGTGCGATAGAGTCTTATTTGAAAAGATTAATGATAATACGAATTTGTCAAGGGAATGTTGGTATTCTTTGAAAGAAGACGAATGAGGTCATTATAGATTTATTCTCAATATAGTTTGCTAATAAATATTGACAAGTTATTATTATTGAATTATTAATATGAACATTTGAGTATTGAATTATAGTTGACTTTTATCTTACAGAATTCTAGTTAGTTATTAGTCAAATGATATTAATTGGAACGTTGCTATGGTTATGCAATTATTAATTAAATCAATTAATGAGAGTTAATTAGATTTAATTAATAATTAAGTTATGTAATAGAGATTTAATTGATATAATTATTTTAATGAGATTTTAAAAGTATTGATATCAAGTTGATAGGTCTTAATCTGATGACTTGAATAATGACTTTAGATATTTTAATGGTGAAGAATTAGTAATATATAATTGAAAATTATTAGAATAATAAAATATCAAGGATTGTGAATCGATGTTAATTGATCATTTTAATAAGTTATAATCTTCTTGTTCAAAGATTGATAATTGGCTCTCTTATAATATAACGAATAATGATCCTAAAAAAAAGTTGAAAAGTTAATCAATTAGAATATGGATCATGGTTAAATATAAAGGACAATTTAATTAAGGTCAATGATGATCAATTTAGTGAATATTTATCCTTAAGTTATTCCTAGAATGTAATTCTTAATAATGGAAGAGTAATGCTATCGGGGAACAATTAGGTTGACTTGTAGGTCAAATGATGAAACTTAAAACACTTGAAGTATACTTGCAAACAGAAAACTAGAAACCCCTACACATTATTCAACTATGTGAATTTAGTGAACCAAAACATGTGTTTGCATCGTGTATTCTATATGCTTCTTGTTTTGGATTTTGGGTTGACTAGTGTTGACCAGTCCTAAGTTGTTACCAGAGGCTCGGGGGTTATGAGATGTGATGGCATGTTGATATTATTTGGTCTTGATCTTTATAAGCCCAACCATGGTAATGTGATCGTATGCTCTATGAAATGTTTGTATTTACTGATTGTTATTGTTCATCAGTCTTCATGTGTGAAGCTGAGATGTATGTGTATGAGACACTTGCGCTAATCATTTTTGAGTCATCGATCAGTTATCCTTGGATTACTTTCTAGTCACCATGATGGGACTGAAATGTGGATTTATTTCTTGATGATGTCATGTTGTGACATGTTTGACTCAACCATTTTGGAGTCTTCGATCAATATGATTTTGAGATATTCTTGGTTGCTTGTTGAGAACCATTTATCTTGAGATATATTTTGGTTATTGAGAACCAATGATTATTATGATTATCAGTAATGCCTTCAGTTGCCAATAGAGAACTGTTGTGGTCATGATTTTCTATGGATGTTTTTTCAGATGCTCATGGAGATTTGATGATTCTTCTTATTATGAAATTTTGATGCTTTTATCATAGTTATTTGATGATTATTTTTATGGATTATCTTTTGAATTTTCTTTACAGTCGCTTGTACAGGACTGTGGTGATTTATGATTCCATGAGCTTAGGGTAGGTAATCTACTTGTAGTGTCGGAAAGTGGCTTGCAATGGTGGTCGGGGCCCTAAGTGGCTGCCAGGGTAACTCATTGTAAGTTTGGTTAATAAGTGATAACATTTACACACTAAATGAGGATTAAATGATCCTAAAAAGATAATTGTTTTGATGTTCTCGCCCATGCCTTGAGTGCTTGTACAGGCTAGGATAGGAGTAGTGAGAACGCATGGTTGCGACCGTACATTCCGTAGTATGTCTTGTCAGTATTAGAGGATACTAGTGGCCGCATGAGATCAGTATGGACCCGTGGAGTTTAGCTAACTGTCAGGGTAACTTGTACGTAATAATTGCGATGACACTTTCCCGCTTACAGAGTAGGTTTCCTACATGTCTTTGTGTGCCTCTAGGAATTAGATGTTTATTTTGTGTGTGTTGAAACCTTTGAGTTAGTATACTTTTAAGATTCTTGAACTTTTTATGCCATGTGTGTTGATATCCTGTTTGGGACTTGAGATTATCTCCTCAGCACGGTGGGAGTGGACCACTTAGGTTCCACGTGGTCGGGTGGTAGTGTATTTTCCACTCTTATCATTTGAGATCCGTCCGAGACACCGTGGCTAGAGTATTCTGGGTTGGTATTTTTTTTCATTATGTTCTTGGAGCATTATGACAAATAATATACCTTATGATGGATGTATTTACTGGTATGTTTCTTATATTGATGATTTGTTTTACTTTGCATATGTTAGTTGATGATTTATTATGCTTTACTTTGCACGTTAGTAGGATGTTTTAGGAGTGACATTCCTACTATGTTAATACCGATGATCTCTTCGGTGCTTTAGAATGTTACGCACGGAGGGATGGCTAGGATCCACGATGGTCTAATGATGTTATTTACAGTTGGGAGGAACAGTGCACTTAGTTATTTATGTTTGTGATATATGATTATCTTTTGTGATGGATGTTTATATCTTTTGTGATGATGTATCATGTATGATATGTGGTTTCATTTACTTTAATTGCATCATGGATTAATATTGGATGATGATGTACTTTATTTATATGGATGTTTATTCTTTTAAGTTTTTCATACCCTGTGATATGTACAGTGGATGATTGAGCTAAACTAAAATATAATTACAAAAGGTCACTTGTATATTGTTTAAGTACATTGGATGTATCATTGTTATTTCATAAGGATAGGATGTTAGATGAATAGTTAATTTAGATATGATACAACGTTAAGGGATCTTTAAAAAATGTAGCCTGTTATGTATATATGTTATGTTTATTTTTATTTGAATTGTTGCTATTGCTTCTGCAAATGTTATAAATGATTTTATCTTTCATGTTTAAAAAAAAAAAAAAATTGTTTGGCAAACTTAGTAAAATTCTTTGGATCCCTTAGCAGGGCATTACACAAGAATTGATGAAATAAGACTCAAAAACATCCCATTAAAAATATATATATTTGTAGAGATCCAATAAAAAATTTGATCATCACAACATTCAAACTCACAGGTGCAAAGTCTAAATGTTTATATTAAAATTTTACGAAATCTTACCTGGAAACACTTTTACGCCAGAAAAAAATCAACAGAGTAGATTGTTTTTCACCTGCATACGATTCATTAACTAAGAAACAATGTATGTGAAAAAGTTATTTCACCAAACTTTTTTGCAGTAACTACTGAGGCGGATCAGGCCGAAAAAGCTTGATAAATTACTCAACAGTGGCAAATATATGATCAAGTAATAGCGAAAAATTTTCCCTCCATTTAAAAAAATTAAATTTCAAAAATTAGTGCAAAAAAAAGTACCCCCAAATGGGCATCCGGAAGTCAAACCCAATTAAAATTTTACTTTAGTCGAAATCCTCATTTTCAAAAAATGGGAAATAAAACGGAAATTTCAAATAACAAGTATTTTGAAGAAATTTGGAATCCTTGTTTTGGGTGTCAAATGAGGATACCGAATTCCACTTTTTTCCAATTCCAATTCCAATTGTGCGGACTCAAACAATGGATTAAATTTTTTTAAGAATTCCGAATGCCAATTCTATTCTAATTCCAGCTACCAAATGGGCCCTTAAGGAGTTAGGAATACGGGCTTTTCTAGATATGGAAGAGATGGAACTGGGCCAATCTTTTCCATCTACAATTGAGACCGCCATCCGTTCAGCTGCAGTTCATATTGCTATCTTCTCCAAAAGATATGCAGAATCTGCTTGGTGTTTGGAGGAGCTGGTTCTCATGCGACAGAGTCAAGCAAAGATTATTCCTGTCTTTTATGGGGTGGAACCCTCGACACTGCGCTACATAGAAAAGGGAGTGTACCATGATGCATTCATTGAGTACGAGAGGAAATCCAGGTACCTGGGGAAACTAAAGGAGTGGAAGGAAACCCTTCAGTCTATCTCGTTTACCGCAGGTCATGAAATAAAGAAGTTGAAGTAAGTTGTGTATGTTCGTATTCAAGTTTGTTTTAAGCCTTTGTATATAAAATATGCCTGCTTTTTAAATCAGAAAAGTTCTCTGATCGAAGTCCCCTTTTTTTCGCTTGTTAAAGTAATAGTGACCTGGAAAGCATAGTATCAGCAGTGCGAAGGGAAACAAAACTTCTGCAAGTTGCCAGATATCCAGTAGGACTTGACAAGCTTGTAAAAGAGTTTGAAATCCAGTGTGGAATGGTTGAAGAAGAGGAAGGGAAGGTTAAGATTGTTGGCGTCTTTGGAATGGGTGGGGTAGGCAAAACCACTCTTTCCAAAGAGTTGTATAATAGAAAGCGTCAACAATTTGCTCGAGCCTGCTTTCTATTTGATGTCCGGGAAGCCTCAGTCAAGAGCAATTTATCTCGTTTGCAAATGAAACTCCTCGGTGATCTTTTTGGTGAAAATGAGATCAGTTTTGAAAGTACAGAGGAAGGATCAAGCTATATATCTGATTGTATAGAAAGAAGCAGTAATTTGAACTTCTTAATTATTCTAGATGACATCGATAACGTAGAGCAGTTAGATGCTCTGTCGATCATGCATATGCTTAAAAAGCCGGCTAATAGTCTGATAATAATTACAACCAGGGATGTAGGGATACTCAAAGCCGTGGATATTAAAATAGGTTACGATTTAAAAGCCATGAATAAAGATGATGCCAGAGAGCTTTTCAGCTTGTATGCTTTTTCGCGATCCAATCCGCCCAGCAGATACAAGGATCTTGTTGATAAGTTCTTAGGTGTGTGCGGAGGCTTGCCTTTGTCTCTTCAAGTTCTAGGAAGGCATGTTCATCGTCGTGATGAAAGTTACTGGAGGTCAGAGCTTGAAAGGGTTTGTGATACGATGCTGCATAGAGACATACAAAAGAATCTTAAACTTAGTGTCGATGCATTAAACAAAGAGGAAAAGCAAATTTTCATGGATATGGCATGCTTTTTTGTTGACCAGTTGAAGCGTACAGCCATAAGAGTGTGGGAAGCATCAGGATGGTCTGCTCAAAATGCGCTACAAACATTAAAAGATAAGTGTCTTGTTGAGGAAATCGAAAATCCTTTGCCTGTATTGAGAATGCACGACCACCTGCGGGATTTGGCAAGAGAAATGGCAAATGAACTGAGCCATCCTGGGCATTTCTGGCTTCCTCGAGATCTAAAAAATATGGTATGCATCTCCTCTTTCATAATTTTGCCTTGTATCATATGATACTGAAAAAATCAAATTAACAGTTACACAAGTATCAAGTCTAATATGACTTTGTGAAGTCTTTCAAATATAACTTCGCAAACTACCATCATCTTATGAGAATTTAACTAATTGTTTTTATTAGCCAATTGACTTCAAACCATGAATATTTATGTAGATGCCTCATTCAAAGTTCCAGTTTTACCTCCAGCGATAGGCGTGCAGTTGCCATGCGAATTTCATTTGACGTTGTGCATAGGTTTTCTTGGTAGATCTGTAGTTATATATGATCTTCAATAAATTTAATTGCCAGTCCATATGATTGAACAAGTAATGAAATAAAACATGCAATTTGCGAATTTGCGAATCTTATAACATGATCGGACAACTTTCGAGCAAACTTAGGATGATTTTTCCTCGAATAAAGTATGCTGCGTATGCTGAAGTTTTTTCGCAGTTTTATGGAATTTTTGTCCATGTCACTGGATAGTTAAGATAATGTATAGAAATTCATACGTATTTATGAAGCTTGGAGTCATTCAGTCAGTTTTTGTGTAATGGACACCCTTGGATGTCCCAAAAAACTAAACCAAATTGCTGAAAGGAATTATGTCAAACAGTTTGCATTCAACTTCTTAAAACCTCTTATAACTCTGGAAATCAAACGTTTATTTGTTTGTTGTGTTTCGTGCATGGAATTGGTATCATACAACATAAACAAGAAATAAACTACAATAATATGCAAAGTGGAAATGAACTGCTGCTAATAAAATGTTATTTTCAGAATTCATAAAACCAAATACATAGCAGATTTATCAACTCACTAATTACTTCAACAATATTGTCATAATACTCCAGCCCATGCTTACGAACTTGCTGCTACAATACTTTGTCCTCCAATCAGTCCACTACCTTCATAATACCATTCCCTCCAAGCGGCATAAGCGTCGGACAAGTAGTGAAGAAGATATGAGCAAAATATCAAATCTGCCTGTAGCCGGAAATGCAACTAAACTGCCTGATAATGAAGCCAATAAGAAAGAATTCCAAAGGCCAAACCCCAAGGGAATGACGTCTAAAATGTTACAAAAGAGGATAGACGTCCTCAAATGCCAAGAACAAAGCTGCAACTCACACACCAATTTCTTCTCATATTCAACCTACCTAATGAAGCCACAAATGCTTCCTTTTATTCTATTTCCAAGGGTCCGCTCAACTCATATGGGCAATGTGGGATAAAAGATGTGTACTATATAAAACATATATTAAAATACCCCTTATGTCTCTCTTAGGTACACACTATCATAAAATAAATATTAAAGTAACACTTTAATATTTTACAATTAACTAGACGTTACTTTAATAAAACTTCAGGCATTAAAATGTATTAGCAATCGGACTCCGAATAATGCGAGTGATAGCTCATCGGAAAGCTCTCACCGAGGAGTATCGAATTCCAATCACCAAAATTGACCTGCACTGTGTCCTGCCGACTTACTAAAAATAGTAAGTATGCCTGAAACTGAGTAAATCAACTTCGTTTTGGCCCAAACTAGAAATGACTAGGCCAAAACACTCCAGGATCCCATTAAACCCTTCGTTAGCCCTCGGGACCATGTAGAACAAGGCTAACGCACACACACTTGGTCAACTGCTAAAAGATGGGATCATTACATTTTGAGAGTCGTAAGACGCATGGCAAATGCTATCCTATGTTAATTTTACCTCTGCAAAATACTTCTTTATGCTGCAACTAGAAATCTGGATCTGCATTTTGAAATTAAAAACAAAGCATCCTCTATCACAATAACAGAGCACGCTTTACCCTGAATGCTGAAGTTCAAGAAATTACAAATGTGTTTTGCTCGCTTCACACTGTCATCTGCGATGAAAAATAACGTTTATTTTTGGCCATGGATTCTGACTTTAGCAAAAAATTAAGATTAATTTTAAAAAGTAAAGAACAGATTCTTTAGGGTACTCCAGATCAGAAGGGTGAAGATTTGAGACTCATAGGTAGGTTTCCAAACATCGTTCACAATAACCAACTCATAGCATAATATTTGTTCAAATTCTTCAAAGACTTGCCCATTTTAATAAATCTGTTGATATTTGATGCTGGAAAAACGGAAGATTTTAATTAGTTTTTTTTATTTTTTTGAAAAAAAACAATATATCAAAACATACATATATTTAGAATTTAGTTTTATTTGTTTTTAGTTTTATTTCTTATTAAGTAAAATATGTCTAAATACGTGTGTATCTAGTTTTTTTTTTTTTTTTTGGTTTTTTCTAATTTCTTTTTTAGATTTTTTTTTAATTCAATCATTAGTAATTTTCTTCTGAAGAATTGGAATAAAGATATAATTTCAGAACTACATTTACTCTCTTTCTAATTTTTCAATGACTGTGTTGTCTTAGACTCTGAAAATAAAAAATTTATCTCTTTTTTAAATTAAGAATCTTGCTTGATATTAAGTAATAAAATAACTAAAATAAGAAAAATATAATCCTTGCAGCTATCCTCCCTCTCTACAAATTGTACCATTGACTAAATTTCAAAAAAACAAAAACACAATGAAATTTTTTGAAATTTTTAGCATTTGATCTTCATGATCTGTATATTTTGTGATCGAAAACAACAAATTTTTTGAAAAAAAATTACTGTGTTTTCGTGAATCTGAAAAAGAATCATATTTAACTACTTTTTTTTTGGTCTTTAGTGCATTTTGTCTAGAGATTAGCCAGCGCCTACCTGAATGATGCATTGTTTTAACTCGACGCCCCTTTTGTATTTGCAGGAATCAAATGGATTGAAAAACATCTTTTCTGAAAGCAAAGGTAGGTGTTTCCATTCTATTTTTAACAAGGACCAGAATTTTGAAGTTCAATTCTTTCTGCAAGAATCAGATGATGAACCAGAGACGTCATCTTCTTTGGTATGGCTTCACCTATGGTACCCGTATTCCGCGTATACAGATCATCCCAGTCGTCAGCAACACCTGAATTCCACTGTACAACAAAGAATTCCATCATGGATTCCGCTTCAAAATGTGCAGAGCTTAAGAATCACCAATGGGTATTTCAAGAGACTCTGGCATGAACACATCGAGGTACTCTGTTATTTCCCACAAAAATCTAGTTTCCATCAATCAGATAACGAATCCATTAATCTACGCTTTCTTTCGTAAGTGTTTCTACCTTGAAAATTTGAAAACAACTTTAGTTCGACTTTCAGGTTCCCTACAAATTAAAAGAGCTGGAAATTAATGGAACTTTTTTGGAAGAGTTTCTAGATTTCTTGGGAATTTTAACTGATGTAGAAAAGGAGCTCGAAAAGGAATACAGAAATGGTCACCAGATGTCGAAAAGGAAGCTACTTAGGTCAAAGGCGCGTAGAGGACTTTCAGGATCCTTCCCAATGAATGGTGACCAGGAGTCTGCTATTGTTAAGGAACCATTGAGCTTTATTGACGAACTAGTTATTAGAGAACAACTAAATATTATAAGGATTGTTATTAGAGGAAATTATTGTCCAAGAATTCAATCCTTGGAATTTTCTTGCATTAAAAATCTCACAGAAGTGCAGTTTAAAAGTGTTGAATTTTTGAAATGTCTTAAGATTAGCAGGTGTGAATATCTCCAAAGATTGCTAGCGACTTCTGATCTTCCCCATCTCAAGGAATTGAGCATAATCGCATGTCCTGAGCTTCACGAGCTATGTCTTGGCCATTTGAGCTGCCTGAAAAAGATTGCAATTGCATATTTTAATTTTGAAAGTGTGCCACGTATATTCAGTTCAAGGAAGATTGTAGAATTGAACATTAGTAGATGTCGGAAGCTCAATGAGCTATGTCTTGCACATCTGGGCCGCTTGAAAAGAGTAAAAATTAAAGACTGCGATCATTTGAAAAGTGTGACAGGAATATCTCGACTTCAAAACCTTGTAGAACTAAGCATTTCTTGGTGTTGGACACTTGAGCTTGAGTTGCGTCTGGTGGGTTTGAACTGTCTGAAGAGCATAAAAGTTGATAGGTCTGTCAGGGTGAATTGCTTTGAGCTGAATCGTTGTGCGAATTTGGAAACAGTTTCAGGGATGTCATTCAGAATTATTCAAGTGATGAGCATCCCAGACTGTCCGAAAATTAGGGAATTGCCAGTTATTGATGGTGCAAGGTACCTGGAGGGTATTACAATTAATGAATGTGGTAAACTCAATAGCATCATTTTGGCTGATTGTACAATTTTAAAAAGAGTATCTGGTGACTTTGATCCTGTGGGATTATCCATATCAAATTGTCCAATGCTTGAACAACTGCCTTGTTTCTCGTGCATAAAATATTTTGAGGAGATCAGCATTCTCCAGTGTGGGAACCTTAAGAACTTGAGTTTGCCAACGACTTTGAAATGTCTTGAGTTGAATACTTGCAGAGAACTCAAGAAAAAAGTAGCAACATCTGCTCTTACGAAGTTGGAAAAATTAAATATTAGTGAATGCCCTCAAATGGATATAGATGTTGCAGATCTTATCCATCTAGAAAGGTTAGCAATTACAAATGTTAAAAGTGTGTCCGGAGTATCTAATCTTACAAAGCTTGTAGAACTGGAAATCCATGAATGTTTGGAGCTTGATATTGAGCTGAGTCTCTCAGGATCGAGCTGTTTAAAGAGGATTGGCATTGTTGAATGTGGGAAGATGCGCATGATAAAACTGCCGACGAGCCTCACTGCATTAAGTCTGGAAGCTTGTAGAGAATTGGAAATAGTGAAAGGATTTTCTGGTCTTACAAATTTTGAAGAACTGAATATTAACAAATGTCAGTTTGAGTTGCAGCTTTCCAGCTTGAACCATCTGAAGAGGATGGCCATTATTGAATGTCACAATGTATGCAAAATAATACTGCCAAATACAATCATTAAATTCTCAGTGCAGCGGTGCAGAAAATTGGAAACTGTGGCAGGATTATGCAGTCTTACACAGCTTACAGAGCTGTACATTAGCATGTGTCCCAAGCTAATGGAGTTGCCAATTCTTTGTGGTTTAAGTTGTCTGGAAAGGATTGCAATTGATGGATGCGGGAAGCTCCATTGCCTTCACGTGACTGAATGCCTGATCTTGAAAGGAGTGTGGGGTATCTCTGGTCTAAGCCGTCTGGCACAGTTGTGGATATCAGATTGTCCAGAACTTGAAGAGCTGCCTTCTCTTGCACGTCTAACTTGCCTCAAAGATATACGTATATTCGGGTGTGGAAAGCTACGGGAAGTAAGTTGGCCAGAAACATTGAAGATTCTGCACTTGGGTTCTTGTAAAGAACTCAAATGTGTGCCAGGAATATCTCATCTCAGGGATCTGGTAGAATTGATTGTTTCTGAGTGTTCGCGGCTTGAGCTTCAGTTAAATCTTGAGGGTATGAACTCTCTCCGGAGAATTAGAATTGATGGATGTGGGAAGCTCAAGTCGTTTATGTTGAAGGACTGTCAAAATTTGAAGAACGTGTTGGGTAGATTTGATGTGGCGTCGTTATCCATATGTTATTGTCCAGAGCTTGAGGAGATACCAAGTCTTGTGCAACTGAACTGCTTGAAGAGGATTATCATTGACTCTTGTGATAAGTTGGACAGCGTAAGAGTGCCAACGACACTCGTGGAACTTGAAGTGCGGAAATGCAGAAAATTTCAGACGGTGGCAGGATTAGACGATCCTTCCAAGCTTGAAGAGTTGTCCTTTTTTGATTGTCCTGAGCTTGAGGAGTTGCCAAGTTTTGCCACACTAGGCTGCTTGAAGATGATTACAATTGACTCCTGTGAAAAGCTGCACAGTCTTGTAGTGCCATCGACACTCACGCAACTCAGAGGGCAGCAGTGCAAAAAAATCCAGACGGTTGCAGGAATGGGCGATCGTACAAAGCTTATAGAGCTGCTTGAGTGTCCTGAGCTTGAGGAGTTGCCTAGTTTTTCCAGACTGAGCTGCTTGAGTGTGATTGCTATTGATTCTTGTGAGAAGCTGCACAGCATAACACTGCCAACGACACTGAGGGTACTCACGGTGCAGCGGTGCAAAAAGCTGCATACGTTGGCAGGAATGGGCGGTCTAACAAAGGCTACAGAGCTGTATATTAGCGAGTGTCTTGAGCTTGAGGTGTCGCCAGTCCTCCATGGTTTAAGTTACATAAAATGTATTACAGTTAGTGGATGCGGGAAGCTCAATCGCCTTAAGCTGAGTGATTGCATATTCTTGAAGGGAGTGTCGAAAACACAGTAATGTATATCAGATTGTGTGAAGCTTGACGAGATTTGCATCTTCAAGTGCGAGAACTTACAGAAAATAACATTGTCAACAACAGTGAAGAATCTTCACCTGGAAGATTGTCCAGACCTGAGAAGTGTGTGTGATATATCAAATCTCAAGAATCTTGTACACCTGATTACTTCTAACTGTCTGCAACTTGTGCTCGGGTTAAATCTTGAGGGTATGAATTCTCTCCGGAGCATTCAAATTCATAGATGTTTGACGCTCAAGAATGTCAGATTCAACAAATGTCAAAATCTGAAGATACTGTTCCTGTCGTGTTCTTACTTCAACGAGCAATCGCTTTCAATAAGTGATTGTCCAGAGCTCGAGTTCCTCAGTTTGGGAGAAAACTGCGGGGTGAGTATTTTCATTTACTCTTGTGAGAAGCTGGAGAATATAGAGGGCATGGAAGAGTCGCATGTGAAAAATCAAACTATTGCAGTCACTGATTATTAAATCTCCTATCACAAATGATTATTAAACTACTGAAAATAAATTCCCAGCTAATATCGAAGAATAACACAACTGCAACTTCACTTATAAAATACGGAAAGAAATGCGCAACACAATGAACACAATATTTTCGGACAAATTGTCCCTGGAAAAACCCCTAAGGGAAAACCAGTTCTATAGATGAGGAATTATATTAAACTTCAGCAAATCAAGAGATACAAAATTCCTTGCCTCTCACTGGCAGAACTCCGACAACCTCCTAATTTCTCCCGCTGATATTCCCCACTGCTATCCCTGCGCTAACATTGCGCCCTTGCTAACACTGCAAGACTGTTTGCTAACACTGCAAACTGCTTCACAAAAGCTTCTTCTCTCACATCCAAATGACCCAATGACCCCTTTCTATACTACTCCTGTTGGTAAACCAACAACCGAGATTAAATCTAACCAACGGCTGAGATTAAGACAACTCGACAGCCAATAATAGAATTGGTTGCAAAGTGTCCAAAAGGAATCACTAAAATTAGTAAATAATAACCATTTACTAATTTTTGGCAAGTGGACAAACAGCTGTCCAAACCACCCATAAATACAACCGCTATTCATAGATAAGGACGAACAGCTGTCCAAGCTACCCATAAATAGTGCTGCTATTTTCGGGTCAGAAATAACAGCTGTCCAACTAACAATAATTAACATCGCAGGCATTGAAACTGATGCAGCTTATATATCAAAGCAATGCATCCATACTTTGCATTCCAAAGTGGCCGAAGGTAATGATTCCGAGATTCCTTTTAACTTTCAATCACATATTTGGCTTTCCGTCCATGATTGGTCATCAGTTGTTTTCTATTATCATATTATAACATGATGGAAAATTTTGAAATAAAGCTTAAACTGGATGTCTGTATGAGAAATATTCTAAATTGAAGAACTAAGAGTTCTTTCTTTTCCTATTTTAGAGAGTCTTGTCAGAATATGTTCAAATAATTGGAAGAGCCGCGGATGGGGCAGAGTCCTTTTTGAGCCAGTCTATGTTTTCTGAGGCTAGCTTTTGCACAGACGAAATGCAGGCTTTATTTGAATTGTTGGGTCATGCAACTGTAATCATCATATGCGCTGTCGTTGAGGTTAATAGCTCCGTTCACCCTTTTCCTGAAGGATTTCTTGCCAAGGGATTTCAGCTACAACAAGGAGAATTGGTAATTACCGACCAATTTGGTAAAATGTTAAATAAATTGAATGAGGACTTCTGTCGTTTTTGGAATCGAATAATGAAGAAGTGGATTGCGGGGGGCGTCAAGATTGGTGAAGAATGGAGAGCTCTCAACCTTTTATATACAATTATTGATAAGCTACATAAGAAATAAAACAAATTATAGTAGTCTTTTAACATTCACATCAGCCTTTCGGACTGGCTTCTTCATAGCGGAAAGTGAAATAAACACGATGCCTATTTCTTTTGTTTTTAATCTAAGTATGTATTTCGCATCAATTTTGTCACCTGCTCCCAGAACGAAAGCTTTTAGAACCTGTTATGGAGATTCATCAAAAAGCATTATATGGAAGGGGATGTTTTAAAAATATGTTATAGTTGGAAATGTTGTAGACATGTATAACGGCAGAAGTACACAAGATGCTTTTAAGGGCTTAAGGTTTATTTATTTTGGTGAAAATTCACATTGGTAACTATGTATGAATGATATATATGAGCTAGGAAACTAAAAATATTTTGACAATAATGAGAATATATGTTTAGAAGTGTTATATGTAGACAAAGCAACTTGGTGGAAATTGATATTAGCATTTGGTGGAAATTGATATTAGCATTTGAGTAGGAATGAGTTGTCTAATCTAATTGAGTAAAATATTATAATAGAAGTGAAAGTACATGGCAGAGGCATCTCTTAAATTATAAGATCTACGTAGTTGAGTAAAACGGGTTGTAACAGTCCTAAAGTTTCATGTGATATAGTTCTGATACGATGCTTTAGTGAGTGGTATATAATGAAATGTAGTTTTAATATAATGCTTTAGTGACTGGTATATGATGATTTCTAAAGACTATATCATTTTCACTAGCAATAACACTTTGTTGAGTAGATGACAAATTTAAAGAAAACATGAGGCAATGGAATAAAATGTGTCTATTTGGTTAGATATTCGACCACTTCCATAAAGACATTTTTTCTTATAGATCTTTGAAGGCTTTTCCCAAAAATCATAGACAACTCTTCCCATAGAGAAGTTTTGTAAAAGAAAAACTCTCTTATTTATTTATTTGAGATTACAAAATTCAATTACAATTTCTTTTTGAACATTTTAAACCCTTCTAAAAGAGATCTCACCCAAGATTTAATAAAAATCTGAATTCTCTTTTATGGAAGGAATTTTTTCTTATATGGGGGTTTTTCCCTATTGGGTTTTCTCCTTTTCGTCTTTGGTAAGAGATTGAATTGCATTTTTTTGTGGGTACCTAAAATAGCCCAATAGTTGTGACCTAGAGTCTACATTCCCCTAAGTTTTATTTAAGGGGTTGGAGTGTTGGTGTAATAAATTGCTCATGTAATTCACTTAACTTAGGATAATGTATATAATAGTAATTTGCAAAAGAGACACTTATGGAATTCCACATCGAGGGACAAAGAGTGTACGAGAAACTCCACCTTTGATGTTGTGATCTTGTTATCACCTTTTCACATTCACTTGTAGTGGAATGATGATTATAAATTTGGTAGAAGATCCACCTATAGTAGAATTATCTATTATTTTCACCTAGGTAGCCTTACCTCTCATTGAGCCACATATCATCCTTGTGTGCTTCCTTCTCCGATTAGCTTGCCTATATAAGATAACACATGGACATTGTACTTTGCTTGAAATTTTGGTCAACAGTTAAAAATTTTGTATTTTCACAAAAAAATAGTTTGTTTTTGTCCATCTTGTTCTCTCTTGCTTTTGTGTTATTTATTGACCTCTTGATCTTGGGTTTACATCTAGGAAAATTCTTATATTGAGGCATCCATCTTCAAACGATAAATAGTGTAATTCCTTTTATTTTCATCTTTCTAGATATCAATGGTAGAAGAATTATGCCTAGAGGCAAGCTGATTTTTTTTCCTCCAAGCATTGTGGTTTCTTTTAATTCTCAAACAAGTAGTAGAATTAATGTTTATTTTGCCACAAGAATGAAAACTATTAGAAAGTCTACGTAAGGAGTGCCTAGTTTAATTTCACAAGCAAACAAATATATAGTTATTTCTAGAGCATGGTTTTTAATCCTCTAGCATGTATTTTTTTCTCTTGAACTTTGCCAAGAATATTACAAAAGAAACTACAATTATTTGATTTAAAATATAATTTACAATGTAGCGAATATATCAATTTTTAAATTATTGTTAAACTTTTCATCTAACAAATTCATTTCTTAATAATAAAACTAAGCATTTAATAGGGAATAAGCAAAAGCCTAGAACGCAACAGTAACTTGTGAGCCTATCATGTGGGAGGTCTTAAGTTTGAGTTTATTCAAGTTTGACACATAATAATAGTTAGTCTAGCCTTTGACCCATTATCTATCAAAATAAACATTATGTCTTTCCATATTTAAATTATTTATTTTTAAATTTAAATTAAGCAAGATAAGTTTTTTCAATTATAGCGTTCTATATTTTTAATTAATATAAATACTTGTAATATATAGAATTATTAAATACATACAATTATTAGTCTAGTGTTGAATTTTTCTAGTGAATAATTAAGCATTTCTTCTATTTCTTAATTTCTATTTTAAATAAGTTTATTGAGTCTACTATCTTACTTTTACGGAAATAAAATATTATAAAACATTTAACTAAAAGATCATTCAATTTTTAATTTTTATTTTATTTTATTTCTTCTTTAGAGGTAATCAATGTTATTGATATTATAGCACTTACATGCCTGAAAAGTTATATAGGGTATTCTTAAATTTGACTATACTAATTTTTTTACCAACCTTTTTTATTATAATCTATATTCCATGCTCATAATATTTTACGATTAAAAATAAAGCAATGATTGTACGATTAAAAATAAAGCAATGATTGGGTCTATTATGATTTCAACTATATAGACACATAACCAATGCAAAATTATTACCTTCATATTATTAACCAAGCTCAAATTTGCAATTGATAAGGACTTATTGTTTGTCTCAATATTACATTACAACAATCTTTTGCAAAAGAGAGAAAATTAAGAATAAAATATGAATTGGAAATATTATAACCATGCCTAGTTTACTAGTGTAGACTAGCCCCAAAATCATAGACAAATTTATCTGTTTCTTTAGGCCACTATCTTAAACCAAACATTGTCTAATGTGTTTATTACGTGCTCTTGATATTTTTCCTTGCTATGGTATCATGATGGAATATACCAAGAAACACACAACTACACAAATCGAATGATTGCTAGTTTATTTTACAATCAGTAGCTTTTAGATTATATTGTGTGTAATTTTATCATCAATGTTTCATAGCGCATTCAATGATCTATCATCAGGATGCATGAGCAAAAGAAGTGTAATATAAAATTATATAAGATGCAAACAAGGCCAAACTTAAGAGATATAAAAAGGGGGTAGGCTAGTTTATACAAAATCTTCCTAACATGAGCTCTACACTATGAGAACAATATGAATGCACGTTATATAATTACCTTATCAAGTATGTACATTAGACATAAGAGACTCCATGGAACATGAACACACCTCACGATGACCTGGATTATTCTTATTAGATGTACAATTTTGATCAATAGCTTGACAATTTCTTGGGACCTTCCTCTTTGACATTAATAGTGCTTTGATAACGTCTTTCCCTTGTCAATCACAATCCCTCTAGAATCATTGCATATTAATCATTTTTCTTCGATTCTACATATACTAATTGCCTATTAATATAAGTTTCATAGTATATAATTGTTCAAAGTCTTATTAATCAAAATCTAGATTTAATGATGCATTAAAATATATAATTAAATACTTCAGAAAATTGAATCTTCAAATTCTATGATAAACTAGATTTCAGCTAAAGCATTATTGTCTAATTAGTAATTCAAAAGTATTGTTTAATGGTTGGTGTATGTCACTATTACTTTTTATCTATTATTTAATTTATATATAAATATTACATACCAATAAATTAATTTGTATTTGTATTTACTAGTTCTAGTTATGTACTTATTGTAACACATACAAATCATTCAGTGATCATTATACTTGTATGGCATCTTTCATTTTTGAAGTCATTGTAACATTTGTAGATTATCTTGTGATCATTCTAGAATCTATATGCATGTCTAAATTATCTTCATATATTCTTATTTGAAAATATTGCTATCAAAATGAAAGTTGGAGGAGAATATTATTGGTTAATAGTGGAATCCAAAGATGATCAAAGAGTGGTTTTGAAAGTATAGAGTAAGTGTGCAATCATAAACTAAAACCACAACAATAAAGTTAACCAAAATAGAGTAGAGAAAATGAACTCTAGTTTTGATCCATATCAAGACTTTCCCAAATTTCAAAGAACAATAATAATGATATTTTTCAATTTTTGCTTTGTAATCTATTAAGACCTTTATAGTCTCTATATTTATCTTTCCATAAGATAAAAGATCAAAGATATGTCACTTTGCGCTCACAAATCAACACAATTGAATTTAAATAAATCTAACTAAAAAATATTTTTGTTAATCATAAGGTCTAGTTAGATTTATATCAGTTCGGGTCCAATCACCAATAAATAAAATATTTGAGAAAATTCAATGTTTTTATCAACTCCTACTCTTATAATATGTGTCAAGCTTTCTAATAATTACTCTTTTCTAGATATAGAAGTGAAGCTTTCTATCTCTTCATGTCTCACCCCATCCCCCTCTCTCCTTCCCTCCCTCCCTTTTCATATAATATTTTTTTATATCTATCTCTATCTAAGTTACCTATTATCTTCCTATCTATCTCTTGCCACACCACCCGACCCCTGTCCCCCCCCCCCCCCCCCCCCCCTTCCCTTTGTTCATCCCTTTTCCTATATCCATATCTATCTATATCTTCCTCTCTATCCCTCACCATGCCACCCCCCTCCCCCCAAAACCTCTCTCTCTCTCTCTCTCTCTCTCTCTCTCTCTCTCTCTCTCTCTCTATTTTTATTTTTATTTTTATTTATTTACTTGCTATCTCACTCCTCTCCACTCTATTTCTCCCTTTGCCTCCAACTTCCATAATTGCAGATATAAAATGAGCCTATTTGTCTTCATGATTCATAAATTTTAACTCACTCATGATTAGATAGTTATAAGTTGGTGAATAATTGATTTAAAACTCTCATTTCTTCATTATGATCTCTGTTTTACAAACACAACTTGTTGTCCACCAAATGATCCCATATAATATATGGGTCTATGTGAATAATAGACTGAAAATTCCCTAACTAATATTTCACAACTATTGGCCAATACCCATTTTACAACATGATATAATGTTAGTATATTATTAATATTTACTAGCACTTGCACCTTTGGGAGGAAGGGGTACACCGATAGTGACAAAAAGTACATGCCTATATAAGATGGTTGCCCACATATATTATTTTTGGTATAATATGAAAGGAAAATAAAATAAACATAGTTAAATTAATGATATAATTAAATAATAAATTCTTGGTTAGTATACATGATTTAAATTCTTAAATTCATTTTGTCATTCTTATCTATACCATTACTTTGTCGTAGAAATGAATTTTTCTATTACTCCTTTGAGGAAAATTACAAAGCTTGAATGCCACTTGAAAATAATTGTTGAAATTCTGGCCATTTAGTATCTGCAAACTAGATATGAAGAATAGAGTAGGGGATCCTAGTTGGTTAATCATTTTTTAAATCTCACCATGACATTTTCTCTAATATGCTCAAGTTCCCCACAAAGAAGATCCAAAATGCATCAATTCTTCAACCAATTGACTTTTGGAAATTGTTATATGTGGATCCAAAGGTTTTCAACTGTAGTTGGTATGCAGTCATCTAGATTTTTGTTAATAAACACAGAGTCCTTGATTGCAATGTCTCATTATTAGATGTAATACAAACCTTGGAGGGTTTTCAAATCTTCTATCGTAGAATCTCATTAAGTGTATGACATATTCATGCATTTTAACTTGACAATAGCAAGGTTGTATTGGCAGTGTAATACCATCCAAGAAGAGTGTGGGAAAATCAATCTCAAGAAGTCCCTCAATATTATATTCATTGATTCAAGAAGATCCAAGCTATGAATTAGGGGTTCATTTGCATCTATAAGTTGCAAGGATTCTTTGATGATATCTATCTCATATCATTATCAATATCAATTGATAACAAATTTTCATAGTCAACACAAATGTTATGAAGCATATTTGAGATGTCTATACTTGTAACACTATTTAAACATCCTTATAATATGGGTCATATTTGATTTTATATTGTAATGTGGTCTACAACTTCTACTTACATAGAAATTATAATAGTTTTCGTATGTATGGAATGAATCTCCAAACTATTGTGACAAGAAAATTTGTAATTCTACATAAGATAAGATAAGATAAGATAAGATAATATTATTAATGTCCAACGACCATAGTGAGGGTCTATTGGACTAGAAGCTTACACCAAGAAAATAGCAGACAAAGGGAGCACCAAACAGTGACCACAAAAGAACAAGTACAACAAAAGAAGAAGAAGAAAGTAGGAGACATCACGAAAAAGATTAGGTATCTATCCTCGCAAGTAAAAAGTCCAACAGGGACTGATCAGTGCGGCTACTAGAGGTCTTGTGATAACGTTGAGTGCTACGAGAGGAGTGTTGTTGGCAAAGAGGTCCTTTGCGAGGTCTCACGGATCTGGAATGGCCCGTATTAGGGAAACTGTATGGACACTTCACACCCCGAACTGGAGTTAAGGGCGAGAAGAAGGTCGTAATAAGTTGTGTTTGGGCTTGACTCCTAGAAAATGGAAGTTGTAAAGTATGATCATGAAGCTGCAAGGACTCATGGAGATAGAGCATAATGCAACATTGATCAGTGTACCTAAAAAAATTTGAGAGGTATCTGCAATCTCTAAACAGACAGTAAAATCTCCCTCTAATCTCGTAGTATATGGGGCATCTGAAAAGAAAATGAGTCTCATATTCTGCCTCAACTAAGGTACAAAGTGTGCACGCCCAATCCTCTCAAGCAATATGGTGATCAACCTGGATTCGGAGTCTGTGTGAGCCCACCCTAAAGGAGCCAAGGGAGATACGCAGGGCGTGTGTCCAGTATTTGTTTCAATACTCAGGGCGAACAATAATCCCATCCTGAATATCTAAGTGCTTGACGTAGAAAGTCATCCTCAGACGTAATCCCCCTAGAGGATCCACCTAGGTCCATATGATATACCACCTGTAGATGTCAAGTCTGAAATGCCTGTTCAACTCTTGCCGAGAGGGGAGTAGATGAGCAAGAGCGTCTAATGAGAACTAGTATGGAGGGTGATGGCTGATGTCGATCCCAACTAAACTCAATAGGATAATAGCTTGAGCATACCAACAGTGGGTTGTAGTAGCTAGATTGGAGTCTGCAATAGGAACTGAATAGTTGATTAGGTCGGGTGTGTTAGAACTTTGCCAATGTACAATTAATTACATAGGACCATGCTAATGCATACACACCTTTGTAAGCATCATCGCAACCATTATATTAAGTTTCCCAAATGTTAGCATAAAGATATTACATTTTCCAATGAAACATAGTCAGCTACTAATAAAACACACCACATGATTCACACTAGCAACCTTTTTAGAATAATCCAAATGCTTTTTACTCTCAAACATACACACACAAGCAAGTCTTCTATCACCTTTTAAGCTTGCCAAGGTTCATTCCTATTTGCCAATATGATATAGCCAATATACTTGCAACTACCTATGTAACCATTTTCTACACACACCAGTATGCTACCAATCTTCACCAAGCAAACTGCAACTTAACCAAATCATCATATAATGCATAAAGAACATAGATATGATAAATATATCCATTCTACTACCCGCATATAAGCTTGTATGAAGTCACCAACTAACTTCATTGAATTAAAAAATCACTTGCAATATATAGAACTGTGTCTATCATGAACATAAAAACATATGTTGTCATTACTAACAAAACTAGTCATCAATACAACATCTTAGCAACTCATCCAAGCACCAAAAAAGGCCTCGATTCCTAAAATCTTTTCATGATTTTGCTAGTTTCTAGAGAAAGTTTAACAATTATTTGACTAGTATCTATGGACCCTTAATTGAAACCATGAGAGGGGATATAAAAGATTTTATGTGGGACACAAAAGTAGCAAAGAGTTGATTTGTTGAAAAGAGAAGTTATAGAGCAACATGTTTTGGAACATCAAAATTTTAATAAAGTATTTCAAGTAGAATTTGATGCTAGTGCCAATGTCATTGGAGATATTTCAAGTGACGAAGGTAAATCCATTGTTTATGCAATGAGATGTTGACTGATGCCAAAATAAAATATTATATTTATGATCAGGAGATTTATGTTATAGTTCAGGCATTGAGGAAATAAATACATTGTCTTTTGCTTTTAAAAAAGAAAATAAAAAGTGTTTACTAACCATCACGCTTTACAATGTTTGAATAGCCAACGAAATTTGAATCAAAAAGAATTTAAAATAGGTTGGATTTTTGCAGAGTTGCATTTTTTTTTTGAAGCGCAAGAGTGGAAAGTCTAGTAGGGTTCCAAATGACATAAGCATGAGGCGAAATTTGTTGGGTGTGATGCATATTGAAATTTATGGGTTTCAAGGCCTCAAGAGTTTGTATCCTAAGGATTCTAATTTTGGTGAGGTATGGAGATCTCGTGGAAACCTGTGAGTCTAGAAAGAACCAAATGGTTTGATTCAATAATTCTAGACAGTATGTTAGTTAGAGGCAGTCAATAATATATTCCAAGATTTTATGTAAGGGAGAATCTAATTAAACGGAAGTATAATACAGGATCAGCCATAATGAAAAAAGGTGTTTAATAAAGTTGTGCACAATTGTAGAATATGCCAAATGGAAAAAGGAACCAAGCAAAATACAAGGTTAGACGTTACTTGAACCAAAAAGATCATGTGAGGATATTGTTATGGACTTTGTTCTTGGTTTACTAATTACTCAAAGACAATATGATTCTATTTTTGTGTTAATAGATAGGTTCACAAAGATGGAATTTTTTTTCTCTATCTAGAAAGACTAATGACGTGTATGTGGCAAAAAAATTCAAAAAAGTGAGATTACATGGTCTTCCAGAAAGCATAATTTCACATCAAAATACTAAGTTTGGTGGGTACTTCTGGAGGACATTGTGGAAAAATCTAAAGACATTCAAAAGTCAGTTCAATACACCATCGAAAAACTCATGGGCACATAGAAGTGGCAAATAAGTGTCAAGGGATCATATTGAGATGCTTTGTTTCATATAAATGAAAGGGGTGAGATCTAATTTTACCATGGCAAAATTTTGCATCCAATAATTATGTCAATAGAAGCACTAAAAAATTATCATTCCATAATTTATATGGAACTAGTCACATAAATGCTTCTAAGTTCAGGAAATTGGACAATCGAGAAAAGATTAGTGTTGAATCTGAATAATTTGTAGAATTCTTATGAAATTTTATGAAGAGGTGAGAAAACATCTAAATAAAATAAATATGAAGTACAAGCCACAATCCACCATCCCTCCTAGCACATCCACCATCATGGACCAAAGCACATCATATGCTCCATTTTGGTACCCACAACAAAATCAAAGTATCCAACATCTTGAACATGAATGATCCCTCCTCATATTATGCCACTACCACTAGACATACATAGAAGCCATCTAAAGAGAAAGCCACCCAACTTGTCACATAAGAATCATAAAACCATGTACCAAATAAAATACTAAGCACAAACACCAAATCCAACGGTAATCACATGTATTTGTAGCTGTCAAATATCGATAGCTGAAATAGCACCCACAGAAAGTGCCAACCCATCCAATTGCCCATACCTCCAAAAGTATACCAAATGAATCTCACAACATCAACATATCTAATCCATAAACTGCAATCACAAACCTCTCATGCAATATCTACCACATATATACCAAGAAGCTCCCAGTGCAAAAACTAATGTCAAATCTATAACCAATCCACTCAACATCTCATAGTAGTGAATCCATGTAGTATCAATGACATCCACAACACATAAGTTGATAACCTATAAGAAAAACTCTCATGACAAGTCTCCAACACTCTTGCAAGTTCTCCACAACTAACAAAGGAAAGAGATAAAGGAATAACCATGTCATCTCTTACATTACATATACATAAACACAAACCAATGATTGCAATCTCCAACAAATCCCATATCCAATGTAAGTGAAAATCGAACATTTAGAAAAATAAGCGAGACCAAAGAGAAAATATGCAAATCATAACATGTATCATGTCCTTCTACACACAACTCTAGATGTAAATTGTGCAAATATGAGTTCCTCCATAAAAGCCTAACCAAGAAGCCACAACAACACTCAAACCATACCATATAGCCAATCCTAAATCAAGGAATAATCATTCATAATCCAAAGAATATGTCCAATATAAAACTATCTTCCAAACTCAATCAACATTAAAAAAACATATGCACATGGAGATAATCAATGTTAAACCATCACTTAAATAAACTCTACAGAACTAACTCACATGTGTCATAGATCAAGATCCATATCTATGAAAGACAAACATAAACATAATGCACTTGAGAGAAACAATGGGCTACACCTCTCAAGTAGTAAATCGTCAAGTAGACCAAGAGTGGAGAATGAGAATGTCCATCAAGATATCCAAGTCTTCAACCAAAACTCGTCTAAGAACAGTCTCCTCTCAAGTCCATATCAGGTGAATGCACGTCGGACTTCCTGTTGAAACTATCAATTGTATTAACGAATACTTCTCTAGTCTAAAAGAAATCAGCATCACTACCATCTCTAAGTTTGCATGAGCACCTATAACAAATCAATACATGTCAACTCCAAATGCACTATAAGCAATATCATGAAGTATCCTAGTCTCCTATCTCAAAGAACATGACTTGGACTTTCTTATTACCAAGTCTCCAATCTAGAAGAACATGACTTGGACTTTCTTATTATAGCTTCAATGGAGACAATTTTGTTTCTAGTAGGCCTACAAATGATTTAGGGTGTTCTAGCGTTTCTCATCAAGCAATTCCAATTCATGCACCATAGACACATGGTAGTCTTTATCTTTGACAAGATTTTATAATGGTACATGCAATGAAGGCTTTTCAACCTCAATTGATAAAATGGATTATAATCAATAAGCTAAGGAGTAGGGTGTTGCTCTAGTGTATGTGAAGATGCTAGTACGATATACCGATAGGACAAGGTTAAGTTAGATGTGTCGATAACAACCAACATAATTAATGGACTTCTTAAGGTTACTTTGAGGAAAAGCTTGTGTAGGCATCCTAAATTTTGAAGGGACATCTATTATTTTTTATAATGGACTGGGGTACGATATGGAAGCATTTAGTGTAGTTAGGGATGAACTTAGATATCTTCTTACTAATTATGTAGGTCATGGGGATAGATTATGTCTATTTCGTAAACTACTTTGTAGTAGTGTGAATAAATTTATGACCATTGGCTAATGTGGGATCGTATTTTACCAATGGCGTCAAGTTCCCATTGAAATAAAGTGATATTATAGTTTGCAATTCTTGAGTCAATTCATGAATTAAATATCCATACCTCTAGCATTTTAGAAATTTTGTATACATTTATAGGTATCGTTTAACATAGTGGGCCAGTAATACCCAACTCTGAGAACCTTCTTTGCTAGGGTGTGACCATTAGAATGGGCACCACAAATACCTTCATGAACCTCTCGTAGAGTAATTTGTGCCTTATCAAAATCAAGACATCTAAGTAGTATACCATCTATGCTCTTTCTATATAGGTTATCAACATTTATAACATATCAGGAAACTTGCCTAACAAAGGATTTTCTTTGATTTTGGAACAAGTCAGTGGGTTCAGTGGGTATATATTGGTCATGAAGATAAGTAGATATGTCTTGTACTACAAGAAATCAAGTCCAATGATTTCACACACAAACTCACTAACAAGACTTCAAAAGAAGGAATTGTAAGGTGTTCCAATAAGAAGTCATAGTGCATGACATTATTGGGCATGTATAGTACAGATTCACAATTGTCATTGCATATGTTGCATTTTTTGTGCTCTAGGGGATTTCTTAAAGATGATATAATCAAAATATTTCTTAAAATCTTCTACCATGGCCTTATAGAGCATTAATTTATCATCCTTCGTCTCAAATTTGTCATGAACTTGTTTTATAATAAGATATGAATCTCCGTATACATGTAAGTTCTTAAATTGGCATAGAATAGTTGGTTTCAGTCCTATGACAAGAGCTTCATATTCTAGAATGTTCTTGGCATATTCTACAATGTTCCTGGTATAGTGAAAGTTCAATCTATGTGGTGGGATTTCATCTTAATAGGGTGTAATGAATATTATTCCTGCACCTATACTCCTTTCTAAGTATAAGAAACATCAAAGTAGAGATTCCATTGTGTATGTTCTACAACAGGTATGATTTCATCTAGAAAACCAATCAATATAGGATGGTCTTCTAGTATCAATGTATACCAACTAGTTTATTATACATATCCTTTGGTTTCTTTTCTATCAACATATTGGATATAAAATTCACTAAAAATCATCACACACTTGGTGAGCCCTCTAGTGAGTGCAAATTTGTTCAACAGGTACTTCCACAAACTAATCTTCATGTGAGCTTTGTTATGGGTAAGCATGTAATGTCTAAACTTTTCAGAAACAAAGACAATAGTGAAGCGGAAAATTTCTATTGCATTATAATTGAGCTCATATGCCATGAGTGTTCCATTGATACAAGAAATGGAACACACTTTTTTATTTGAACCATGTTATACTAGTAGGGCTCGTGAAAAAAATAGTATTGTTGATATGTATGTTAGAAAAGGTTTATCCAATATAGGTATGAGAACTAGAGCTGAGACAAGATAAGCCTTGAGTGCTTGGAATGCTGCCAAATGTTGTTTTTCGTTTTAATGTATGAGATATTGGTAAGAAATAGAGACTTAAATCGTCGTTTACATTTATCAATGGTGCCCATTTACTAAGGGTCTCCATACAAGTCTTACTTGATAATAATTATGTCATATTACTATATAATAGTCATATTATAATAATAATAATTTCTCATAGGTTAATTATATATTAATTTATAATATTAATATACTTGTATTAACTCAATAAATATAATTATTATATTATCAATAATAATAACTATATTATCAATATAATGTATTACATCAATAATTGAATATAGTATAATATAGCAATATATTAATTATATTATATCAATATATTAATTATATTATATCAATATAATTATTATATAACAATAATATTATCAATATAATTATTATATCACAATAATATTATCAATATAATTATTGTATCACAATAATTGCACTATCACAACATTTATGTTATCTATGTCACCCTCAAGAAATCCAATCTTTGCTACACTAACATTAACGCTCTTAACTAGGGAGGAATATTTCTCGATATCTGAGTTATGTAGTAATATCCACCACAATTACTTACAGAGGTTGGGTCCATCATGGATACTCCCATATAATAAAAATGTAAATGACTACAAGGGTTTGTCATAGAATCCCTCAATGTGATGGCTACTCCCAAAAGGTGAATGGTAACAAGTGTTGAGCCATCGTGTCTCTCACATGACCTCCACCATGGTTATTACCAAAGTGTGGATCTACCATGGATACTGCCATGAATGTAAATACAAATGAGCACAAGTGCTCATGATAAAATCACTCAATGTGATGTTGTCATCTCATCATGGCATTCACAATGGTTACTCCCACAGGGTGAATAAACACAAGTGTTAAGTTGCGTATTCCATCACATGACATTCATCATGGCTACTCACAAAGGGTTGATCCACCATAGCTACTCCCAGAGAGTGGAACAAGGACTTTCACCTCAAATTTCTCATCTCAAAGAGAAATACATTAAGAGGGATGACACCTCAAATCTCTCCATCTCAGAGAGAAATGCACGACAAGGGCTGACACCTCAAATTTATGTCTCAAAGAAAAATAAACTACCGAGGTTAACACATCAAGTTTATCCATCTCAGAGAAAAATGCACTACAAGGGTTGGCACCTCAAATTTCTCCATCTCAGAGAAAAACACACTACAAGGGTTGACACGTCAAATTTCTCCATCTCAGAGAGAAATGCACTATGAGCATTGATACCTCAAATTTTGCCATCTTAGAGAAAAATGCAATACAAGGGATTGCACCTCAAACTTCTACCTCATTGAGAAGAATTCATTAACAAGGGATCGCACCTCAAAGTTGTTCTTCACAAAGAAGAATTCATCAACAAGGGATTGCACCTCAAACTTATCCCCTCTCATAGAATGATTTATTGTAGTACACACAAAGAAATCAAATCCGATGAGACTCCCTTTTAGCAAAGACTTTATTCTCCACAACTCCAAATTTGTCTCAAAAATACACAAACTTCACTTTGGCAAAAGGCTTAGTGAGAATGGTGGTCATTTTTTCTTCAATGCTAGTGTACCTCAACAAAATCACATCCCTTTGCAAGAAATAAATTATCCGCTAACAAACTCTCTTTGAATCTAGTGATCTACAAAAGTCAATGAAAGAACGATGACTTCTCCAACTCAACATATAGATTAATTGATAAGTGGGAGATATTTTCACAAGTCAAATTGTGATATTGCTTGCAAATGGGGTTGCAAACAGAGTGAATTTAACCATGGAGGAAACTTTGTAATTAAGCGCACTCAAGCTAGAGTAGTACTAGGATGGGTGACCTCCTGGAAAGTTCTGATGCTTCACCTCTATGAGCATCACCTAGATCCAATGAGTGCTAAGTGTTTCATTTATTCTTGTGAGAGATGGATTCATGTGTGAATCACTACTCATGAAACATGGGTCAATGAGTTTGACTCAAAAACTACATAGTAAAATCTTGATAGCAATATCACAATACAGATTAATGAAAGCAGCAGGAACCCTCATAGCCTTCAAGGTTGCCACCAAACAGAGAACTCTTTAGCAACATTCCCAATGCAACAACTACCATCATTGGCTCTACCTAGTTCTTCTCATTTATTATTTGTTCAAATTCACTTCACATTGGATAATGTGGTTATGAGATCAGGGAGAAAAGAAACTAGTATATTTACGACATAAACAACCTCTAGACTCGCAATATGTATATTAATTTACAATTGAATTCATCATATATCAACCTCACATATCACTTAGACACTTTTGAACTTAACAAATGTGTCGTTCTTGAATCTTTTGTGTGATGCCTCTCGCTACCACTTCTCTTGCTCCTACTTTTGTTTTTGGGTTTGAACCCATCTCTTCTCTCACCCATTCTCTAGCGTGCTATGGCGTTGGGTTTCGTCCTTTGGCCATGGCCGTGGGCGGCCCCTTTGTTGCATTTCGAGGTGGGGCTTCTGCTCTTGCGGCCCTTGCTAGGGTGGCTGTTTGTTCCCTTGATGCTCTACCTCGAGGTTTTGTGGGAAGATCGGCCATCTCTTATGCTAATGTGGCTACCTATGAGGCAAGCATTGGAGGTTAAGTTGTGTGTTTGGGGCTTCATGTTGCCATGTCGGTTGTTGTAACCCTACTAAGATTGATCTAGAATCTAATATATTTAATGAGCTTTCCACATATGTGGCGGACTTCTCTTCTACTGCTATCTTTTGTTTTAGGGGATTTTGGCCCTCTTTATCGGATATGCATGCTTGCATATCCAAATATTGGGAGCCTATCATTTTGGATTTAGTTCAGATTTTCCCTGTGGAAAGGGGTTTTATTATTGTGAAATTCGCTACTATTGAAGATAGAAATGCCATCCTACGTCGTGGTTTCTCTTGGGAGGAGAGGTTCCCCCTATTGGCTAAACCTTGGTATAAGGATTTTGACCTATCAACTGAATCCTTCAATAGGATTCCTCCGTGGGTTAGGTTGTCGAATCTTCCCCTTCACTTATGGTTGGATTTTGTCCTAGAGGCTGTGGGGGAAGCCCTCGAAGACTTCTTGCTAGTTGATTTCGCATCTTCCAATGTTTATCGGACAATGTATGCTCGCATTCTTGTGGAGATTGACGTCTCCAAGGGGCTCCCAAAATGTATAATTGGCCTCTCCTAATGGCTCTTGGATTCAACTTCTTGATTATGAGGGTATTCCCTTCAGAGGCAAGAAATGTCATAAGATCGGCCACCTTGTTGCATGATGCTCCTCTGAAAAGGTTAGATCGAAGAAGTCTTGGTGGAAGGGGGTTTCGGACGATCATTACATGGTTTAGAAAGTATCCTCTGATGAGGATGGGTTGGTTGGATCCTCTGAGGATTCTTTGGTGGCGGATTTTGTTGTCATCTCTGATGATTCAAATGATGCCCCTACAGCAATGACCGATACAGGTGTCCCTCCATCGGATGTTGTAGCTATTGATCTGATTGTTGCCCATCTTGTGGCTCTGTCTCAGGACAGTGTTGTTGTCCCTTCTACTGTTGTGGTATCGTCTTTGTGTGATGGTGGTGTTTCTTCTCCTATTGTGAGGGTGTTCAAGGTTGGTTGCGATGCTGCTGATCTTGCATGGCAAAAGGCTGCTAAGAAGGTGGAGGATGGATGTACAACAGTAAAAGGAAAAAAGGTCAAGTCCTCTATTCCTTCGTTTGATATGTCTTTACATTCTCAAAAGACGAGATCGAAATGTAAATCTTGAGGCTTGATTTTCTTTACCTGTTGCTTGCCTGTTCTTTTGGAGGTTGTCCCTTTTTGTTTGGTTCTCATGGCCTTTTCGACCTGTTGTTCTTTGTAGTTTGACATGGTTCAAGACTAATTTTCTATTTCTTTTGTAACCATGAGGTTTCAGGCACCCATTGAAAACCTATTTTGGTGGTAGTAGTGTATTGTGTTACCTATAAGGCCAACCTAGTCACCTTGTTTTGGTTGGCGGCCTGTTTCACCCTTGGGCTGTTGTATTTTTTGTGCAAACTTCATTGAAAATATTTGGATTTGTAAAGGGTTTCAAGCACCCTTCAAAACCTGTTTTCCTTAATCAAAAACAAACTTGTTGTTCTTACTTAGAACACAGCACATAGTGTCCTAGTAAATGCAACAATCACCAGTAGATACACACTTCATTCATAAGTCTATTTTCACTAATTTATCCCAGCATAGTAAGCTCTACACCAAGCAATATTATCCATGCTACACAAGGAGTCATGAGCACAATCAATCTCCAAAGCATGAACACATTCAATATACAAGAAGGAAAATAATAAATGATCACTTGCCAAAATAGGCAATAGTTTTATCATCAAAATATCAATCCCACACCAAGAAATTATTATAGTATTCATCTTGTATTTATCTCAACTCTTATAGATTTGAGCAAGTCTCAACACTCATTAAACATTAAACATTGGTTAAGCTCAAGCAAAGAACCACAACTGAGCATGAGTGATTCCATTCTTCCCAAATATGAACTCCTATAATGTAGTTTGTCATACCGAGAAAATGAGAGTTGTTGCACGAGAATGTCTTGTATTTTGAACAACGTGCACTTACAAATATGAATCAAAACCAAAAAAACTCAGGACATCATTTTGTATGAAATGTTTGATATTAGCATTTTCCCATTTTTTTCATTAACTAATGTCATCAATATCAATAACTTCAACACCAACAGAGAAAAAATAACTTTCTTTGTAATTCAAGTTTTGTTTTCATCTGTGTATTTTCTCTTCAAGCCACTCAATTGTCTAAGATGTGTAAACACTGCCTTCTTTCCAGGCATATTCAACTCCATTGCAACTACTTCTAAATAATTAATTCTACAACTAGAAAAAATGTGTTTTCCTTATTAAGGCATAGTATTACATCTAAAGGAAACTTGTTCCACATTATTATTTTCGCATTATCATAAAATACATTTGTTGAGAAAACAGTTGGAGATTATAGTAAAGCCTACAATGGAGTAGTCCTTGTCGATGGTAGTATTCTTATCTAACTTCAACATTTCCAGATTGTTGGCTTGGTAAACTCAATTTTCAATACAAACTTCAAAGCCCTTGTGTTCCTCCATTACGTCTCGTTTCGTTAAAGTTGCATCAACTGGAGGCTAGAGTTACATGGACACATGAAGGCTTTCTACTTCAACCAAATCACATAGCCTTTCATCATCTGCAGTGGGGCCAAAGAGCACAACATTTAAGTGGACATAGCTCTATTGCCAAATGATGATCATATTACATCCTTGATGAATTGATTTCTCAATGCTTGAACATCGATCCATAGAGAAGACCTAGTAGCACCCAAAACCTAACATTTCTAAGCCAATTTGTTTGGCTCTATAACAACTTCCACAATTTGGACTAGCCTGCAAAGGTGTATTATTACTTGTTCTAATCCAGGATTGGATACTTGTGCTAGTTTAAAGCTGGTGGTAGTACGTGTACATGCAACACCCACAAAAGACATCTTTGAAATGCTTGAAGTGGATCTAAGATTTTTTAATGTAGGAGCTTGGAATGGAATATAGGAATACGAAATGGATGGTGCCACAGCAAAAAGTAAATGGGGAAATGAAGCCTCTACCTTCGTTCCCACTCAGACAGCGGTGATATTGTTTATTGTTTAAAATTTATTAAAGAGTATTAATTAAAGAAGGGAAACTTACTTGTGTTTTGTACCATAATGAGCATTAAACAATACTTTATATTGAGTAAAATTTCCACTAAATATGTATTAAATTTTAATGCTTGTTGCTTACTATGATTGATAAGTGGATTGTTGTTGGAACCCTTGATTTTCCTTTTTGTGAGTATTATTCATAGTGGTATTTATGATTAGTATCCTTGTACGACCTAGGACTTCCTATTGGTCGCCAGAGCCTCCTAGATTCAATGTAATTGTCTCGAAATGTTGAACTAATGGTTGATGAAGAGGAAAGAGTGTGGATTCTTGTATGATACCTTTACCATTTTGTGATGTATTCTAAATCTTGAAGTTTTGTAATGAGCTTTTGTTTCCTAAATGCATATTGAATACCCTAGATTGAAATAGTTAAGATTTTAGGGTGAACCTAAGAATGTGTTACCTTAATAGGCTCCCTTTTTAACCTTTATATGGAATGTTGTGGAGTAGTATTAGGTGTCCTAGCTAATTCACCATAGGTTATAGGACCTAGAAGTGGGCACTGGAGGATCCTATGTAGTAGAGACTGGGGCCCTGAGTAGATCAGCTCTACATGTGAGTTTGTAATCAAATGGAAACATTAAATAAATGAATGGGTTATTGGGGGTTTGGGTTAACTAACACATTGATCAAGATAGGAGATATTTGAGGCACACTTATCCTATTGGAGTGTTGGTGACAATAGTTCAAGAGGTTGATCCTAACATTAAGGAAAGTGTGATACTGTCACATACGCCCTTTCGGAGTACAAGGACCATATGTCATTTTGTATAAGGCTTGGATGTGACACGATGACAATGGTTCAGGAGGTTCATCCAAACATTTGAGGGGTGAGTGATGACACTCACCTAGTTGCATTCAAAGCCCTTACTCTTATTTGGTCGCCCTTTGGAAGCCCATGTGAATGTTTTCCCTTGTATGTTGAATGTTTGGTTGGGTGAACCCTATACTTTGATAGCCAATAAATTGCCTCCTACAATAGTTTTTCATCTCAAGCTAAATCCAAATTCATGACCAGAGAAAGGACAAATAGAAACGTGACAAATATTAAATATAAAAATTATTGCACATTAGAAGTTTAGTTATCTCCTCATATATTTATTATTCCATACATTATCGCACGCAGACGTTATATTTTCATGCAATTCATCTAATGTCATGTTTTATGTATCATATGTTTTAGGTAAAGTTTTACTCGGTAATAATATCATTCCAAACTTTTGGTGGACATTTGGATCCCACAAAAATATCCTTTAAGATTTAATACTCAATAGTTGTTAGATTATAACCTATGCACAACTACCAATTATTTATAACTAGCATTATAAAAGAAATCAAAATAAAAACTCATCAGTTCTTGCATCTTATATACTTAGTTTTCCGATAAGTTTGTCTAGGCAATTAAGTTCCACTTGTATCACATATAAAAATTCATAGGGAAGAGAACCAGCTCTGATACCATATTTTTCATTTGCATATTGTATGATTTATTGGTAAAAAAAGGGAGGTTTAATTTTTCATGTATACATATCCTTGGTGCCCCTTCAACAAGGGTCACCCCACTTCCAATTTGGACCCATAAAAATTGTAATGATATTATATTATATATAATTATATTATTATAAAAATATTATATTATTATAATGATATCTCTTATAGTTATTCACAAAAAAGTAGTAGGAGGATGACATCTCTGCATTTTATCACGCCCACACAGGAGTCCAATGTGCCCCTTTTTGTCGCTATCAACCTTATCAAATTCGTTGACATTGCTGCTAATTTGTTGAAACACACATCTATTTTCGGGAGGATCATTGGCAAAGCTCACTCCCAAGCTGATATTCGATCATGGATTCAATCCATGTGGGGCATCGACATTGTCAAGGTGGTCTTCCTTTCAAAGCATTTCTTCATAGTCGAATTCCAACACTCTTGTGATCAAGATAGAATCTTATTATCCGAACACTAGATGCTTGATGACCAATATTGTTTTATCCAAAAGTGGGTGGCAAATTTCAAACCCAGAGCTATGAACCCCGTCGGAGAACCCACTTGAATTCGTTTGTACAGTCTTCCTTTGGAATACCAGTCGATGGATTCCCTATCAAAGATTGGCAATATAATTGGGTAAACCCTTGATATTGATTTGGGAGATGGGGACTCTTTTTCTTTGCATGTATCAAGATCATTACTATCCAACACATTCAGGAGGAGCTCCTCTTATCATCTAGGACTAGTTCTTGGAGACAGAAGATCAACTTCGGACATAAGAGGTTTGTTTGCCTTCATTGTAGAAGCCGCAGCCATTTTGAGGCTTCATGCCCTAAACATAAGGCACAAAGATGGACTCCAAAGAAGAAGCAATCCGGTTAGGAAGCGATGACTAACGAAATTCTAACCGCAAACGTATTCAACACCATCGGCTATGGATGATCTTGCTATGCGCGATGAGTTGTGTGCGGATTATGGTGTTGTCTCTACTTTGGTTGGGGATCCCCCTTTGCCCACCCCCAACATGGGAATTAATGGGTTTCATCTTCTACATTAATGGTGTTTTATGGGGTAGCAGAGCCACCTGTAATGGAATCTTCCTCGGGTCCTACCACTCTTTCTAAGTTCAATACGAGTTTCAACAAGTCATCTACCTCTAATTATCTTACAACTGAGGATGGTCGTGAGCAATTTCTTGATGAGCTCGATATCGTGGAGCTCACGACCATTTTTTAGTCTATTGCTCAGTTGATCAACTCTCCCCCCTACAAGGAAGAAGTTTGAACGGAAATCTAACAAGCGAAAATGCGTCGAAGATGCTCAGTCAATGGATCTTCTTTCCATCAAGTCCTATCTCACTCGTTCCAAGGGAAATGCCTCCCTTGGTGGCTCGTCTTGATCAAAACTCTATTTGCTAGGGATGCGCATGTCCCTTAATGTGGAGTCAATTCTATGCTCCACTTCTGGGTGGCTACAGTCATTCCCCTATTACATGGTTTGTTTGACTATCCTCTGTTTGGTTTCTCTAGTATAATGGTTCTCATTGGCTACCATGAACCCAATATTCCTTGTGTTATTGCTACTCTTTGTGATCATTCTAGTTCTATTGTGCTCCTCTATCCATGGAGTTGGGTTGTTGTCTCTTTTCTCTGGGTTTATCCTTATGGCATGTGTCTCTCCAGTCTGTTTCGTTATTTCATATATCTGGATTCTCAATGTAATGGGTGTTACCCCCTTCGTAGCAATTTGCTTATAAAAAATATCTCTTATAGTTAATTATATAATAATTGATATAAAAATTATTATATTATCAATAAAAATATTTTAATTCAAAAATAATAAATACTATTTTATAAGAGCGAATTAAAAATATGCAACAAAATGTGAATGTGCCTTCATACACAAAAACATACTTCCACAAAACTAAGTATTTCAGAGGATTTTTCCCCTATATTGAATCAATGAATGCCTTCAATGCCTAGCTAATGTGGCACTGGACTGCAGATTTATGGCCCTTAGCAAGATCCAACTAGTAATCAACAATGATATTTACCAATGCAAGAACAAGAGAGAGGTTCATTGTCAACCATTGAAAAATGTCCTAGCTCCATAAGCAAGGGGTGAGACCTAATACCCAAAAATCTTAAGTGTTGTAGCAAGCACCAATTCGTTACCACTGCACAAATCTTGACCAAAGCCTAGTATCGATCTAGCAAGCAACAAAAAGACCCTTCCCTCCAGTGCTTAGGATAAATTTGATCACTTGATTATCAGCAATGCTATGTTTAATAGAATTTGGGATGAGTGTTATAAATTCGGCTTGGTAGCCTATTAGGGTGGAAGCCATATATCAATTTTTGATATCTCCATCAAGGGTGAGGTATGTACTACTAAATTATAGAATGGCTTTGTGTTCGTCAAATGTTTGAATCATAGCTTTAAAGACAAATTTTTTAATGGCCCTACAGTATTTGTTAAAGGGTTTGATATTTCTTTTTTTTAATGGAAAAAAAATTTTGAATTTTCTATAGTTCTCTACCTACCACTAGATCAAAATTCCCAACTTTCATGTAGAGCTGATGAATAGTTCTATCATATAGGGGAAATAGGTGACTTGTTTGGAAGATTCAGGGGTCTTCCAATAAATTTCCTGAACTCCAATTCTATCGAAATCTTGGTGGAACGTCCTATGAACATAACCCTTAAGCCTATTAAAATTATTTCAAACTATTCTATTTACAAATTATACCCAACCTTATTCAAAAGAAATATTCAATCAAAAATTATTTTCACGGACCTAATCTATTGGAGGAATTCTATAAAGATATCAATGAATCTAGAGTTGCAAATAACAAAGGGATTTATTTTAAATTTTTAACTAATAGAAGCCTCGATATTTTTCAAAACCCTACGGATTTGAAAGAAGGTGAGATCATCCCCCATCCCTTCCAAACTTATACAAGTACCTCCATGTCCTTCTAAATCCTTTCTAGACATACCCCTATCTGACCTAGAGCCTAACTCCCCAACTCCAAGATCTAAGCCTAATGTTGATACCTCTCACAATCTCTACCCGAAGATTAACCCCCTCTAGTCTGGTCAATTGAGGCTCAATTTGAATGTGTCTAAGGAGTTCTCTCCTAAGGTCGTAGACAATACATTAGGCCAGAGGTGTTACCAATAGTAAACTTAACACAAAATGATCCAGAAATGATTCAACATGTTAATAAGATTCCTCAAACAAAAGAAGGTTGTTCAAACCTGAAATTTAGGAACTTATAAATGAATTTCTTTATTAGAAATGTTAAATGTAATTTGTCAATTTTAAATGATTTGATGAAAGACGCCACAACTATGGATAAAGAAGTACATGAATAACTTTCGACCTAGCATAAATTTCAGTATCTATTTCTTCAAGTGATTATGGCATCAATATCCCTCCTGAAGTCAATAAGTTGTTTGTTGACCACTTGGTTGTGGTCCCTAATAACAATGAAGAATAGGTTGAAGAGTTTGGGGTAGACTTTTTAGATCATGACCCTATGCATGATGTGGTATCTTTAGAACACAATATTAATCATTTTTCCTTCCCCCCTAGTATTTCTGTAAATAATATCAAAGATCCTAGGCTACCCACTGTTGAACAGAATAAGGTAGAAGGAGGAGGCCAACAATTAATAAGATTAGACTCAGTTATAGGATATGAATTTCTTGATTTTATAAGAGCTGCATTAAATAAAGAAGTTGATCTAGAATCACGTAATCGTATAGAAGTCTCATATTCTCATATACCATTGGATAAACTAGGTACAGCAGCCAATATAAAAGGTTAGAACTTCTTAATTTGGCCAAGAAACAAAAGAAGGGTAGGAAACAACTATTAGAACTCAAATCAAAGGATGGATTGGTTGGAAATCAATCAAAACTTACTACTAGAATCAATGCAAGGAGGGGGATATAGCCTCCCACTTGCCAATGAAAATCTCTACATGGAATGTTAAGGGATTAAATGCCCCTAACAAGCAAAGATTTCTCAAAAGAAGTCTAAAAACATTATCTTCATATTTGATCCTCAAACAAAATTGGATAAGATAGAGATAGATAGAATCATCAAAAGATTGGGATTTTGGCAATAAACTTGGGTTGTCCTGAGGTGCTTCTCGATGCCTAACCCTTTTATGGGATCCTAAGAGAATTAGTGTAGATAACATAGGTAGTAGCTTAAATTGGACTAGTGCTCAAGTCAATACCATGAACAATAATCTCACTTTCACAATTGTAAATGTTTATGGCCCGACAAGTTCTACTAATAAATCTATTGTCCTAAACAATGTTAGTAATTTATTTTATTTAAACTCCTCTGAAACGTTTATCTTACGAGGGGATTTCAACGCCATTCTTGATAAATCTGAGAAAAAAGGTCGTGGAAAATATCATAATTTGAATTGTCGTAAAAAATCTCTCCTACTTTCAATTGATGAGCTTAAGGGGCTCTCTACTCAATGGTTCATAAGGGATAACACTTGGTGAAGGCTTTCCAAATGGGGTTGCAAGTAGAGTGGGTTAACCATGGAGGACACTCTATTGTTAAGTGTGATTGAGCTAGAATAGTATTGGGATGGGTGACCTCCCGAGAAGTCCTGATGCTTCACCTCTGTTAGCATCACCTAGATCCAATGAGTGCTAAGTGTTCCATTTATTCTCATAATCGGGTTCGTGTGAACCACTATTCAAGAAATATGAGTGAATGAGTTTGACTCAAAACACTACACAGTTAAATCCTTATAACAATATCATAATTTGACTTGCTGTGGAAAATATCTTCTACTTATCAATTGATGAGCTTAAGGGGCTTTCTAATGAATGGTTCATAAGGAAGAACACTTGGTGAAGGTTTTGCAAATGGGGTTACAAGCAAAGTGGATTTAACCATGGAGGAAACTCTGAAATTAAGCACGCTTGAGCTAGAGTAGTAGTGGGATGGGTGATCTCCCGAGAAGTCTTCGTGCTTCACCTCTATGAGCATCACCTAGATCCAATGAATGATAAGTGTTCCATTTATTCTCATGAGAGATGGGTTCATGTGAACCACTACTCATGAAACATAAGTCAATGAGTTTCACTCAAAACACTACACAGTTAAAACCTGATAGCAATATCATTATTTGATTTGCTACAGAAAATATCTCCTACTTATTGACATATGATTTGTCATAATTCATCAAATCATATCAACATATGATTTGTCATAATTCATCAAATCACAAGGCTGCCACAAACACTTATCAATTAATGAGCTTAAGGGGCTTTCTAATCAATGGTTCATAAGGAAGAACACTTGGTGAAGGTTTTGCAAATGGGGTTACAAGCAAAGTGGATTTAACCATGGAGGAAACTCTGAAATTAAGCGCGCTTGAGCTAGAGTAGTAGTGGGATGGGTGACCTCCCGGGAAGTCTCAGTGCTTCACCTCTATGAGCATCACCTAGATCCAATGAATGCTAAGTGTTCCATTTATTCTCATGAGAGATGGGTTCATGTGAACCACTACTCATGAAACATAAGTCAATGAGTTTGACTCAAAACACTATACAGTAAAAACTTGATAGCAATATCATTATTTGATTTGCTGTGGAAAATATCTCCTACTTATCGACATATGATTTGTCATAATTCATCAAATCATATCGACGTATGATTTATCATAATTCATCAAATCACAAGGCTGCCACAGACATGCAAAAATACGAGACAAATTTATCTTAAATGCATTAGCAGAAATCTTCCCTATGATTCATCACAACAAATGCATCGCAGCAGTAACAAACTCCAGAAAGCCTAATGATTGTAGACATTAATCATAACAAAACAATTGGCTCTTGGAATCCATAGACCAACAGCGCATAATTTATAAATTTGCATACATAGCAGAAATATCACAACCATGAGTGAAGCACCAATTGTATAATCTTTACTATGAAAATTATCAGGCCTTAATTACATTATACAATTTTGCTTTTATAATGCTTCAACTAGTAAACTAAGAAACCCATAGCTAGGGTTTTAACCATGCAAAAAACTGAAATTACAATGCAAATTCATCAATTTCTATGCACAATTATTCCTAAACTAGTTGCTAACTTACTATGCATTAGTTTTTATCCATCCTTATCGTGCAAGAGAACTTTATAAAACTGAAAAGAATGAAGTGCAAGAAAAACTGGTCTTCAACTTGGCTTTAATCTTCACTTTTTAGAGTTGTCAAATGTCTGAAAACTCCAAAAATCTGACTGCAAAATTTGCCAATTCCACAAAACTGCATTGCTGACTTCTGGATTTTTCGACTCATTCCTCTGAAGGGATATCTGGGCATTTGGAAAGAAATTCTAACTGAACACATCAACAATGTGGAGCAACTCTAAGATGCAGTGACCACACTTCAGAAGGCCCTCCCACAATATCAGTTGGACACAACTCTACAACTACCACAGCAGTCAAAGAAGTTACTCGACAACCTACATGAGGATTTAACCTTTTCGAAAGATAACATCAAAAAAGAAGTCCAGGAAGAGCTCATAAAGCAAAGAACTCATGAGTACATAAACAAATGTGCTACCGAACTTAGCAAGCTGCAACTATAGATCAGGAAATTGACAGAATGCATCACCAAGGTGAAGGTTGTCTACTAATTTTGTCTACAATGGCCTGCAATATCAAGAGGATTCTAGGACAAGACTACCAAAATAGAAGATCAGATCACTTAAGTTGCTCAATTGTACAATCCAATGAGGCAACAAATGCAGACAATTAATAGTCAGCTACAGGATGTCCATCTACAAAACAAGTAATTCAAAAGCCAAATAAAGTAGCTCTGTGAGACAGTATATACATATTAACACCTCCAAAGGCGAAAGAAACAAAAAAGCAGTTACATATCCCCACCACACTGATTGAGACAAAAGCACCTATGACCCTGATTAAAGGACATATCTCCATGATCACTCGAGTCTAATTTGGAGAGGTCACTAGAACAGCTCAAGGTAACTCACAATGGCCTCATACCTTGATCAGCAAGTCTTGAAGAGAAGACATTCAATTATATTTGGGGAAGACGTTGGCAGGTTAGTAATAGAGCCAACTTAGGCTACAGCATATGATCTGCAACATAGAAATACGTCAGTAGCCAGCTAAAGAAAGATATGCCCCCTCATTGGGATAGTGTATATGATCATAGCAAATAGTATCCAAAACTAAGAATGATAGAGGAATGATACAGAAATAGATATATGTTCTGATACTGAGACATGCATTTTGGTTGATGACAAAACAGAGATAACATTGCTGCTCCTGTTCTATGTGTTATATGTTATGGATGGTTATTTCTTTTGGACCTTTGGTTGATGATAATATGAAGGGTTTCTGCTTAAATTCCTTCCATATATGCTGATTTATCTTGCTATGTCCTCCGGGGTATAAAGGTATAAACTAGCTACATAAGATATACTTGGGTACAGTACCCTGGAAAGTACTTTCCCCATTTATCTTGTCAACACCATTCAAAAACTGAATTGGGTTATTGTGGTTTTTGTGTAAGAATCTGATAAGTGAATAACAGTAAAGGACAGTGTTGAGCTTTGAATAAACACTAATTTTCCAAACGACTTTGTGTGCGTCTAAGTGGTATAGTTCTCTTAAACTTGCACTACATTTCCTACCATTAGTCAATTGTTATTGTGTTCAATCATATACTGTTGATGTGGATATGTTGGTCTCTATCCTAACTAATATAAACATTCATTTTGTATTCATATTATTGTGGAACTGCCAATATTAAAAAACTTGTACCATAAGTATTTTACGGCTTTGTGCTCAACCTCCAACTAAAAAGAGGGATCAAATTCCTTTTCATGACATTTGCTTTCATGGAAACCACAGAAAATAAATATGTACAATCTGCATTGTTGTTACCTTCTTTGTGATTTAGGCTTGTTAATTTATATCTCAAGAAGCCTCCCCTGGCAATTCAAAGAGAAATTTTACCTCACACACTGTTCAAATTTGGGTTATCCTGAAAAGGCAACTCAAAACGTATCAAATAGGAACTGAGTGGATGTTAAAGGCTGTAAAAATGCCGAATTAAGACAAAGGTTTATATGACAACCTAGCAACCATTAAATCACATTTTTTATCCTGCTCAACTGACATATGCATTGCAGTATTCAAAAGTAATCTGTTGATAGCAACAAAGAGTGAAATGGATCATTTTGATATTCACCACTGCATAATGAAAGGGGAATGCTGGACAAAAGAGGAATTTTCTTATTCTTTTTGCTTTATGTTGGTGACAATAATAGACCAGGATATTCAAAATGTCACTCATTAACTAGAGCAGCTTGGATTGTGCTCAGTATCTCCTTACCAAGTGGTATAATAATTTCAATAAATCGTCAGATGATTATGATACTAGTTTAGATTGCTACAAATCATGTGTCTCTAGTACTCTACCCAAGATGTGCAGTAAAAAAAAATTGCCTCACACTATTAAGATGTTTATACACACTAAAATATACAGAAAAAGCATATAGATGTATGTGTTGGAGCAATTCAAACAGGCTCATTAAATCCATCTCAAATTTTCTGTTGTATGACATGTCACAGTGACCTATACTGCACCCGTTTTACTCAGATGTGTTAAGAATCAAATATTGATTATGAAAAGGCCAACAAAACTATTAGTGGAGTACCATAATTTATCACTGCAACACCTCACATTATAAAAATACCAAAATGCAATCTTCTATAGGTAAACAGGACATGCATTCCATTGTTTAGCAACTATTATTAAAATTAACATGACTACCACATTGTTTGGAGGAGCACTGTGCAAGACATTCAAATCATCTAGATTATGAGGAGGAAAATGAGTTATTAGGAACATACCACTCTCCCTGTTGATATGCAGCTACTTTTTGCTAGAAGTGAATGAAACTTCCAGAATCATAGCACATATGATGCAAGATAGCGGTGGAGGAGACTACCTTCTGTACTCAAAGGAATCTTATGTTGCTAACAGAATGCCAAGGGCCACCGGATCATGGGCTTTGAAGAATCCAGTATTTATCTGCATTTAATGAAATATTAAAACGATGACATATGCTAAACATGTAAATTCAGAATATTGATGTATTCTGCAGGATACTGCTGATTAGAAACTATGAGAATCACTGATTGAGTTCAATAACATAAGAAAAAGATCTTATAGCTGTCCTAATTCCAAAGAACTCAAAATCAAATAAAAGTTATATGTGCTTATAACATAAGAATTACCCAACAAACGTATCCATGCCAATCCAATTATATAAAGCAAGCTTTCAGCTTCCAATAAAGGTAAGCTTTACAAGGCAAAGGACTTAGTAAGAACAAAATAATATATTGCATCAATGTAAAACACAGACTCTTGTCTGTAGGCATCATGAGGATATATATAAAGAAATAAGCTTGAAGAGAAAATAGGGAAGAGGGCAAATCACTTGATTTTGATCATTAAATTATGAACCCAACAGAATAGTAGGCTAACAGATCTGCATCCTGGGCCCCAAGATGGTGATACTTGAGGATGGCACAATGATATAGCTAGTAAACAACTAAATTATGGAAAGACAAACACGGTTACAGACTAATTGAATGCTAAACTACCAATGCAACAGTATAGGAATTACAGCAACAGTTCGTACCAAAATTAATCATATGAGAATAACATAATTGATGCCTTATTGAAGATAATAATTTTCTTACAAAGAATGTAGTTCAGGGAGGACAATACATAAATCACTGCACTTCCCTAACCTCAGCAATTCCACTTAAAGGTGTAAACAGTAATCATTTAGTTCACAACCACTGGGTAACTTACTGTTAGCTACCATATTACCCTTAGTCCGCAATTGGAAACCAAAATAAGCTTCTATTACATATATTAATAAATTATAGTAAATATTAGAATATATTGATTACATTGTTCCACCAAAAAATAAGAACTTAAGTTCCATCCAAAAAGCCTGCAGCAAAAAAGAAACCATGAAAGAACTCATAAAGAAGCTGTCACTAAATACATATACACCAACTGAACCTAAAGAGGCTGTTCAAATAAGTCATGCCTGGTCAAGTTCAACCTTAGTTTATAAACCTCATGTATTTGTTGCTTCAATAAGTCAAATAACCTCTTGTTCTCTTGAACTCTTGAGTATATAAAAAGCCTCTCAGAGCTTATTCTGAGCCTACACATGCACTATTATAATTTAAGCCAGATTTGTCTTTAGCAAGGCAACCTCTTGTCCAAATGCTGTCCACTTAAACATTGGGGCCTTCTCCATAAGCTAGGTTTGTTGAGCCAATTGCTCCTGGAACCACAGCTTTTGTTCCTTTGTTTTCTTCTGCAATGTCTCATTCACCAAGGCCACTTTTTCTGCTTCTCCTGACGCCTTTCATTGGTCATATATGTCATCTTGCAATGCAAGGTATTGATACCTTAAAAAATACTTAATGGAATACAAGGCTGGCAGCCATCCAAACCACAAAAAGGAGTTCTAACTGGCAATCACTGCACTGACATCTCAGACACTTTTCTGAGGCATTCTATGGCTCGTAAATAAACAAAGAATATGAATGACAATCTTCCTCTACCAATTTCTTGATATTAAGTGCTTGCAGAATTAGGGTGTGTGTGTGGGGGGGGGAGGAGGGGGGGATTCCATTTCGAACTGTATTAACCACATCCAGCAGAGCTTATGCCATAGGCGTATGCCAAAAGAGCTTGTGCTACAGTTCATATGCCCTGGAAAAACCACTACATGGTTTCTAGAAAACCAGCAAGGTCCAGCAAAGGAAATGTGTCAATGTAAACATAATTCAACCTAAGAGTGGGGCTGCTTTGTGTTAGGCTCAATAAGAGGCAGACACTTCACCTGTTGGAGAAGGTCTGAAATTTGAGAATCTAATGCCCCTTCCTTTTGGACACTTTCTCCTCTACTTACTATTTCTAGTAAGTCGGTGATGAGCACTGAGAGTCAGTTGCTATTCTTACTCTTAGTAATACCAGTATAGATGATTTTTGATGCTTATCATGAGATTTGATATTGTCCAGAGTAATTAAATTAAATAACAATAAGTTATTGATTTATACAGTTAAATAAAGAATTTTACCTTATCGTTATTTTTATTTATTTTATAAGGGACTATGGAAAGATCAAATATTTAAAAATAGAGTGAATAATTTCGAAGTGGCCTTTTATTTAGAAGTGACATGGAGGAAATATTAAATGTAAAGTAATGAATTTAATAAAGCTACCAAGTAGAGAGGATCGAACCCCCTGAAGAACACATAAATGGAGCTTGGATCTCATTTGAAAGGCATGTTGAGTATTTTTATTGCTTATGCTTCTGAACTTGAAGGATATCGAGCTTCTTCTTGCTGGTTTGTGAGGACAGAAATCTTTGCAGGCAACATTATCCACGCTGTTGAGAGATACAATTGGGAGAATTGGTGGTGTCACTGTAGGAGTCATATTGGAGCTAACTGAGAGTTATTACTTCAGTCTTCATCTGTCAATAATGCAAAACTGATTTATAGTGACTGTTGTGAGAAGATTGGGGTGTTTAGAAAGTGTGTTCATTTTTAGTCATCCCATTTTGGGTGTTGATCTTTCATTTCCAGCCAGACGACCCTTCGTTACTTGGTCATCCCTCTTCTAGGGCTGGCATAAGGATCTTGGAAGCTGCATGGGGGTTTGTGGGAGCTCCTTTTACGTATTTATTGTTGTTGCTACATAACAGACCTATCCTTGGCATTTTGGTGATGTATTAATGTGAGCTAAGGTTTGAATACCTTTGTATTGCTTATTATAATTGCCGCAGACATTTATATTTATTTCCAATAAATCAGTATGTTGAATTTGTGCTCACTGCTTATAATCTAGTTTATTCATTTGGGCATTCACATTTCACAATATCACTTCATTTCTAGATTTGTGTCAGATTTGGGCAATTAAGTTTAAAGGCTTTCTGTATATTATTTCTTGCAATATAATCTGCGCTTCAATTTCATCTTCTCTCTTCAAAGATCCTCAAGAACACATTCAAAAAATCAAACCAAAAATATCAAACCAGAACAGGGCTGCATATCACAAGGAATACTACTAGAGCAAGTGAATTCTACTATCCAAAAGGTTTGGTACTGTTGATGTCAGTTTTGTACCACTACATAACATGTAGCAATTGAGCACTTGATATGGGATATCAAACACTCAATTCCCCTCTTGAAAAGTTAATACTCATGAAGACATGAGAAAAAACTCCAATGTTCCTTACACCTATGGATACTAACCCAGTTATCGATGTGATTTGTTGGTAATCACGTAGGCGGCCTTATGCTATTTGTTTGAGGGCAACTTGGACTTTTGGTGGGATGATGGTGACGATGGTTTTATACAAGTGTCAGATGATGTTGATGGTGGTGATGGTGAAGGCAATAATGCTCTAATGACTTTTACCTTCCTAACTTTCTTCTTCAAAACTCCAAATACTATACTACTTGCTATTCTACTCCTACTCCTATGAATGGAAAGATTAGCAAATGGATGGGAATCGAATCTAATGAAAGCTAACCAATGGCTCTACCTCCATAGATGCAATGATTCAAGGGAAAAGAACTAGTGTACCACACAAGGCTTCCCAACAAGCCGCTAGGATGCTAGTGGCCTAGTTATAGATCCCTATCAAACATCCACTAATATCACCATGCAACTATCCATCTACTCTTACTCTTACTAACTTCTTGAAATCAAATCTACTTTAACAACTTTAAAGGAAATCTAATTCTAACTATTGGAATCACCATGCAAGTCACAACAATGAGAAAGAAAAGCAATTTTGGCATTATCTTAGCAACAAGTTTCTTCGACCCTTTACAAATGAGAGCAAATGGCCTTATATAGAGGCCAAAATTACAACCAACGATAGATATTAAAAGGCAAAACCAACGACCTAAATTGGATCCTAGAAACCCTAATTAGGGTTGCCACCCCATCGGTCAATGAGAAGATGCCACCTCATCAATGGACCAATGAAAAAAAAGGAAAAGTGGCAACTAATGAGAAGGCACCAAAATGGTAGCCAATTAGAATCAAACACCTATCCTACCCAAGAAGAAGGAGAATTTCCCACTTGGGCTTACATCAAATGATCTTCTAATATAGTTCTACCCTTTTCTTTTATCCTTTTAGACAAAGTGATGAACTTGGCTAACATGTTGTTGACTTCCTTCATGGGAGGGCAAAGTGTATGCTTCATCTTGAGCTCAGCTGAATTCATCATGTTGCTTGCTGCTTGCGGTGTCTTCTCATAATTCTTCTCATATTCTTTCACATATCCGATAAAGGCATTGAGGCAGGCAAGAGTGCCAAAATGTTTCTTCTTAATGGAAAACTTCCCCAACTCATCCAATCTTGATCCAAATTCTGTCTTATTGACGTTCTCCTCTTGTCCACTTGAATTATCCCTTTGGTCTCTAGCCTCAAATATTTTCAAATCACTTCCTCCAAATTTGCTCTTCCTTGAAATTCACTCTTCCTTGAGATTCAATTTTCAATTTTCACCGCCTCTAATAAATCAAATAAAAGAGGTAGGACCCCATATAGAATTGCTTTTGATTTTGCACTATCCTAAGTTGCAACTCTAAATTCTTGCTTATAATCCTAGCACAATCAAATCTTCTCCTTCCATTCTCAATTTCATCAAGAAAATAATACATCCGGTTTTCGAATTGCATACCTTGGGCTAAGCCCATGATCTGGCTGAGAAGCACAATGAAATCACCATATTCTGATTTGAAATCTGACACGGTGAGCCTTGATGATCTGGTGACTCCCTTCTTGTCTTCATGTAGCCAATCCTGCTTTAGATGAATGAAATAAGCCTCTTGGTTATCTTAGAATAACTTAGCCGCCTGATCCATCATTACCACTGTCATGCTTTTGTACTGAGGGATATTGAATGCTTCTTCGATCACTTGTCCTCCGATGTTGGCCAACACTCTTCCGTTCATCAAAAATGATAGACTTACTAACCAAATCAAACTGGGATGCACATTTCATTACCAATTCTAGACAAAGCAAGGTAGGAGGGAAAGCCGCCACATGTACAATTCCGATTTTGTAGATCTTCTTTGCTAGGAGGGATTGCCCTTCCTTCAATCTGTCATTTAGCTATATCATGTTTATAGTGCCGATATTGGTATTACTTATTCGCCTCACTTTCTAGAAAAAGGTGGTCTTAGGCATCATGTCTTCCTTGTGTCTTTTGGTATTCATTCCCTTGGGGTTCTTGCTTGCACTAACATCTACCCTCCTAAACACTTATTTTTGCCCCTTCGTTCTAAGTGATACGGACTACCCTTATCGATCTCCAACCTTCTTTCTATCGATGGAATCTAGCTTATTTCTGCCTCGCCAAGTCCTATCTCTAGACTTATCAATCTCCAACCTTCAACCTAAGGATGGGAATACCACTTATTTCTACCTCTTCATTACTTTAGGATGAACTACACTTATATCTCCCAACTTCAACCTAAAGTGGTCTAGCTTATTTTTACCTCGCCAAGTGTCCTATCATGAAATCTACACTTATCTCTCCAATCTTCAATCTAACAATGGGATGATGAAGTGGTGGATGATGAATGGAAAAAGAACATAAGGGAAACAAAACCAAGCAAGAACAAGGAGTGGAATCTGCCTTTGAGACCAATCTTTAACTCTAAAATGATTTGAATTTTACCTTGATTTTGCCTTTACCAATAGCAGGGCCCTCTTCAAATTTGGATCAGATCTCGGAAATTCAATCCTCCTTGCAAATAATGATGCCCTAGCAAAAATCAGAATTTTAAGTTTCTTGAAATCGCCCAAATTTGCCAAAATCAAACCCTTGGATCACATGGCCTCTTCACCAACAAAATCGCCCAAATCTGGAAATTGAAATTGCAGCCTTTGGAAAGAAAATCAGACCCCAAAAAAATCGCCTAAGCAAGAAAATTTCAGATCTGCTCCAAAATCTGACCTAGGGCAGAAATTCACCGAAGATAGAATAAGAAAAATGCCACCAAACAAGGAAAAATCTGCCCATATTAATCGCCCAAGTCTGCAAGCTGCCTTTCTAGAAAAAAATTCTCTCAACACATGAGGAGGAGGAAGATAGAATGAGGAGATGAGAGAGGAGGGAGCCCCTCCTATACCAAAATTTCCATGTCCCTCCAAGCTGGCCGACTTGCCCTGGAGGAAAGCAAAATTAAATTAGCATCTTTATTAATGGCCCAAATTTAAATGCCATGCTAAAATTACTTAGCTCAAAGTGAAATTAGCGCATTTAATTGCTAAATTTGATCAAAAATTGCAAAATAAAACAAGGAAAACCTAGGAGATGTCAAAATTTTCATTTAAAAACGTTTTAGCAATTAAAATATCATTAAAATTGAATTTAGCAAGCTAAAATCAATTTTCAATTCCAAATTACCAATTTTTTTTTACATTTAAAAATCTCCTAAACAATATTTCAACCAATTTAATGAGATTTTGCGATTTTATCCACTTCCAATTTTGCAATGCAATTTAATTTTTTAACCAAAATAAATCATTTTTCTAGAATTCAAAATCAATTTTCCAATTTTAATTTCACTATCAAAAAATTTCTTTCTCCACCCAAAAAAATTTGAGATTTTCCAAAACAATTAAATCTAAAAAAATTCATTTTGAAAATGCTCAAGTCTATACAATTATATCCAATTTTTCAAAATCTGTCTAAGTCCAAAAATTTTGCAAAATTATTCTACCGAATACTATTCTAACTATTGAAAATGTTGTCTTTGAAATTTGTTTGGCCTAAGGATAAAATTTACATGCTCCGGAAAATCAAGTTACACCGGGTGAAAAAAAGAAATCACATCAAATCCCTCCTGGCCCGAAGGCGTCCAAGGTGAAAAAATTTCAAATCGAAAACCTTTGGACAACTTCAAAAAAATTTGCTAAAGCAACTGAAAAAATTCCAAAAATACACGAAAATTGCTCCAAGGCTTGCCCAAAAAAGAGGGTCCCAAAAAAAATTTTGGGGCGATGGTGTGAAAACCTCACAACAGGTACGAATAAATTGTGACATGATAGAACGGGATCAATCACCATATACATTTCAGCATTATCAAAACAAATCAGCCCAAGATTAGAGGGAAGAACAAAGAACACACCATGGGCAACAGGGGTGCCAGAGGAGGAGGCAAAAGATTCTTGAGAGATAGGACTGCAAGAGAAGGACGAGACTAAAGATTTGCAAATCTGTTTGAGTTATTGTTAGGGGACAACAACAACAATAGAATGAGAGGATGGACTTGTTGACTCAAATGATGGCTCAACAAATGTGGTTAAGTACTGATGCATATGGTAATAATACCAAGGGTAATGGAGGCAACAATGGTAATTGGGAGAATATTGTAGACGGTAAACAAACCAATCAGCAAACTAGAACTCTTAGTTCTAGACCACTTATACCCACCTTTCCACCCAGACCACCCATCTAGGTAGATAATGAAGCAGAAATCATTGAATTGCATAACCAATTGAGGCCCAGAATTTCAGGTGGCCAAGTTTTGAGGGATTACATTGATGTCAAGCATGAAACACAAACCTTGTACTTGTGGCAGAGCATAAAATTATGATTTATAGGAGGTAAGCAAACTCACACTACCTTATCATGATGGGTCTGAGAAGACCACAACTAGAGAAGGTTTGTTACTTACAGACTTAGTTACCGGATTCGTGCCCTAGAAGCTGGATCCGAATTCAGATCTGGATCCATGGCTGAATTCGTTTGGATTCTTCCAGGATTTTCTATATATTGTTTTTTTTTATTGAATTTTTTTCAATTATTTTCTTATAATTATAGTGGATTTGATCCATAGATTCATATCAAAATCATAGATTAATACTATGAAATGATTTAGAATCATAGATTCATACTTTGAAATGATTTAGCTTTAAAATCATGTATATTTCTCTCATTTATATTTATATATATATATATATATATATATATATATATATATATATATATACACAAAATTTCCACGAATAATAATTGGGAAAAAAAATTACGAATCCACGGAACCATTTCACGTGCCCGAATCGGATTCGTTTCACGAATCGATAACTAAGCTTACAGAAGGTGGATACTTACTTTCAACTCAATATGATGATGAAGGGTGGTCCCCTTAATACCACAAACACATAACAGAAACAAAGAAATAACAGCAATTTGTGAGAACAAAATATGGGCTTCTTGTCAAAATTTTGAAATACAATACGCAAAACCATATGGGCGCCTTCCTTACAATAATTTGCAACACAAAGTTGCAAACTATCACCCATAATTGTCCTAGACAATGTATGGGCATTCCTTAAATAGGCATTTTTACACTAAAGTTTCTAGACACCAAACCCTAACCCTTGAGACCGACTAACCTTAAAATAATATATAGAGTCGGCCCGGCACACCTTTGACACTTATTTTGGAAATTTAAGTCGGCCCAACTTTGGAAGGCCATAACTTTCAAACCATTGCTCTGATTTTCTATTATAACCCCATTCTGGAATCCTCAACTTCTGATCTACAAGGCCCTACTTGAGAAAACTACAGTCAACCCCATTTCGGAGCTCTTCTAAGGCCTCTAAGGCCTTCAACACTAAGCCTAAAGTTTTTATACAAAATTAAACACCAAAAATCCGCAATAAACTCACGAATACTCATGATATGGCACTGCGCCTCAACTGGTAGGCTAATATATCCAAGATGAACATCCACCTATGGAATTAGGACATTTCAAGCTCGTAAGACTTGACTTACTAAGTAGCAAGCCTCCAGAAACTACAACTCTCCACTGAGAAAACCCTTATTCAAGATACAAAAAAGAAATATTTTTGGTTGATGCAAAATTGCTCTTACACCTAGGATGCTCCTGCATCAGACACCCAGGATATTTTGAGAAGTGACTCCATCACATCTCAGCCATTCAGAGAAAAACCAAGACGATCAACCTTCTCCCTTGCAAGCCATGATGAATCTTCTATTGGTCTCCCTTTCCACTTGACCAGATACTCTTCAATACATTTTGTTCCCTGTGCTCCTTCCAACACAACTATCCAGTATCTCCTCAATCTCTTTCATAGCTTAAGTAACTCCTAGAATACTCTACTACGCTTCTGCAACTTCATCTCCATCACCTCCTTCATAATACTCTATCAAATCTAAAATATTAAATACTGGTGAAATACTTAGCTTAGCGAGCAACTCTACTTCATAGGCATTTTCAGAATCACAATTTTTCACTATCTTCCACGGTCCAAACTTCTTGATTTTCACCTTATTATATGTACCCACTGGAAAATGCTTCTTTCTCAAATGAACCATGATTTCATCTCCAATCTAAAATTCCTTATACCTCCTTTTCACATCAACCTTAGCCTTGTACTGTGTATTCATCTTTATAATGTACCTCCTCATAGATGTTTTCAAATGTTCAGCTTAATCTTCCACTTCAACACTACTTATTTCTCCTTTATCCAACTGCCTCAATTCAGAAGCATTTCTGGGACTACTCCCATATACAATCTGGAATAGTGATTTATGAGTACTCTTGTTGACAGAATTATTATATGCAGATTCTTCCTATGGTAAAATCAGATCCCAACCTTTGGGCTTTTCGCCAACCAAACATCTTAGCAAATTCCCTAAACTCCGATTCACAACTTCGGTTTGTCCATCAGTCTTTGGATTATGTGATGAACAAAACTTCAAATCTATCTTCCACTTCTTTCACAATGTACGCCAGAAATACCCAACAAACTTGGTATCCTGATCAAAAACTATACTCTTTGGCAAACCATGTATTCTAACCATTTCTCTGGAAGACAACTCCACCATATGAACGTCACTAGTCTTCTTGCAGGGAATGAAATGTATCATTTTTGAAAAATTGTCAACCACCACAAATATAGAATCATGCCCCCATTGAGTCCTTGGTAAACCAAAAACAAAATCCATGCTGACATCCTCCCATGGCTTCTCTAGTACAGGTAATGATTGATACAACCCTGTATTTAGCTTCAGTCCTTTTGTCATCTGACATACTCTGCAACTTTGTACAAACTTCATGTCTTGTTGCAACTTGGGCCAGTAGTAATTCTCAACAACCAAAGCAATGGTTTTATCTCTACCAAAGTCTCTAGCCGATTCTCCACTATGCTTCTCCTTGATGAAATTCTCTCTCCTAGAACTTTTGGGAATGCACAATTGGCTTCCTTTGAACAACATACAATCTTGGATTATGAAATCCAACCACTTCATCCTGTCAAGTGTAACAGGTTCTGTACAAGCTTTCCAAGCTTCACCAAAATCGAGATCTTCTGGATACAAATTCTTGAGTTCCTTGAACCCAACCACCTCATTCTGCATCCTTGTCAGAAAAAATTGTCTTCTACTAAGAGCATCTACGATTCTATTAGACGTCCCACTTTTGTGTTTCAAAACAAATGTATAGCTCTGCAAAAACTCAACCCATTTCAAATAAATGTCTTTGGTTCAATTTTCCTTGACTATTCAAATATTGCAAAGCTTGATGATCAGTATACAAAACAAACTCCTTAGGAAGAAAATAGTGTCTCCACTTCTTCAATGCCTAAACTACAACATAAAATTCCTAATCATAAACAAAATAATTTATTTTGGCATCATTCAACTTCTCACTGAAATAGACAACAGGTCTACGTTCTTGGCTCAAAACAGCTCATATTGCAGTACCACTAGCATCACAGTCTACTTGAAATATCTTATTAAAATCTGGAAGTGTTAAAACACATTTGCTTTGTAATTTTTTGTTTCAACAAATTAAAACTCTTATCTGTAGAAGTTGTGAAAACCAACTTCACAATTCGCTAAGAACACCTGCATGCAAATAATCTGTTGCTGAAGAGAAACTAGAGAAAGAAAAAGCGCAGCTTGAAAATCTCAACAGGGTGCAAAATGTATTCCAAGATAATGAAAAAGAAAATACAAGAGTTCAACCTTAAAGGTGAATGAAACCCTAAAGGAAAATAAAACTAGGTTGCGCAATATAATTAATATAAAATATTAATTATATGCACGTAAGAGATAGCTTAAGTAAACTAGAGTAATAGACAACTTAATTAATTAAATCAAGAGGATCTAATTAATAAGCGCAAATAAATAATTACTCTAACACCCCCTCTTAAGAAAAGTTCAGGAGGTACGCTAACCTAGCAAAGCTATGAAAGCAGAAAAATGGGTCCCAGCAACAAGGCCTGATCAGGTACTCAAAAAAAGGAAATCTCTATAAACCAGGGACAAAGGAGAAAACCCAGTGGGGAAAACCCCTCTCCAAAAAGAGATAGAGCAAACGTGCTGAAAAAACATGAAGGAAGGCCTCAACAAGACGCCCCAAGGACAACTTCCGTGACCCCAAGCATAAACCGTAACTGAAGATAGCGAGGCGATGCAAAAGATTTGGTGAAGATGTCGGCAACCTGTGCGTCAATGGGAATATACTCCAAAGAGAGAACACCATCCTGAATCTGCTAACGGATGAAATGCATATGAAGCTCAATGTGTTTAGTGCGCTGATGCTCCACCGGGTTGAAAGAAATATGAATAGCACTCTCATTATCACACCATAGAACAATGGGACAATCAGGAGGAAAACCAAACTCAGTCATCAACTACCAAGCCATAAAATCTCCTGACTAGCATGCACTGCTGCTCTATACTCAGCCTCGGTAGATAAAAGTGCACGAACAGGCTACTTCTTGCACGACCAAGACCAGAGCCAAGACAGAAGAAAAAGCCAGAAGTAGACTTCTAATCATCAACATCGTCAGCCCAATCTGAGTCAGTGAAGCCAACAATGTGAGGAGTCCCTAATGTGTAATGAATGCCATACAGAAGTGTGCCGTGAATGTATCTCAAAATATGCTTGGCAGCTTGCCAATGACTCTCATGAGGCTCATGTGAAAACCGAGAAACAAGACCAACTACAAAGGAGAGATCAGGACGAGTATGTGTTAGGTATAACAAGCTACCAACCAACTGCCAATACAAGGTGGGATCCACTAAAAGCGAAGTGCAAGAGGTAGACAAAGTAACACCCAACTAAAATAGGTGTGGGAGCAGGTTTGCAATCAAGCATGTCAAAACAAAGATTCCAGCAAAGGACTGAACAATCTGTAGACCAAGAAAATAGTGTAACAAACCAAGATCAGTCATCTCAAACTGTTCCATCAACGCTTGCTGAACATCCTGAATCATAGAGGATGAGCTACCTGTGAGAAGAAGATCATCAACATATAGCACAAGGATCAAAACCTCAGCCTCAAGACACTGAATGTAGACTGTAGGAATGGAATGGCATCGTGTGAAGCCTGTAGAAAGCAGAAAGGAGTCCATCTTCTCATACCAAGCCCAAGGGGCCTGTTTGAGACCATACAATGAGCTTCAAAGTCTATAAACCAAGGAGGAATCTTGCACAAATCCTTGAGGCTGCTCCATGTAAATCTCCTTAGTAAGATCACCGTGCAAGAATGCACTCTTCACATCCATCTGAAAAATGGGTCATCCCTGAGAAGCTACGAGAGATGAGACAAGACAAATAGAGTTCATCTTGGCGACAGGGGAACATGTCTCAGTGTAATCAATACCCTCAACCTGTGAAAAACCCTTCGCAATAAGACATGCCTTGTGCTTATCAATAAAACCATCAGCAGCAAACTTAATACCATATAACCATTTGCATCACACTAACTTTCTTCCCTTAGGAAGAGAACAAAGATCCCAAGTATGATTCTTCAACTCCTCCATTGCACTGTCCCACTCAGAATGTCCCGTCGCTGCTACAAATGTTTGAGGATCATCACAAATAGCATGATTGAGAAGACTAGAACCCATAGTATGAGATCAGGTGCAACGGGAAGTGGAAGGGTCACCAGCTAGAGATCCTGCAGCCTCAACTATAGCTTGAGCCCATTTAGGCATCTGTGGAGGATCCTGTGGCGGAGGTAAATGCGTATCACCAAGATCATCATCCGGAAAAGAGACTGTAAAGGATGAGGGAGTAGTGGTAAGTGAAGTAGACTCTGGAGACAGGGTATCTACTACAGGAGGGTGCTCATCAAACTGGACATCCCGTTGAAATAGGACCTGTATGGAATCAGAATCAAACAACCTCTATGCCTTAACATCCTCACAATAGCCAACAAAAATGAGGTGTCGACTCTTCCGCTCCATTGCTCTCCTCTGAGCATCGAGTACAAATGCCCATGCTTCACTACCAAAAACTCGGAATGAAGATACATCAGGCTTGACATGAGACCAAGCCTCCTCAGGAATCATATCTCGAACTGCCTTGTGAGGCATCCGATTTTGAATATGGTTGGCACAATTGACTACCTTTGCCCAAAAAGACGAATCCATGGACCTAGACTGTATCATACAATTAGCCATCTCCCGAAGTGTTATGTTCTCTCTCTACCACACCATTTTGTTGAGGGGTGCAGGGAACTGAAGAGTGATGCTGAAGATCATGTTTAGAGAAAAAATCCCTGAAAGCTTGGTTCACATACTCCCCCCCCATTATTTGTGCATATCCGTCGAATAGAAAGACCAGATTGCTTGTCCACAAATGTCTTGAAGACTCGAAATGAATCAAAGACATCAAACTTGTACTTCAAAAATTACACCCATGTGCGCCTAGAGAAGTCATCAATGAAAGTAAGCACATATCTGGCACTGAAAAAAGGAGTGGGAAATGACATGAGCTCACTATGAATCAACTCCAATGGTGCCAAAGCACGGGCAGCTTGTCCATGTGGAAAAGGATACCTATGTTGTTTGCCAAGAGCACAACCCTAACAAACACCATCTGTGCAGGGAATCTAGGGAAGCCCAAGAGCAAGTGCCTGTGTGCTCATTTGCTGAAGATATCTATAATTGACATGGCCCAAACGCTCATGCCAAAGTCTGCTTATTGAATCTGCATGTGCTACAAAACAAGAACCTATGCCATCAGAAGACTCAAATCCATCAAATCTGTATAGGCGAGATGCAAAGTCAATGCTCCTAGTAGCCACAATCAACTCAGAATCATGTAAGTCCCGAATAATCACATCATGTGGTGAGAACTCAACTATCTTACTAGAGCCAGAGTGGCAAATTTGATAAATAAACAATAGGTTCGTCGAGATGTCAGGGACAAAAAGAACATCCTGAAGAGAACCCCCAGCTAATGCAACAGAACTAGAACCCAAGACTGAAAGATGTGATGAGTTCCTAACAGCAATCTGTGAAGTAGCACAAGGAGCAAGTGAGGTGACTAACTACTGAGTGTTTGTCATATGGTGAGAGGCACCGGAATCAAGAATCCAAGTAGGCCCAAAAGTCATAGCTCATGCAGTAAAAGCAGGACCTTTCCCTGCATGGGGGGATGAAGACTTGGGAGCTAAAATGTGATGCTCTTGCATGGCTTCCTCTAAAGCCTCCAAATGTTTCCAACACCTAGAAACGGGATGTCCATCATTTCCACAAAAACTGCAGCTCCCAACTGATTTCTTCTTACTCTTGGAATCAAGTCCATCTAATAACTTATCTTTCTCACTGGTGGTAATCCATCAAGTACATCATCTGATACAGTATCTAGAAACTCCAACAAATCTGCAACTTCTACAGGCACCTCTTCTACTTCTTTACAATATTTTGGAATTATAGCAAAACACATGCTCAAGCCTCATACCCCCTAAGAAATTCTTTCCATCAATAAAGCATACTCTAGCAGCACTACATACGTTTTCATCTACATCCTTCAATGGCTTCAACTTATGTTTCACTCCATCCTTTGTCAAACTGTAGGTATTTGCAAGCCCATCATACACAGCATGCCTGTCAAACTATCACAGTGTACCCAGCAACATATGACATATGTCCATAGGTATGATATCACAAAGCACCTCATCCTAGTAGCTTCCAATCTTGAACTTCACTAGGCACTTCTCATTGACCATGACCTTATGGTCATCTTGCACCCAAACAATATGGTATGGACGTGGGCATTTCTGCCTCTTGAGCTTTAGCTTCATGACCATCTTTTATGACACCACATTATTAGTACTTACACCAACAGCAATCACATCACAACACTTATCTTCACATTTGCAGCTTGTGTAAAAAAAACTCCTCCTTTGATCAGGTTCATTCTAACCACTCAGCAGGGCTCTTTTGTTAACTTAAGACTTCTTATCTTTCAACATCTTTTGAATGTGATGATTTGGCATCTTCGTCAACATGCGCAACTCTGGTTGGGCTTTCACTTTTTCTATCAGTCCTTCCTTGGCGTTGGGAACATTCAAATGCTCTATGCCCTTCTTCTTCGCAGTGAAAACGTTTTTCACAGAAACCTCCTCTTCCAGATCCTTGCTCTCTTCCTCTTCCTCTCGGATCGCTATTGTTCTGATCATGGAAACAATTGGAATTGTTTACCCTTCGGTTTTGACTGCTTTTGTCAGCCTCATCCTTGTTCTTATAAGATCATTTTTTTGGCATCCATAAGATTGTTCGCTAGATCTTCCACTGCAAACTCTTCCACTATTCTTGTTATCAAACTTCTTGTTCAGTTTTTTCTCAACTCTTAGGGCAAACTGGTATGCTTCTTCAATACTATTCATTTGGACCAGATTCAATTCCTCTTGAATACTTGGCCTCAACCCATTAAAATAACGAGCAACTTTCTCTTTATCAGCTTCTATATGGTCAATTCTAATGAGAACTCAATAGAACTCCTTTGTATACTCTTGAACAAACCTTTCTGGTTGCTTCAACCCTTGCATTTTCTTCAATAGATCGAGCTCATAATCCACAAGAATGAACTATCACATCAGTTTAGCTATCATTTGATCCCATCTCGTGATTTTATCCTTCCCTCCTCTATTTCGCTCCAATTGAATCTCCTGACACCAGATCTTTGCATGCCCCTTCAATTTGGCCTTCGCAAACTTGACCCTATTCTAATTCATTGATCCAATCGATCAATTCCTCTAGGTTAAGATTTCCAAAAAATGTGGAAACTTAGGCCTTTTTCCAATCTTGGAGATGGCCCTAAAAAGCCTTTCTTCTACAAGATTCAGAACCGCCTCTTCTACAACATTTTCTTCTTCTCCTTCCTCACTTTTGTCTCTTACGGAAAGATTTATTCCTTGGCGCATTTGTTCTTCCAATGCTTGCATCTATCTCTAGAGGACTCTAAAATCCTCGATTGTAACACCTACAACCCTTCCACCACGCTCTCTTTGTGGAGGCATTTTCGCACGTCTACTGAAACCCTAGTGCAAACTGCCTCCAAATCGGCAATCTGTCTACACACTCAACCCAAACCACAGTCCCAGTTTAACTGACTCAAAATCGGCGATTTGTTTACCCACTCAGAAACTCCTGCTTTGCTACCACTTGATGAAGGGTGCTCCCCTTAATACCACAAACCCATAACAGAAACAAAGAAATAACAACAATTTGTAAGAACAAAATATAGGCTTTTGATTATTGCTGCAAATGCAGAATTACAAAATTTTGAAATGCAATATGCAAACCCACATAGGCGCCTTCCTTACAATAATTTGAAACACAGAGCTGCGAACTATCATCTAGAGCTGTCCTAGACGATGTATGGGCATTCCTTAAATAGGCATTTTTACACCGTCATGGAAGTTTCTAGACATCAAACCCTAATCCTTGAGACCAACACTAAAATAACATATAGAGTCAACCAAGATACACCTTTGACACTTATTTTGGAAATTTTGGTCGGCCCAACTTCAGAAGGCTCTAACTTTCGAACTGTTGCTCAGATTTTTCATTATATTTTGGAATCCTCAACTTCTAACCTACAAGGCCCTACTCACGCAAGCTTCAGTCAACCCCATTTCGGAGCCTATCTGGGGCCTCTAATGCCTTTAACACTGAGCCTGAAGTTTTTATAACAAACCTACACACAAAAAATCCACAATAACTTCACGAATACTCATTATGACACTAAGCATCAACTAGTAGCCTTATATATCCAAGATGAACATCCACCTTTAAAATTAGGACATTCTGAGCTTGTATAACTAACTTACTAAGTAGCAAGCCTCTAGAAACAACAACTCTGCACCAAGACAAACCTTATTCAAGAAACAAAAAGGAAATATTTTTGGGTGATGCAAGATTGCTCTTACACCCAAGATGCTCCTACATCATATGATATTCAAGAAGGATGTTATTAGTATGTCGCGATACATCTAGATGTCATTGCATGTGAATGGTGGCATCACGAGATGATTACCATGGGGTCATGATAAGAGCACTTCTTATGTAGAGTTTATAGAAAGACTAATCGAGAGATGTCACAAAAAGGATCCAAAAGTCCATTTCAAGGAGTTTTCACAACTGAAGCAGTAGGGTTCAATGAATGTATACATTGCAAACTTCTAGAGGTTGTTTCTCTTGGTGATAAACATTTCAAAGAGGAGACTTATGGTACTCTTTACAGACAGTCTATCAAATCCTTAGTTACCAATTCATGAAACGAATCTGATTTAGGCACGTGAATCGAATCCTTGGATTCGTAAAAAAAAATCCCAATTATGATTCATGGAGGATTTGTGTATATATATATATATATATAGATATATAATATGCATTATATATACTAAAAAATGAGAGAAATATACATAATTCTAAAATTAAATCATTTCAAAGTATGAATCTATGATTCTAAATCATTTCATAGTATGAAACTATGATTCGGGTATGAATCTATGGATCAAATCCACTATGATTATAAAAAAATATTTGGAAAAATAAATTAATAGAAAAATAAACTAAAATTAATAAATAAATAAATAAATCTGGACGAATACAGCAACCTCTAGGGCACGAATCCAGTATCTAAGATCAGATCCATTATGAGGTTGGGTCCAAGCTCTCAACCCACCTACTTTGAAACAGACCATTAAAAAAGCAAGAGATCTAGAAGCTTCCAAATCTAGAAGAAAATTTCAATCTAAATACTATCCTTCAAAAAAAGACAAATATAAGAATCCATTTCATAAGAAAACCCATCAGCCACAAAGTGATTCAATCAAATTGGACAATGAGCAATTAAATGAACTCACAAGGAGGAAATTGTGTGTAGGGCGTAATAAAGCAATGATGTAATTAAAGATAGTATTGGGGTTAGGTAGTTAGGTAACGAGGGGAAGTGTCAGTTGGTCTTCCTAACCAACCGCCCTCTATTAAAGAACATCGGAACATGAATGTTGTACTTGTTTTTTGTAATCAATAAAGAATGTTGGTTTCCCTCGCCAACATTGGTATACATGATATTGGTAATAAATGCTTTGTTAGTACTAGTATATTTGAATTCATGCTTGATTATTCTGTCTGGTAACCATTCTACATTTTGGCATCGTTGCCTAAGTTGGATCCTAGAGGTCATGTATTAGAGGGGATGGAGTAATGGGTAAAACCTTCCCACAACAAGTACAAGTCACAAACAATGACAGAGAGGGGAAGATCAGGTGACACGAGATCTAGTGGTAGACTAGGAAGTTTTTGTTGACAAGTACGTGCAAAGGGAAGCCCAAGAGAGACCAATTCTAGAGAGCACAGTACAGGATGAACTTTCGCTTCCACCAATAGTGTGCAACCTTCTTGGACAAATACCTCAATTGTTGGCTAGAAACTTGATACAAGTGGAGGAAGAAAGAGCCTCAGTACAAAGGGAGTGGAGAAGACAAGTACTCCAACAATTCGCCGAAAGAAGTACTTGAGAACTTCAAGAGCGAGAAAATCCAAGGAGGACAACCAAGGAATAAAATAATGCATGCCCCTAATACCAAATAAGGACCCAAGGCGAGTACAAGAAGAAAAATCCGAGGGGGAAACTGCTTTGCGACAGATCCTATGTAATAGGGAACACAAAGTAAGTCGTCACCACTTAAGAGAACTCGTTAACCAATCCCAAGATCCATATCAAATTGGAAATAATTTAATTGAAAATACAATTAAGGGCATAGGCAATTTAGCAATCTTAGGACAAGGAAGGAAGGAGGGGTGGACTGACCCCAAGACCCTGACATGGATAGAACATCGATTTATGAAAGAACAAAGCTTTATTAATGCAGAGGAGGAACTAGGGGGAGAAGGAGAAGTATCCAAACAAGGCACCCAAGACCATCTCGGTAGGAGGGAACAGTCAAAGGAGCGAGAGAAGGATGGCCATAGAAAAGCAAAAACTCATGAGATTCACATGAGATGTAATGAAAGATCCTACAAGACATTGTAAACCTACATAGCCTATTGTACGTGAATAGAGAGAATGACATTGATGAATGGTTAAAGGCTTTTCCTTCCACCCTAAGAGGTGCGGCTATTGACTAGTACACAGATTTGAAGGCTGGGAAAAAGTCCACATGAAAGGATCTCCACACAGCCTTTGAGGAAGAATTCAAACTCTTATGGGATGACTATGAGATAGTGACGGAGATATACAATACACAAGGGAAAAATGAATCTGTAAGAGCATATAGTAGGAGGTTCAAGGAATTAATAGAGAAACTGGATAACAAACCTGCAGATGGGCTAAAGAAAAGGTGGTTTATTGAAGGGTTAACCTCGTCCCTAAGGATAAAAATGAAAATTGTCCCACTATCGTCATATGCCAACGCCTGTACTCATGCCATGGATATAGAAAACAAAAGCAAAACCTCTGAAGGAAGGAGGCATGGAAGTGCGAGTGAGAGTTCCATGGAAAGTGCAGACGTGTCTAAAACCATCCAAGCATTGTGAAAAGACATGAGGATGATGAAAGAAATAACACGAAGCGAGGAAGAGAAAAGAGAAGGGAAAGAACTACGATGTACAAACTGTGGAAAGGAAGCACACACAAAGAATACTTGCCCCAAAAAGGCATTTTGTGATATATGTCATGTATTGGGGCACTCGATCAAGGATTGTCCCTACAATTTGAGAGCACATAATGCCCACTTATGTTTTAGTCAAGGAGAACAATCCACACATCCATCTACCCCCCACCCAACACAAACATGGAAGCATCCCCTGGAGGGTATTGAAACAACAGGAGGGGTAGCAACAACAAGATTAATAACAACACACCAAGGAGCCATATTCAATGCAACTCCAAGGAACGCCCCATGAAACAATGTAGGAGATGTAACAAATGGGGACACTTTGCCCGCAACTTTTGGGGGGGGGGACAAAGTGGAGGGATGCTCTAAAGTGGTGTGGGCCTGGTAATCATGAGGATGCCAATTGCCCCAAACAAAATAGTCTCAACATGCTTGAGGTGACAAGACCAAAGAAGGAAGTATTAGCCATCACTTGAATGCAAGCTAGAAAACTCACATATACCGATGCGAGCGTAGAAAAGGAGAGGTTGGAAGAAGCCATGAGGGAGATCCAAAATTTCATAGATAAGGAAAGTTAAGTACTTCTAAACCTTCCTCTACCAAGTCCATCTTGGAAACTAACATCATGAAGCAAGTACTGGAGGCCACTGTACCAATAAAGATTGGGAATCTGTTGAAGACTCTACCACACTTAAGGGTGGCAATAACACACAAAAACAATACTAAGGAGCAACCACTGAAGGAAGAAGTAAAAGGAGGGAAGGACAATAACACAGTATTTACCATAGGGACAAGAAGGACACCAGCGGTGGTAGAAATGGAGATAAAGGGGTGCAAATTGACCAATACTATTGTGGACGGAGGCTTAGGTATTAATGTCCTCCCTAAAAAAACTTGGAAAACACTCAGAAAACCAACCCTTTGGCCACCCACTTTCCAGTTGGTAGGAGCAAATCAACATGGGATCAAGCCCATTGGGACCTTAATGGTACAAAAAGTGGTGATTGGGACAGCAGTTTTTCCTAGATTTTGTAGTGATTTCCCTAAAGAAGAAGGTCTGCGATGCAGCATTAGGGAGAGGATGACCAATCACTTCAAAAGCAAACCACGACTAGAAGAAAAATACCCTTTCCATCAAAGTAGACGGCCGGAAGTACACAATTGACTTAAGGAGCAAGTCTATAAGTCAAGAGCGTTCATCCGATTCGAAGGCCAAGGGAGAGGATGGAAATGGAATTGAGCCAGATGAAGGCATTATACAACTAGGGGAATGTTCAGAAGATGAAACAAGTTCCCTCAACAGCCTGTTTCACAAGCAAATGGGGGACTATGAAGTGCTTCAACCAGATTGTAATATGTTGCAGATTCAAGAGAAGGAACTTAAGGAAGAATATTTAGGGTGTTACAAGGAACACATAGAGGGTACGGCCACAACTAATGACACGCCAACACACACATTCCATAAGGATAAAAAAATTGAGTATGAGGAGGCTGTTGTGACCGCCAGTCACCATCGCCCCAGCCGGGGGCCCCCTTTCTATTTTTTTAAAACTTTTGCCAGCTTTTGCGGAGCGCAAGACTGAAGGAGACAAGGATTTAATCCCATTTATGAAATATGCCAGCTGTTCCTGAAAATGTGGAGCACAATTTTGAGGAACTAAGGGAATGGTGAAATCCTCAACTCCTTGAAAACTGCGATGTCAACAGATTATGGAGCGCAGTTATGAGGAAATGAAGGAAAATAGAATCCTTCACTCCAAAGAAATCCCGCTTTCCATAAAAACAATATGTCCCTCTCTATCTACTCGCACACTATGGTATTGTCTGATTTCATATGGGATGGGTGTCAATCTTCTTCAAATCGAAGTCCATTTTCCTGTTCTCACTGCTAGTTTCAAAAGAAATTGGATTATTGCATGAAGGCGTGGAAGACGCAAAGTCTGAAGGCATGGAAGCCATAGATGAAGATTTGACGTGGCAATTCTAAAGAAAAGTGGTCTTTAATATTCATCCACATAGCATGGGTAATATATCTTATCGGGATTGATAGAGACAAAGTCTGAAGGAGTCACGAAATATTTTGAAAAGAAGAAAAATACGCCATTCCTTAAAAAGCCTGCTCCCTAAAATTTTGGAGCGCAATTTTAAGGAAATGAAGGAAGGTTTTGATGAAGGATTTTATTCTTCATTCCTTAAAAAGTCCGCTCCCTAAAATTCTGGAGTGCAGTTTTCAAGAAATGGAGGAATGTTTTGATGAAGGGATTTTATCCTTCATTCCTTGAAAATCCTGCTTTCATAAAACAACAAGCGCAAGTCAATAGGAGTGAAAGAAATATTATGCAAAAGAAAAATCCTCAATTCTGAAAAAGCCCGCTCTTGTAAATTGGTTAAAAAATCATGAAAAGCAGGAAAATTGAAAATTTTGCAAAAAATCCAAAATTTAGAAGAAGAAAGTGAAATTCCTTGAGAAGTGAAAAATTGGATTCAAAGAAGAAAAGCGAAAAAATGATTTTCCTTCAAAAAGTTTTTTTTGGATTTGCATTAAAAAATTAAATATTGGTAAAACTAATATTTTATTTTATTTTTTTAAATAATAATCCCAAAAAAAAAAAAAGGGAAAAGTTGCAAATGAATTTGATTTTTTTTTTTTTTCATTTAAATATAGAAATTAATTAAATATTAATTTTTTTTAATTGATATTTAATTAATTTTTTAAAAAAAAAATCAAAATAGAAATACTTAGCTTCATCAAGAAGTTAAGAGCATCAAAGATAGCAACTTTTTGAATCAAGCAGCAAAAAGGCGACAAGTGGCACAAAAAATGGAAACCTTAATAGTTAAATAAAGCAGCTGCCTAATTTTAGTCTGCAGCTTTAAAGGCATCTTTTTTGAAGGATGATTTCTATACGAAACCCTCTCATTCATTCAGGTTCACATAGAAATTTGAAGAGCAAATCGAGAATAGAAATAAGATTTGAGGAGTTCAAGGAAGCAGATTTTTTGAGAAATTTTCTAAAATTGTTGAGGAGTTTTCTGGGAATTCACGATAGAAGATTTTGAATCCTATCAGAAAGGAATTTCCGTTGCAGTGAGTTGTGAAATTTCATATTTCTCGCGGAAGTGTTAAAAAGTGAATCTTGAAAGGAGTATGGAAATTTTGGCGAAAATCCAAAATCTTTGTCTTATGGACAAGTCATATCTCTCTTATGTATGTACGTTTTCTATTTTGCAGGAAAGGAAAATGGCAGAGCCCAGGGGAACAGGAGAAACGCGAGGACAATTGATAAAGAATGAAAGGAGAGGATTCTATCCTGAATCCAAAATCGTGTCAAAGTGGATAGAAATTGGAGATACAAGTCTTGGCGGCCTTGATTTGAAAGATTTTAACCGAAGAATGCTCGAATATAATGACTATCACCCAACACACCTAGCTACAAAAATTGTGAGAAGTGAAATTTTTGCTGCAACTGGTTTCCCTCCCTTTCAGCATCCAGAGTTAATTGTGGAATGTACCAAGCATTACAGTCCTAGAGATAGAATCATCCGATATTCTGAACGAAATATTTTGACAGATTTTTCCCCGGCATCCATTTCTAAAGCATTTGGAATTCCTTCAAATCCAAGGATGGTCACAAAAACACAAGAGCAAGCACTGAGAATCTATACATCTGGAATCAATTTTTGTGAAGAAATAATCAACAAAAGATGGTTGAAAAAGAATAGACCGCATCATTCCAAGATTCCTAAAGAAATAGTATGGCTCGACTTGCAGAGGGAATATAGTGATATGGTCATGATGTTAAGTCACATATTTGGCATGCCTTATTCTTATAGGTTTGAATCTTGGATGTGGTATTTTGTTGAGCAGGTAATGGAGGAAGGTGACAGAATAGATTGGGCTGGGCTCATAAGTGATAACCTAAATGAGCAGTTGATGAATCTAGAGCATACAAGGAGATTTTACATGAGCTCCTATGTCATCTACATGCTAGCACGGAGGACAAATTATGATGGACTACGATGCAAAGGACCAATTGGAAGCGGAAGCCAACACCTCAAAGTCCATGAATGTTACCCGCAGTTGCATTTGTATTCAAAGGATGATTACATGAGGGTTAATGATATATTTGCCATGCGCATAGTAAGAACATTACAAAAGAGGCCACATATAAGAATGTCAATGGATGCAATGAAGTTGGTTGAAGAATATGGTGCCTGGTTCATTCAGTTTCCTACCTTTCATACATCCGAGTTCAAGGATTTTCCACGGAGCCATACAAACTTCCCACGTATCCAACGGACAAGATGGTCTTGTTAGAGCTTACTCGACAACTTACAGCCTATGACAAGATTCAGAAAGGGAAGAAGAAGTTGGGATTGCAATTTCCAATTTCCATAGAAGAAGGGAAAACTGAGGTATGCCCATGTCTAAAAGCTGCAGAGAAATCATCAGATGAGCTCCACTTCTTCCGCCTTCCACTTTATCCAAAGAGGAATGATTTTGATCCTTACAACAAGATTTCATCAACAGGAGGATCAAAGTACCAACACAAGGTTCACCTTGAAGACTTTTGGGCAAATGCAACAGATGAGAACGAGATTAGAAAAAGGTTGCATTCAAGACTACCATTGAACATTATTAGAACATGCAACATATTCAAAGTTCCTGATCAAATGGAGGAGGACCCAAATATGATGCGAAAAGGATTCAATCTAGAAATGACAGCTCAACCATTTGATTGGAAGAAGAAAAAAATTACAGATCTCGAAGCTCTTTCAAAACCAGTCTTAGATTTTACAAAGTGGTGGATCGAGCGTGAGCTTGAAAAATTAGTTGCACCAGCTAATGGATTCACATATAGGTTGCTTGGCCACAGACCACTTAGGGATGAAAGATCAAGACAAATATCTGAAGGGACTGTTGAAGAAAGGGGAACTCCATCCGAAGATGTAGGAACCAAGAAAGGGAAGGAGGTACCTCGAGAAAAGCGTCCTAGGATTGAGGAGGCCATCCAGGAACCTCAAAATAAGAAGCAGAAACATGCAGATGCTCCCTCTTCTCCAAGTCGAACTCCAAGTGTCCAAGAGATAGAAACTTTTGAAAGGCAAGATGTAGAGACAAGTATAAGGAGATTTGAGCAAGAAGAGAATTTGGATAGGCCAATTCATGATAGGTTAAGTATAAATGCTTATGAAAAATCCATGCAAGAAAGAGGGAGAGATCAAGATATTGATACAGAAGAAAGTCTTGCTACGATCGTAGAGCAAGAAATGATTAATGATGGAGATGGTCCACTAGAGGAAGAAACTCCAGGGGTAGCAATACATCTTCCAAGTGCCGAAGCTGTAGTTCCTGAGGTTACAATGGATAGTCCAGGAGGTGAAGAGGAGATTGTCATTCGAGCGGTCCAAAGGAAAGAACAATTGGTAATTCCGGGGGACCAAAGTATACCCATTCCGGAATGGTTGAGGCAACGAATTCAATTGTGTCAACAAAAGGAGGTTGATCCAGCAATTGAATTACAGGAAATTTTGGACCGATCAAACCAATCAGAAGAACAAGGGAAAGCAAAAAGATACACTAAATTCATCAGAGGAGAATCAGGATCCAGAATCTTGCAAATTGCGACTCCCACAGTTGACAAAGGAAAAAATCAAATTGCTCCAGATAAATATCATGTTACAGAAGTAAATCTTGGTCGGGCCTCCCGAGAGCAAATATTGGAAGAATTTGATGACTCCACACAGGCTTTGAAGGATAGGCTGAAGAAAGTAGAAGGGTATGAAAAGTAGAAAAGAGAAATTCGGGCCTTATGTCAGTACATCAATAACTTGCCTCATCCAGTAAGAGAGGAAGGTCCATCATTTGTCCCTCCAACAGGTGTTTCCAATGAAGTGGTAGGTGATATTGACAGAATCAAGCGGATTGCTCAGGGTGCAAAGATTTGGATCGAAGGAATTCAGGAGGTAGCCTTCAAACATGCAAAAGAATTAGTGCAAGTGCACAATAGGGCATTGGCTGCAGTCTCTAGGATCCAGTGCATGGAGGAATCATGGGTGGATGAGCATATTTATCAAGAAGAGGTGATTGCCGACATTCAAAGTCTGATGGATACCCCAAAGCAAGAATTGATTGATGGTCGAGTTATCAGCGAGGGGGATGTCTATGATTTTATTCGATGGTACAATGCAGTGATCATGGCTAAGGAAATGTTTGAGAGCTTTACCAGGGAATCCAATCAATGGAAAAAGATTGTTGATAACATCAAGCAAGGAGTATCAAATGCGGTTGCATCCTTGTTATCACAAAGATTGGGGGAAGAGGAAATGACAACTGATAATCTAAAAGTCAAGTTAGAGGAATTCTTTCAACTAAAAGTATATGGAAGAGATGATTTTGAGAACTTCTCCATCTTCTCAAATACAATGCACACTACTAAGGACTTACTACCAGATTGGGATGAAAGCTTGGGAAGAACAGAAAGAGCAATTGCAGTTCTAGAATTCAACCAAGAATCTGCACCAAGCATCAGTACAGAGGAGTTGGAAATAGTGTTAGATCGATTTCGATCTTTCAGGCGAAGAAATCAAGGATAGATGCATTAAATGCAAAGTGGGTGTGCATAGGGATCATTTATTACACCCCACTCCTTAAATTAGCATGCATAGTGGGCATTTATTACCCACTACAGTAGTGGATTCCTTATGGCATTAATGTAGTTTCCTTTCCATTGCCCTAACCCTAATTAGGGCTGATGTGGCATGATCTTGGCCATCGGTTATTGTGATCATCCGGGCCACCCGTTGTAATCGAGGACCTATATAAAGGCCTCATTTCTCATTTGTAAGGGGAGATTTTTATGAGATTGTTGCTATGAGTTACTGAGATAATAAAGTTTTCATTGGAGTTTGGTGAATACTTGACGTATCTTAGTTCTTGCTTGTTCTCCTAAATTTCTTCAAGTAGATTAAGTTTAGCATAGTCAATATGTGGTGATTACAATGGAGAATATGATGGTGTATTGATGAATTCCTTTGGTTCATACTTTTGACATTTTAGTGATTCTAATTCGTTGTGTAAAGTTAGTCTGAACCCCTTTCATGCATATGCTCAACTTCTATCATTTGTATACATTGTTCTTTATGATGGTGTATGCGGTGATATGAAAATCTTTGGCATAACCCTTGAAGATTGCACTGGTTCATGCTTAGTTGTAGTATAACTTGGCGAAGCAGAATTCAGTAAATTGAGGAATTTGTCCACTACAATACTATTTGTTGTTATCACTACCCTTAGGATTAGAATAGAATTCCTGAACCCCATCCTATTTAATTTCTACATATTCTGTGAAAAATCCAAAAAAAAGCGCTTCATTGCAAAACCTTAAGATAGCTCCCACATCCAGTATGGCTTGAAATGAATATGAATAAACACGTAAGGCCCCTTGTGATCATTAGCAAATCACATCAACCACCGATCTTACCCACAGTCAAGACCTGGCATTAAAGGAACCTTGAAGTCATTGTATGATCTTCTAGCAATCTTAGCATACACAAGACTTTATTCAAGAGAGGATAAGATATTTCGGTATTTTGTTCTACTGTTTGGTGAGTCATAAAACACACATCAACAGAGGCTAAGCTGGAGACGTTGAGTTTAGGAGAAGATGACCATCCTAAAGAGATTTTCATAGGAGACAACTAGGATCTCGTATTGAAAGCAGCAGCATTTAGAATATTCCTTGAGTATAAGAACGTGTTTGCATTGATGGACAAGGAATTAAAAGGAGTGCCACTAGAACGGTGCGTCCATCGAATAGCTTTGCTACCTAGAGCGAGACCAATACGAAGGAGGCCTTATTGAATGAATAACAACTATGCAGCCAAAGTTCAGGAGGAAATCACTAAGATGTTGGATGCAAGCATAGTATTCAAAGCATAAAGCAGCAAGTGGGTGTTTCCCATAGTTATATCCTTGAAAAAGGATGGGAATCAAATCAGGATCTACGTAGACTTCATATACTTAAATGCAGTAACCATAAAAAACCCATTCCCAATTCCCTTTACGAACAATATTCTAGAAGTGGTCAGGGAAGAGATGTACACCTTTATGGATGAGTTTTCAAGGTACAACCCAATCAACATTGTCAAAGAGGATAAAGTGAAAACCACCTTTGTAGTGGAGAATGGGGTATATGCTTACAACAGGATGACATTTGGGTTGTGTGACGCACCTGCCACATTTTAAAGAAATATTCTTTATATCTTTGATGGGATGTCAATGGGAATTTCAAGGCCTTTCTGGATAATTGGTCCATCTACAACAGGAAGGAGCACCACCTAGTGGTTATTGGAGAATGCATGGAACGATGTCAAGAGGCTAGGCTGGCATTAAACCCAAAGAAATGTAGATTCATGGTCCCTCAAAGCAAGCTCCTCAGACACATAGCATGCAAAGAAGGGTTGAAGACGGATCATGACAAAATCAAAGTCAATGTTAACATGGAGGATCCCACAGATGTCACTCGTGTCAAATCATTTTTAGGGCATGTGGGAACCTAGTAGGAGGTTCATAAAAGGATTTGCCTTAGTATCCCTAACCTTGGAAAAATCAACCAAGAAAGGAAAGCAATATGCTTGGGAAGAGGAACGGGAGTTGTCTTTTCAAGAATTAAAGAGGCTTGTGGGAACTCCAATCCTCATATACCCAAACTGGAACAAGGAGTTCCACGTCCATGTGGACACTTATAATTATGCAATAGGTGCCACTTTGGCACAAACTAGCAAGGAGGGATTAGATCACCCTATGTACTTTGCAAGTAGCCTACTTTCAAAAGCTAAACGAAATTACAACACCACCGAAAAGGAAGTACTAGGTATGGTCTATGCAATTCAAAAATTTAGACATTACTTATTAGCCACTCCTTTTACATTTTTTGTTGATCATCAAGCGCTAATGTATTTGGTTAATAAACCAATTATCCAAGGGAGAGTTGGCGGCTGATTCTCCTTCAAGAATTTACTTTCAAAATCATAGTTCGGCTAGGGAAAAGTCATATGGTTGTAGATTAGTTGTCGAGAATAATGTCAGGAGAATCTGTTGGAAATGGAGCAAAAGAGGACTTCCCAAATGCTCACCTGTTTCAAATTGTCGTACTACCTCAATGGTACAAAGGTATTGGTCAGTACCTATCAATGTCTACCTTTCCCAAAGAAATGTCAGTGGTCAAAAGGAGGAAATTTACACTGAAATGTAAGACATTCCAGCTTATTAATGGGTTATTGTATAAGACAGGGCCCAACGAGGTGCTAAGGAGATGCATGATGGAGAAAGAGATCCCAGAAATTCTAAGAGAGTCTCATGAAGGCCTAGCAGGAGGCAATATGGGACCTGATGCAACAACCCAAAAGGTACTATTGGTCAAACTCTGGTGACCTAGAGTTCGTGCAAATGCCCGAGAATGGGTCCTAAGTTGTGATGTATGTAAGAGGGCAAAAAAACCCCTCAAAAGAAACTTCTTGCCATATTTCCCTTGCAGCCATAGGAGCCATTTGAATGATGGGATTTGGATTTCGTGGACCCACTGCCTACTAGCAACACTCACAGATGCAAATATATGGTAGTTGCAACGAAGTATCTCACAAAATGGGTGGAGCCAAGAGCACTCCCTGACAACACAACGCTAAGGCTAAATTCCTCTATTAACAAATAGTGACTTGGTTTGGCATACCCCTACAGATAACAAGAGATAGAGGAGTACACTTTGTGAACCAAGTAATCAGGACAATGACGAGTTCAAGGTTTTTCGTACTTTTTCCAGTCCTTACAAGCCTAGGGCTAATTGACAAGCAGAAGCTACAAACATATTAGTGACCATTCTATACAAGACATTGGAGTTAAAAAAGAAGATTGGGAGGAAAGGCTTCCATTGGGAAAACCCTGTTCCATTTAATGTACGGATAGGAGGCCGTAATGCCAATGAAATATACCGTGCCAAGACTGAGAGTGGTAGTTGAACAAAGGATGGGGGATGTGTCGAGCTTAAGAGAAAGGCTCAACTCAATAAAATTGGACGAGAGGACAATGGCTCAGTGGGCTACTAAAGTTGCACAACGGATGCAAAAGTTTTGGTACGATAAACATTTGAAGAAGGTGAAGTTCAAGCCAAGGAAACTAGTACTTAAATAAAATGGCAAGAATGAAATAAAGCCCAGCAAGTTCAAAGTACAATGGTTGGGGCCATACAGAATTATAGAAGCAAGGGTAATTGGAGCAATAAAGTTATTAAATGGGTCCAAATTAAAACCTAGTAAATGGGTCCAAATTAAAACCTTATAAGGAAGGAGACTTATTCTATTTATTCCATAGACATAAACGAAGAAAGCCATGTGAGGGAAATAAAAGAGGACAATAGAAAAAGTAAAGGGGTGGAGGATAAAGAAAAGATTAAGGGGAAAGTAATAAACTTAAAAAATAACCCTAGCATTGTTCCTTTGTATAACATTACCCCTTTGTACTCGAGGAATAACCTAACAAGAGAAGTATATGATGACTGAAGCAAGTTTGCTATAGGGGAGGTGTAACATCCAAATTTTCTAGGTCTAAACTAACATCTAACATATTCATAGAATACGGTTATAACTTCGATTTCATAAGAAGGCAGTTACATCATTCATGTTCATATGAAGAAGATTTACCGTTAAAGTCAGTTAAACAAAAATTTCTCAACTAAATGCTTGAAATACCTTTTAATGAAATTACTTCAGAAATTGAAATCACATACCTCGGAAAAACTGAGACTGAAAATCATCTAAGTATGCTTCTGCAACCACCCAGGTTAGTCCACAAATACACTATAACAATTTCTCAAATCGACTGCTATCTCAAAAATCATTTGATGAATACCACTAAATACCAATATAACTTAAATTAGGGCATCACATATCATCTTACCAATTAGGGCATCAATTACCATCAGTTTATTTAGGGCTTCTGGTACTGCTTTACCACTTAGAGCTTCTACGACCATGGATTCAATTTAGGGCTTCCACGACAACGGATTTTATCTAGGGTTTCCGCGACGACGGATTCAATTTAGGGCTTCCGCAACCACAAATTCAACTAGGGTTTTCGATACCACGGATTCAGTTAGGGCTTCCAATACCACCATATCAATTAAGGTTCCAGCTGTCACACAATCAATTAGGGCTTCGGATTTCTTTTCCTTCCGATTGCTTATCTATGACAATTTCTCAAGATTAGATAATTACTTATATTCAATATTCATTTATATAAAAGTAAAATGATGATAACAATGAAATACTTCAATTTAATCTTACCTTCTCATTAACAAAAATGATAATACCTGTTTCCGATAAACAATTGATTTCATGGCTTATCTCTGTCTAACGCATATCTAACATCTTGAGAGAGGTGAAACATTGTCAGAGGCTTTACCACCCAACCTCGGACCAGAATATATATATATCCCCACACGATCTCTAACGAGAAAGGCCCTCCCTACCCGGAATTGACAGGGAACATCTTACCATTCATTGGGCATCATGATATATAACACGCCATACGACATTGCAGCAAGAGATCATCATAACAGGAATATGCATGAGCTATTATTAATTCATATTAAATGATATATATTAAAATGTCATAACTGATATTACTGGTTCTTATTGTTGATGAATCTTTCCTCACACCCCCTCAACCTCATCAAGCCTCTAAGCCCATGATTTCCAGGTGCTTGTTTAATATTAATAATTTCACTCTTGCAAAGTATGAATGTTTGTAATACATTCTGAACTGAATTAGTTAATCACATTTTTTCATTGCATATCCATATCTTTTATACATGTTTAATACTCTCTTATCAATAAAGAAACATTTATGGTTTCAGGCAGTTTCCAAGAACTAGAATTCTTATACTGACCACCCCGATTCAGTTTGCAATTATATTAATGAAAAAAAGACAAATTGAACATTCTTGATTCAACAGTTGCATTAGAAAGAAAACAAGACTGGCCATTCTAAATTCGGCAACATTCTTACTTGTCTCCTACGCTTATATCTTCAACCAATTTTCAATATCTATATCCTTGAAAACAAATTCTCAATAAACACAGATACAGCAGATGAACTCATATTATATCCAACTTGCAAACTAGAAAAGAACAACTCATTGCACTCACTAACGACTTTGAATGCTCACAAAATATTCTCTACCACATCACTAATAGATTATACTAAAGATACCTATATTTCTCTCTATCAATCATTAATTTGAATATTAACTTTGCCTATGAAGGAAAGACCATCCAAGTACGATTTACAATTCCACATGCACAGTTTAACATTATTTGATGATGGAATTATCAAAAGAAAATTACAACTAATGGCGTACAGTATTACTTTGAGAAAGAAAAGAGCAATCAAATTTTAATTTTGTCACAGTCGCCATTCTCTATCATTCACCCAACTGTTCAATAAGCGATTCATGGATGTAGACTATAAGGCATTAACAGGAATTCAAAATATAAAGTAAACAGCATGATTGTTACAATCTGAAGTAGTACATAAGGTTTGAATCAAAACCCCAACTCATAAAGTACAAGAATCTGTAAATGAACGATGGAAAATAAACTTCAAACACGTCCTTACTTGACTCACGACTACACAATCAGGTTAACTATATCTATGCTCGGTTGCTTCCTTCAGATTTCCGCAAGTACAGACGACAACTAGCAATACAAAGATGAGAGTATAATGGTGTTATGGGTACCGTGGCCAAGCAGGGCGGTAGACGTTTTTCAGAATGAAAAGAAGACGGATATTCCTCTCCCGATAGACGACAAGGCCAGCATATTTATTAAATTAAACCTGACCTTACGGCTTCCTGCCGTTAAAAGATCTCAATTTTGATTTGCATTCCATCCATTGGAAAAGAAAAATTAAAAGGAAGATATACTAAATCGAAGGTGAAAGATGAAAGGTTTTATTTTATTAATATTATTTAATGTTTAAATCGATGACTAAGTGGTAACATTAAAGAATATTAAATTAGAAATAATAGAGCTGGAAAGCGAAAATTACACAAATATTATTATTATTCGAAAATTATTAAAATCTTATAAGTACTTTTAAAACATCATTCTATTAATTTATTAACATATAAAGATGCCAAAACATTTTTATATTCAAATGCACATATATAAACTATTATTATTTATTATTAAAAATAATACAACGAAAGATGATTTAAAATCTTTTAAGAATACATTTATATTTAAACTTAATTAATTTAATTTAATTAATTATTAACACCTCATGCAGTTCCAGAGATGAGTCCTGTTACAAATTGCTTGGTCCTCTACCTGTCTGTCCAATGATGGTGATGCCCTGCCTAATTCTTTTCTGACAATGCTTCCACCCCTTCGACAAGCTCCCTACAAGGAATTTCTCTGTAATTAAATTATAAATTATAAATAATCATATTAGTTAACCTTTCGTCTTAATTCCATGAATTCGCGATTAACGAATAACTAGCTTGTCATCTTCACTTGAAATCATAATGACTATCTTACTATTTCACCAGATTATATCAAATTAAAATGCCAACTGACTTCATGTGAACCTCAACGTCTATATTTCAAGCTAGGTCAAAAATTGGGATGTAACAGGAGGCAGCTATTATAAGAAGCATTGTACAAAGAAGCACAAGCAAAATTACTTTGTATAGAGTGGCGGTACAAAGTGTCTCAGGGAAAATTGTTGCATTGAGGATTGTCCTACGAAGTGTTGTTGTACAAAGAATTGTTGCCATACGAAGAATAATCATACAAAGGGTTGTTGTAAAGAGAATCGGAATACGAGGAGCAAAAATTTGTGTAGGACAAGGCAGCACGGGGTGTCGTACTAGCACTACGAGGAGACCACATACAGGGAGGAGTCCATACAAGCAACGGCATAAACAAGTGGTTGTATGAATACAAAAGCCATACTAGGGTATGAACAAGGCGTCAAAGGAAGGAGATTGTACTAGTAAGCAGATTGTACCAAGTGGAGTTGTACCAAAAAGTAATTATGCACAGAAACATGCAATGGGACAGTTATGTGGAAGAAAATAGTGGAAATGGTGAAGTCACACCCACAACTAGAGTATTTTAAAATTAACACAAGATAGTGAAGACAAGCATTGGCAATCCAAGCAAAGCAATAGTCATTAATTCACAGAAAGACAGTCTAGCAAGTGAAGAAAATGGCCACCAAGAAGGACAAAGAGAAGAATGTAGAAAAAATTACAGCTGCCAATATCACATTCAAAAGTGTGGCAGATTTTTGCAGATTTGGAACATTTGTGCTCCAAATCTACAGAAGATGTGTGTGGCAGTGGTCTTCTAGACAAGCGGAGTGGAAGCCATCAAAATGTAGATTTTTGGATTCATGGGTTACACTAAGAGCCCACTATGCCCTCAAGTGCTTCTTCATCAAGGTTGGTTGTGATACCTAGTCACAACCCACATTATTTCATTATGAAATGATCATTATTTTAGCCAAACCTAGATTCTAAACAAATGACATTAATTGTAAAATAATTAATAATTCTTAAAAAGGAGATAGTGTGTCTTGAGATGCCTTGCGATTAAAAAATGGCTGCCCTCATGGCCAATTTGGCCCTTTTTGTTTGCAACTTTTTCTCTTCTTGGACACATAGCTATCCCTCCAAGGTGGTATTTCAAACAAGACATGCCTCCACTTAATAACTTTTTCACATTTCATGCATATCATGGTTTTCACATAGCAAGGCAAGAATCTTGAAAACTTAATTGTGAATCCGAATTGGCTTGAAAAAACTCTTTGAATCCACAACAAATCAATCTAGATGGCTACAAATGATGGTCTGTCTCCTCCAAAAGCTTTCTACCGCTCTAAATTTGCTCTTGATATGAAATAAAAACAAATATGTTTTTAGCCCATCACAGTCCCTTATACTAGCACAAACGATATTTTCTAACAAACCGTGAGAATTTGTCAAGTTATCCTCGAGAATTTTGCAAGTAATCGCCAAGAATTTGGCAATTTATCTGCAATAAAAAATAACTTATCAAGGGGATAACCTGGCGTAGTTTGTCGCCAATGTTCACTTCATCGGATAAAATGACTCATTACCAATATATTGGCAATGAGTTGATCTATGGTTAAGGCTAAGGTCAAACGATTGGAATATTTTTCTATTGATGAGTCTACATCAGAAAATTCAGATCAGTAGTCTGATTCTAATGATAAGGAAGAGGGAAAAAAAGAAAAAGAGGGAACCATTGCCCATCTCACAACTACTCTGAAAGCTATTGTAGTTGAGGTAAGAAGAGTAAGCGAAGGGCAACAACCAAGGATAACCTAGCGTAGTTTGTCGCCATTGTTAACTTCACACGGTAAAACGACTCATTACCAATATATTGGCAAAAAGTTGATCTATGGTTAAGGCGAAGGTCAAATAGTTGGAATATTTTTCAACTGATGAGTCTACATCAGAAAATTCAGATCAGCAGTCTAATTCTTATGATGACGAAGAGGAAAACAAAGAGGAAGAGAGAACCATTGGCCATCTCACAACTGCTCAGAAAGCTATTATAGTTGAGGTGAGAGTAATAGAAGGGCAACAAGCAGTAGCATTAATAGATACAAGTGCCTCGCGCAACTTCACTTATGAGAGGATTGTAGCCAATAGAGGATTGCAGACAGAAGCAAATGGAGGTTTCAACGTGATGGGTGTTGGCAGGCAATTAATCTCTTGTACATAGAAGATTCCAAACCTCAATATTCAGCTTGGGGATTATTGTCCCTCCTAGTTTGTCCAACCTAAGCCCAACGGCAGAACTTTGGCACTCTTGGCCTTGATAGTAGAACTTTGGCATCCATGGTGGTCTACATAAACGACAGCATTAACCCTCTCACCTACATTTCTTATGATAGGAATGGTATAGGGTACGTAGCGGAATTCTCAGCTTGTCCAATCTAAGCCCAAAACTAGAACTCAAACCCTCTTGGCCTTGATGGCAAAACTTTGGCATCCATCAAGGTGGTCTACTTAGATGGTAACCTTAATCCTCTTATCTACGTCTCTTCCCTACTTCAATTTCTCATTTCCTTTTACTCTTGTACCCTCAAATCAAACAAGGGACTCGTATATGCATAAAGTGTTTTACAAAATTTTTAATTTGGGAATTGATTTATTTTATTTTGTCATTGCTAACGCTACAACTCCTCAAAATTAGTCTTCCACCCCATCTTGGATGTCTTTGCTCTCGTGTTTTGTTTTTGTTTGGTGCTTCTTTTGTTTCCTCATCATACATAGCTTCTAGTCTATGGGCTTGACTACTTTTTCCACATATATGTCCTAGCTCCCATAGTTCTTTGCACTTTAAGCATAATTTTTTCTTTATAAATTCATCATCTTGTTTCTTAAATTCCACTCCTTTGAATGTATGCCTATGCTCCCATGGCTCTTTGCAATAGTAGCATAGCTCTCTTTTATGGGAATCCCTCTTATAATTGTCTTCTTTAAGGGAATTTTTGAAGTGTGCAATTGGTGCAAAAAAAATTGGACAAATAATTGACTGGTTGTGTCAAACTTCAATTTTTTTGGATTGCCTCTTCCAAGTCTGTTGGATCCAAGGTGCTCACCATACTCTTGATTGATTCTATCAATCCTTCTGTGAATAGGTAAGTGCGCCTTTCTTGAGAGATTTTTGAGACCATGACTACCAACCTTTCAAATTCAGTGGTGAATTCTTCCACTATCCCTTATTGCCCAAGTTGGTCTAATTGCTTGAAGTAACATTGTGGGTGTGTCCTATCAAATCATTTTATAAGCATTGGTGTGAGCTCATCGTAACTCTGTATATGCTGGTGACCTTGGGCAATAAGGCTATGATGCAAAAACTCGTTGGCTTTCCCCTGTTAAATGAAACACCGCAAACTTAATACCATTTTCTTCTATCATGAAGCTTAATGAGAGATAGGGGTCTAATTTTTGCACCTGTGAATGTGTTGTGATTCTCCTTGATCCTTCAAAGTTTAGAAGGGTTATTTTATTCACCCTTTATTTTAGGTCTTTATCTTGTGGTTTCATTCTCTTTCCTTGTAAGAGGAAGCTTTCATCTTAGCATGACAATAATCGTTAAAAGAGATATCCCTCCTACCCCGGGGTTGATTCTAGAGTATGCCTCTACAATTTCATTAATTTTCTTCATTTTAGAAGCTTTTGTTCTTCTTCTCCCATCTATTCTTGCCGGTCTAGGAATTGGTGCCCTAAAGAGGACCGTTATTATTATTTGCAAAATGGTTAGTATCTCTTTCATTCTTACTCATGCTTTGAATGGCTTGAAGGAGTTGTTGATTAGTCCTCTCATTTTTCTCTATGAGGGCTTGAGTGGTTTGGGTTGTTTTTTCCACGGAGGCCCTTAATTCATTAGTCACTTGGTCACTCATGTCAATAGTAAGGTTTCTTTTTGTTGAAGATTGTAGCTGCGATAGAGATCTTTATCTCTAATTTTGACATATGTTAAAATAGAGATAATTCTGTGTCAACAGCTCGAGAATATATTTATGATAATATTTGAGATAACAATATTTGGAGAGATGTGTCATGCAAAGAGTCATGCGTTTGGAAACAAGAGTCTTGTATTTGGAAACTGAAGAGACCTTTGGGTGTAATATGAAGTCTCTCATTTCAATTTGTATATGTGATTGCTTAGTGTAATGACATATAGCATCAACTGGAAAAGCATTATACTTGTACTTTTTCTGTATTTTATAAAAGTGAGATTTTTTTGGTGCGGCCGGGATTTTCATTATAAATTGGAGGGTTTTCCCAGGATAAACTAGTTGTGTCTCTATTGCCTATTTTGTCCCTCTTTTGTTTACTGCTGTTTATCATTATCTCTGGGAAAAAGTTTAACATGGTATGAGAACCAGGTTAGATAAGAGCAATAAGGAAGTTTTTCTTGCTCATATATTTGTTCCAGATTGCATAAGTTTTTAATAGGCTATATGTAAGTATTGAATTTGTAAATAGCTGTGAGATAGATGCTCCTTCTATTGCTGGTGCAGAAGAATTATATTGACACTATTATGTGCTTCATTCATCAAATACTGTTCTTCTCTATGTATGTGAGTTATCCAGCTTCAGTTCATAGTGATTCTGCAGAATCATTCTTTTATCCTACTCCAATTCTGAGCCCTGGAAATTCTTTTTATGGTGACTCAGCATCATTTTAATGTCACCATGTGCTGGCTTGGAATCGTCTTTGTGTTTATATTCTTGGCATCGAACTATGCTGTGAGAACCAGGTTAGATAAGAGCAATAAGGAAGTTTTTCTTGCTCATATATCTGTTGCAGATTGCATAAGTTTTTCATAGGCTATATCATAGTTTCGAAAATCACCTAAAAATCGCCCAAGTCGCAATAAGATTCATGCTTGCCGATTTTTTATGAATCTTGAATTGCTGGAGCCGATTTTTTGACATGAATTGCCGATTCAGGGGATTCATGCCAAAAATCGCATGAATCTCTCCTATGAATCACCCGCGGCAGCTAGATAGTTGACTTGAAAATTATTAAAAAAACACATGTTTTATTTGCTTTCTTTTTTGCCTTTCCTCTTTGTTATAACCCTAAAGGGCCTTCTAATTGCTTAACATGAGTAGAAGAGAGGAAGAGTGAGAGAGAAGAAAAGAAAAGAAAAACCATAAGTTTCCAACCAGCAAAAAGGAAGAGCACCAAAGAGATCAGAAATCCATCTAGGGAGGCCATAAATTGCATTGGGAGCATTAAGGAGTCAATATCAACACTCCTCAACTCATTTGCAAGAGGTAAGTGCTGGTTTTTTTTTGCATGTTAGTGTATTATGCATTTTTTGTTAAATTTTTTTAATTTTCATTTGCAAATCTTGAATGTTTTTTATTTTTACTAAATTGCAAACTAGGGTTTGTTGTTTTGTAGCTTTTGTTTATTAGTTTCAAACTTTGATATTTTACATGAATTTTTTTATTGCAGCAGCGCTTTGCTTTCATTTTTCACAATGGGTAAAAAAGATGAATGTTGGAAATATAATGAAGAGTTTCCTAGAAGAACCAAATTTCAAACAAAATATATATTTTGTAAAGAAAAAATAAATTCTGGAGGTATCTATTGATTGAAATACCACATTGCTGCTATACCTGGACATGATGTCACAATTTGCACTCAACAAACTGCTGAAGCAAAATGCACTTATTTAGTGGCATTAGAAAAAATTGAACAAGACAAGTTGAATAAGAAAATCCAACTTGAAGGGTTAAGAGGTATTGGCTCCCGTGCTCCCGCATCAGCAGCCGCATCTACATCAGCTTCCGCATCCATAGGTTGTTTTGGAGAGGGTTCTTCAGGCCTCCTTTTCATCCTAGCTCTAGTGCCCATACAAGTGGTAGTGGTAGTCGGTCTTATACTGAGACAGAGTCCAACACCAACCTATTGTGGCCTAAAGTGCGGAAAAATAGAATGGATTACTTTTTGCCCCGCACTACTCCTGGCTCCCAACCCACACTTGAAGGCATGGGTTTGAACAAGGAGATTCATGATACTGCCAGAAAAGAGATTTGCAAATTTTGGTACTTTTGCAACATTCCATTTATTGCAACCAGGTAATTGATTCTTTTTTCTTTGTTTTCTTTAAAATTAAAGTTAAAAGTAAAAGAAAAATTTTAATTATATCTACTTGTTTTATGATTTGAGTTTTTGACATCTAAATTTTTAATCAATAACATTATCTATTTGTGACAGGGCTCCTTATTGGCAGAACATGATAGATGCAGTTGCTATTCGTGGTCCAAGGTTTAAAGCCCCAACTGAGGCTGAGTTGAATGGATACCTCTTGGATGAAATGGTAGAGGATATGAGGGTTGAGCTTGAGGACAATCAAAAGGAGTGGATCGAAAAGGGTTGCACCATCATGATTGATGGTTCGACAGATAGGAGGGGAAGAACACTCCTCAATTTTCTTGTATCATGTGGAAGTGATTGATCATTCTACTTTCTTACATACATAATTTTGAATCGTGATTGAATATTTCAAATTTTGATTTGTTGATTGCTAATTATAATTCGTTGTTTTGTTACCTTTAGGATATACCATGTTTCTCAAATCCATTGATGCTTCCGCTCATGTAAAAAACGCCATATACTTGTGTGAGATTATTGAAGAAGTCATAACAGAGGTGGGGGAACAACATGTGGTGCAAGTGGTGATGGATAATGCAACAAGTTATGTTGTTGCAAGTAAACTTTTAACTTTTCAAGTTTTGAAAATAAATTCATTTGAATTTTGAACATTTTCTAATTCTAACTTAGAATTTCTAAGTTTCCTGAGTTCTAACATGTTTGAAATTTGAATTTATAATTAACTTAAAATTGTTGTAGGTAAACTTTTGATGGAGAGGCACCCCACCATATTTTGGTCCCCTTGTGCAACACACTGCGTGGATCTCATGTTGGAGGAAATTGGCAAACTTGAGTGAGTCAAGTCATGTGTGGAAAGAGCAAAAAACATATGCAAATTTATTTATAATCATTCATTTGTCCTTAGCACAATGAGGAAGTACACAGGAGGCAAGGAGTTAGCTCGTCCAGGGATCATGAGGTTTGCCTCAAATTTCATCACCTTGCAGTCCTTGTTGACATCAAGGGATGATTTGAGGAGCATGTTTGTTGGGCGGGAGTGGATTTCATCTTTCTATGCTACGACCACTGCAGGGATAGATATGGTGGATTGCATATTTGACGATGATGGTTTTTGGAAACCTGCTAAAGAAATCCTTAAGGTAAATTTATTGCAATTTAACATTTAGTATTTTACAGTTTACTATGCTAATTGTTTAATGATTTAGTTTTACCTTAAGTTATATTATAATTTATTCTATATTTAAATTTTGACTCACATTTTTGTTTTACTCTATATGTAGGCCACTGAGCCCCTTGTATCTCTCCTACGAACTGCTGATGGGGAGAAACCCTCTATGGGCTACATATATGAGGGCATAGATAGGGCCAAGGAGGCCATTAGAGCCCAGTATGCAGGAGTGCAGGAGAAGTATGCCCTTATTTGGGATATCATTGATAGGAGATGGCAGAATCAGCTCCACATACCCATTCATGCAACAGCTTACTTTTTGAATCCGTCATTTCGTTTCTGTTCTAACTTCAAGGCGGATGAGGAGGTTCTCACCGGATTATATACAGTGATCCAGAGGTTGAGTAGTGATGAGGATAGCGTTGCTGCAATTATTGAGCTCGATAAGTTCAATAATAAAGAAGGGCCACTTTCCTCTAACAGGATGGCCATAGATGCTCGGGAAACAATACAGCCAAGTAAAAATTAAATAATATATTCAATGTTCATGAATCTAGATTCTAAACTTATTATATAATTTTAGAGTTGTAATTTGTAATTTGTAAATGAGACTAATTGTTTTTATTTTCCTTTATTTCAGATAGATGGTAGCAAATGTTTGAGGCCACAACTCCAAAACTTCAAGAAATTGCCATTTGTATTCTGAGTCAGCCAAGCAGCGCTTCCGAATGTGAGCGTAGTTGGTCCATGTTCGAGTACATCCACTCGAAGAGGAGAAATAGGTTGACAGTGCCGAGGTTGAATGATCTTGTCTTTGTTCATTACAACCTCCGTCTAAGGATTAGACAGACTTTGGGCACTGACTCCTCTCCAATCATTCTGGAGGAGATTGATCCAAAATCAGAGTGGCTCACAGAGGTTGTGGATCCAGTCTTCATTGAGGAAGACCATGCGTGGGTTGACCAGGTGGATATAGAGGCTGAGGCAGCTAGAGCATGTTCTTCAGGCATTGGTAGATGCACACGCACACGCACAGACACAGGCCCTAGCGACGTTCGTGAGCCCATCTTACATGCGGGGGATATGGCTCGGTGGTCCTCTAGGACCTACATTAGACGCCTTTCTAGTAGGTAGACTAGATACTCAGAGGCTAAGGCTGAGGCTGCAGCCGAACTTGAGGATGATGTTGAGGCTATGAGCCCGAGGCTTGAGCTGGAGCCTTGTTTTTATATTTTGTCTACAGATATTGATACTGAATCATTGATAGACATACGTTTCAAACTTTCATGGATCTTCATCTTAGATTCTTACATACATTTATGATTCGATGTCTTATGGATCTTCATCTTACATACATTCTATGATTTGAATCATTATGATCATTTGATTTCTATTTACTTCAGCTAGCCTACAATTTACATTTTGGATAACATAGTTACGTATGTGATGGATTTTATGTTCCAAACTTCCATGTTTATGTATGTTAAGTTTTAACTTTTATATGATGATGTTATAGTGTGTTTAAATTATATTCAATAAATGGTGTATGAAATAAGTTTTAAATTGTTAAAATCTCTAAATTTAAAGGGTTTTTTCAAATTTGCGGATTCATTGCCGAATCATGATTCGATTTGGCCTTGCCAATTCCAATCTGATTCCGATTCACGTTACTTTGGGCTATATGTAAGTATTGAATTTGTAAATAGCAGTGAGATAGATGCCTCCTCCTATTGCTGGTGCAGAAGAGTTATATTGACACTATTATGTGCTTCATTCATTGAAGACTCTTCTTCTTTATGTATGTGATTTATTCAGCTTCAGTTCATAGTGATTCTGTGGAATCATTCTTTTATCCTGCTCTAATTCTGAGCACTGGAAATTCTTTTTGTGGTGACTCAGCGTCATTTTAATGTCACCATGTGCTGGCTTGGAATCGTCTTTCTGTTTATATTCTTGGCATCAACCTATGTTGCTGGCTCCTAGTCATTTTACCTTTCTTGTGTGGCATCATGTTGTTGATGGTAACTATGTTAAGTTGCCTTTATTTATCTTGGCAGTTTATTTTTTGGCCTTGACGTCACTTCACCTCTCCATGTCAACATCGAGCATATTATTCTTCATGGATCCCGATTATTATTCTGGCCTCTTTATTTTCGGTCAGTGTCATGTCTTTGTAACTCTTATCATTCTCTCGTCACTCTCTCTTTGCATCAAGAGAAACTTTTGTCTTTTATCGGCTATGTCATATCGTGCATGTGTGACTTGCCGTGAGCTAGAAGACTATCTATTGTTTTGTTTATCCTGCTTCTGGAAAAAAGTCAAAAGGTTGCTCCAGAGTCTTCATTAATACTTTGTATAATGAATATTTGCAATGGTGTTGATCAGTAATTTTTCTACAGCCATTAGTTTATATGTTGCTCGATGCATGAGGAAAGATAGAGGACATATGGGTCGAGAGTTATTGGATTGTTTTCTGTGGTGCTTCAGAATTGTTGTCAGTAGTTTAACTATATATGTTCCTCATATAGATTTGTGTGTGGTCAATATATTTGTTTATTCTGTATAGCTTGTTCTTGCAGTTTCTGAACATATATCGTGTGTAGTCAGTATTTGTGATTATGCAAAGTCTATTGACAATTGTGGTTCAAGTGATTCATATTCAGTATATTTAGTCCATCTGTATTATGGTTTTCTCTCTTTGGTCGTCATGTATTACTGTCAATATCCATATCATGTCCTATTCGGAAGTATGTGCATGAGCAGCAGAAAATATTCAAAGGCCATATATATATACATTATGACTTTATTTTAATATCTCAGATTTTATTCTAATCTCTGTTAGATCAGTTTGAGTGGAAGATATTATTGACGCAAGATTAGCATATATAATCAAATCATGGAAAGGATCTTTAGGCGTGAGGTAAGGTCATATCATTTATTGTTATGACTGCATTCAGTGCTATGATCACCATATGAATGCTACTCTGTGTTTATTGTTCAATATTGATCATTGTATATATTTGTGTAAATGCTGAGATTAGGCTACAAAAATAAAAGCATGATTATGTCTTTGAATATTGATCATAATTTTGTTAAATAACTGAGAATAGTGTATGCTTTTAGCATTGAACTCTATATTTCTCTTCACTATATATTGATTTTATGAGTTATTATTAATCTCCCTTGGTTGCAGGACAAATCAAGATGTAATGAGATGATGAGAGATTAAGCAATGAGCTGGGGGACACTGCGTGCAGTCATGAGACTAAATCGATGATACATATCTTCATTTAAGAAGAAGAAGAAATTATATTCAGAGGGAGTCTACCCAACTTCAGAGGGAGCTTGTGTGGCAGAGGGAGAATGCAAAAGCACTTTGCTTGATCAATCAATGGAGTTAATCAATTTATTGTGATATCCAAACTGTGAATTTGCTGCCCCTATTGGGAGGGAGTCTCGTTTGAGAGGGAATCTCAGCATTCAAAGAATCTGTATGTGCTTTAATGAGCTCTTCTCTATGAGAGAAATTTGAGGTGAAATCCCTTTGCTCCACCCTCTGCGAGTAAGCATGGTGAAAATGCATTCTTCTCTAGAAGAAGTTTGAGGTGAAAACCCTCATTCACCCCTCTACAAGTAGGTATGGCGGACCACCCTCTGCGAGTAGGCATGGTGGAATGTATTCTTCCATGGGAGAAGTATGAGGTGAAAGCACTCGTTCCACCCTCTGCAAGTAGGCATGGTGGAAGTCGTGTGTGACTCCATGACTTTAATGTTATGTGCTTATGAAATAATTATGGTGAATTATGTTATGCTGAGATAACATGTGTTTATGTGAATCTATGTGATATTGACATCTTTGGTTGCACCTATGTGTCTCTGCCATTCTAAAGATCTCTCTCTTGCTAAGAGGGAGTGTTGAAGATTGTAGCTGCAATAGAGATCTTTATCTCTAATTTTTCCATATGTTGAAATAGAGATAATACTATATCAACAAATGGAGAATATATTTATGATAATATTTGAGATAACATTATTTGGAGAGACATGTGTCATGCAAAGAGTTGTGCATCTGGAAACATGAAGAGTCTTGCATTTGGAAATCAAAGAGACCTTTGAGTGCAATATGAAGAGTCTCTCATTTCAATTTAAATATGTGATTGCTTAGTCTAATGACATATAGCATCAAGTGGAAAAGCATTGTACTTGTACTTTTTCTATTTTAATATAAGTGATATTTTTCTGGTGTGGCTGGGTTTTCCCCTCTAGATTGGAGGGTTTTCCCACGATAAACTTGTTAGTGTCTTTTGTGTTTCTTTTGTCCCTCTTTTGTTTATTGCTGTATATCATTATCTCTGGGCAAAAGTTAAAACACTTTTATCTCTTTCTAGTGCTCCTAGAGCCTTTGGTTAGTTTGCATCAAATACTTCTCACAAGATGGCAGGAAGGATGCTCTAATACTACTTGTAATAGCCCCTTTTGGGAATTGACTAGTTTTTTACCCTAGAATCACAAATTCAGATATTTTAACTGTGTTTCAGTGTTTGTGGCTTTCATTGTGATGTCTAATTCTTGTGTTTGCTAATTGGAATGAGATTGATTCTCATTATATATCTCATAAATATAGGATAGTTGCAACCATTGATTAGTATAGACATGCCACTTAATTGCACATCTACATTTACACAAAACGATTTTAAAGACTAATTGCTATCTTAGTATGATCACTGATTTTCAGATGTTTATTGTTTTTGACTCCCATGGGTAGTAATAATGAAGGCATTTGTTTAGCTCAATACCATGTGGTCTAATGTTCACGTCAGGTATTGGCAACCACTGTGAAAACAACGTTGTGACGTAAATGCCATGTCAACTCTTTGTAAACTATTTATCAATGTGTGTTATTCCTTCCTCTTTATTGCCAATGTTGTACGGTTGTAGCTTCTTCTTGTTGTTTATTCCCCTATGTGCCCAATGGTAAAACCTCTGGTAACGAGATAATAATGACTTAAGAATTGGTTGGAGTCAATTCTTATGCATCTTGGCTGAAGAATATCTACGCAAGCTAACACTTCTAATCTTTACCCCTAAACATTTGCATTGTTGTCGATACTTAAAGAGTTTCAAATTATTGGCATGACTTGGTGGCAGTATTAAGAGTGGTGCCATCATTTGTCTCCCTTCGTTATAATTGCCAATCATGTAATATCAAACATCATTAATGGCTCAGAATAATCTCCAATGTTTGATATAAAACATGTCAGCAAGAGTCTTAAAGCGTAGGATTGAATAGCTTCAGCTGGCATTCATTCTTAAGCACTATTTTGAAAAGACCAATGGTATCATCCCTCACTCTGTGATTGCATGACACTGTAAAAGCCACATAAGGAGTCAGCAACGGACGAGTTAAGACTAATGAAGTTCAATTTGTCTCTTTACGACTCGATAATCATAAATGATCTTAGTTATTGAAATTCATTAGTATTCATTTATTTATTTATTATTTATCTTATTTTATGTATTATATTAATAATAGATCAGATTATATATTTTAATTGTTCATTTATCTCTATATTTTATTTTAATATTGTTATTAATTTAGTTCTTTGGGAAAGGGAACATTTTACAAAGAGAGGGGATGTCTACTTATGCTACTTATGTGTACTCATTTGTCAAGCAATTGCAATACATAAAATATAAGATAATAAGGTGAAACAGGACACATTTTGGTAATGTATTTCTGGCTAAAAAGAGTGTCCATGTGCGGGTTGATACCATAGATCGGAAAATTAGAGGATCATGGCTTATTTGATGTCCTATTAAGTGAGGAAGAAGTTTTAGTGAAGGAACTGGAGGAATGGGAGCTTCACAAAGAGATTTATTGGAAACAAAAGGCTCGAGATAATTGGCTTCGGGAAGTAGACAGAATAACAAAAAAAATTACAATATAGTAAAGGACAGATGACAAAGTAGTTATATTGCTTCCCTCCTTTCCTCAAAAGCGGCTCCTCTCTCCTCCTAGAGGAAGATTTCAAGGGAAAAGCCACTAGATTTTTTGAGAAATTATTTGTGGAAGACTTTGCTCCGGCAAGTGCAAAGGAAGGGTTGGTGCTTGACTATAGTCCTTCCATAGTTACTAATGAAATAACTTAAAATCTTAGTAAGGCTATATCACTCTTTGAGGGTGAAGCAGTGGTGTTTCAAATGTAGAAGGGTAAAGCTCTAGGAAGGAGAAGGTTATGATCATAAAGCTAGATATGGCCAAAGTATATGGTAGGGTCAAATAGAGATTCTTGCACAAAGTTCATACTACATTTAGATTTGATTTTGAGAGGATTAATTGGATAATGAGCTATATTAACTCCTCATTTGTGGTACTTATTAAGTTATTAGTGGTGAGCCCACTGAAACTTTTGGTGCCTCTAGAGGTCTTCAACAAGGGGATCCCCTCTCCCCATACTTATTTATTTTAATTGTTGAAGGATTAGTTAGATTTATCAAGTCTCGTGTTAGGCAAGGACTAGTTTAGGGTTGGAATTGGGGTCATGGACTTTTTCCTTATTTGAATCCCCAATTTGTTGATGATACTGCTTTAATGGGAGTTGTCAAAATCAATGAGCTGCCAACTTTAGCAGTGCTCTAGATATTTATATGAGAGCCTTAGGACAAAAGACGATCTTTTATTTTCTTTATTATTACCTCTACTCTCATACAAGCCAGGTTTGATAATATCTTAAGGTTTCAAATTGGGACTCTTGCTTTTGTTGTCTTGAAACTCCTCTCTTGGTGCATCACTTGACTTGAGGGTTGTGGCAAGAATTTGGAATAACCTTCATCGTACAATGTGATGTCCCCGTTTTTGGTAGGTTTGTGCAATTGATGGAGTTAGCTCATCATAGCGACCCTCGTGAGTTGACAAGGTATTTTGGGGTCTCAGTTGTGGACTTACTATTTTTAGTAAGTCTATTTTTGGGCAGTTGCTATTTTTGGCAGTCCAGTGGGTGGCTTCAGCAGTTGGTCATCACCTACAATTAATAAAGTAATAATTGCATGAGCTTTTATTTATTTATTAATCATTGAGTTGCATTATTATATAATAATGACATTAAGAGATATTTCTAAAAAGTGTATTGAAAAGTTTCTAGTGTTTGAGTTCTTTTGGGAAAGTTCCACAATTTCTGAGGTGGAGTTATTTAGGAAACTTTGGCCAACAAAAGATTATAAATGAGAGCTCATTACATTTGGAAAAGCACGCTTGAATATATATTTGCTATTGTGCCTTTGTGGCTTTTTTTTTCCTAAGTCTGAATTGTGAGCCCTTGCTGAAGTATTAGGGTTTCTAAGTTTTGTACCACTATTTAACATATAGCAATTGAATGCTTGATATGGAATATCAAACACTCAGCCTCTCTTGAAAAGTAAATACTCATGAAGAACATGAGAAAACTCCATGGTTCCTTACACTTGTGGATACTAACTCAGTTATATTAATGTGATCTGTTGGTTAATCAAATAGGTGGGCTTACGTTATTCATTCGAAGATAACTTGGTGGTACTTCGCTTTGCTTGACTTGTTCCTTTTCTCCTTGATCACTTTCACTTTCAACTACTCCTACCACTAATTGCTTACTGCTCTACTACTACTCCTATGAATGAAGAAATTAGCATATGGACGGGGATCCAACCAAATGAAAGCTTGCCAGTGGCGCTACCTCCATTGGTACAATGATTCTAAGGGATACTCTTAGGATTTTCACACTAACACCTATCTTCCAACCCAACTTCAAGTACAAGCGAAAAGATGAAATGCAAGTAGAACTTGGGAGCGATCGGACTAGATTACCACACAAGGCTTCCTAACAAACCGCTAGGATGCTAGTGGCCTAGTATATAGATCCCTATCAAACATTCACTAACATCATCATACAACTAGCCATCTACTTCTACTCTAACAACATGAAATGAAATCCTACTTTAATTTGAGAGATGAGAAGAAACATGCAAATACACCAAAATGATCATGTATATCCACCATGCAAGCCACAACAATGAATAAAGAACAATTTTGATAGTATTTTCGCAACAATTCTCTAACATAACTCTCCTATACAAATGAGAACAAAATGGCCTTATATAGAGGCTCAAAATTACAAGTGACCAAGATTAAGAGGCAAAATCAAGAATCCAGATCAAATCCCAGAAACCCTAACTAGGGTTGCCACCCCATCAGCAAATGAGAAGATGCCACCTCATCAATGGACCAATGAAAAAAAGAAAAAGTGGCAACCAATGAGAAGGCAACAAAATGGTAGCCAATCAGAATTAGACACCTATCCTATCCAAGAAGACAGGAAAATTTGCCACTTGGGCTTACATCAAATGATCCTCTAATATAATTCTACCCTTTTCTTTCATCTTCTTAGCCATGGCAATGAACTTAGCTAGCCTATCTTTGACTTCCTTCATGGGAGGGCAAGGCGTGTGCTTCATCTTGAGCTCAATCAAATTCATCATGTTGCTCACTGCTTGCAGTGTCTTCTCATGATCCTTCTCATACTCTTTTGCATATCCGATAAAGGCATTGAGGGAGGCAAAGGTGCCCAAATGCTTCTTCCTAATGGCAACCTTCCCCAACTCATCCAATCTTGATCCAAACTCTGTCTCATTGACACTCGTCTCATTGATATCTTCAAAATCAAGTGCAACCCCAACATCGCTCATCATGGTTGAAATGGAAATGTCAACGCCTAGGCTATGCTGTGCAATCTCATTCTGTATCTCTTCAAGTATCCTCAATCTAATGGTCAAGACAACATACCAAGACTCCACCATACTCATTCCTCCTTCATCCACTAACTTGGTTCTCTCCAAATATCTCTCTGGTAGCCCAATAAATGCTCTGTAGCCTGGGAATGGCTAAATCCTTGGCTAGAAGGAAATTCTTCCACTCCCCTTCAAATGTTTTGAATTTGTCTCTAATAGCCACCAATGACCTGAATGTCGAGATAAAGTAAGGCAAGAAATTCCGCCCATCCTGAATTATATCACTGATCCAATCTTTGATTTCGTGCAATTGAGTCGATATCTCTTCTATGTTGCTCCCGCTGTCTTGCGAAAGGGCTGCTTAATGCAACTATTGGATAGGCTGGCAATCTCTCCAATAAATGTTTTCAGCCTCCAATTTTACAATCCTCTCATTTGCCTTCCTCAACCTTTCTCTAATTGAAACCATGCCTTCCTGGATCTCCTCACATTCCATGTCATCCATGATTCTTCCCAAGTTATGCTCTACTATCTCATACTCCTAGGCTACAATCTCATCCACTACCCTGCTAACCTTTGGTATAGCAATCTGAACTTTTCAGTGGCCCTTATCATTGCTCCTGATTACCTTTGCCACCGTTTTTGCAATTTGTTTATGTTTCTCATTATCTTCCTTTCCCACTAACCCTTGAATATCTTCAACTGTTCGGATAGTCACCACCTCGCCTCTTGGCATAACCATTTTCCTTAACCAGTGTGGTGCAGTGCATCTCCCCAAATCTGGATTCGATTTGACTAGCAAAGCATCACCAACAACCTCAGGCACCTGGCTTATTTCCTCAATATCAATTGGCCTGTCCTCTTTTTCACTAGTGACTATCATACAATCTCCGTATTAGTTCTCTGAGAGAGGAGGGTATTCAGTACTGTGGCTGTAACCACTTGATTCTGAATCAAAGCTGAGCTCTACCACGACCCTTTGTCCGCTTGTATTAACCTCTTGGCTCCTAGCCTCAATTATGCTCTCCCTTGACGGTGTTGCATTCTGTCTCTTTGGTGGAGGCTACTGATGTTCTTTACTTTTCTCAACTTCCAAATTTCTCTTCTTGCTTTTAACCACTCTATGTTGTTGGCTATTGCCCCCACCTTTCTGTCCGACTGACTCCGCTAGACCTTCTTCCTCCGGTTTTATCTTCTCATAAGTAAGGCGTACCTTCTGACTTTGTAATTGCCTTAACTTCTCATTGTACCATGACTCAGTGTGTAGATCAACTGTCCTTGTAAATGCCTCTAAGGAAGGATCTTGATGATCATCCCAATCCACTAGACCCAGTTCTATTCTATCCACTGTATTATAATCTTCTCTTAGCACATTTTCATCATCTTCCAGCTAATTGGGAATATCAAGGCCTCTTCATCTGATTGCCCTCATCATGCCCACTGACAATCTTGAGAAAGCTAGCTTCTTCACATGAAAGTCATCCAATGCATTGGCCCAAAAATCTTCTATAGTAGGAACGTGTTTAAATGTGTTTTCCTGAGATGCCTTGATAAGACCATTAGGATCGAATCCCTATCTTGCTCTATACCATCCTAGATGATACTATTCTAATTCCTCTGCACTTACAAAGGTGACAAGATTGGGGCAAGTATCAAGTATCATTGCCTATTCCAAATGAGAAGGTAATTCCTGTCTCACCTTTAAGTTTCATTATCTTGTCATAATGCTCAAGTTGCCTGGCCAACTCCATCAAAACTATCTTGTCAGGTGGGTACCTTGGAAGTCTCTTGGGACAAACTGTACTTCTTGCCACTCTAATATATGTGAATTGCGAAAATTGGATGAACCAACTCCCATAATTCTTAACTTTTGCTTCTGCTTTTGTTGAGAGCCTCCTAGCAAGTGTCCCTTGTAATATTCTTACCGTCTTCATAGCAAAGGCGTCATAAAACATCTTATAATCTTTGGTGTTGTGCAAATGAAGCTATGGATAGCACTCACGCACCAAACATTGCCCTAGCCCATTGCCAATCACTCCTAAGGCCTTAAGTCCAAGATTTTCATATAGTCTCGCAATCAAATAGAAAAGCTAATACCCCATGTAGAATTGCCTTTGAATTTGTATTGTCCTTAGTTGCAACTCTAAATTTTCACTTATAATTCTAGCCCAATCAAATTTTCTCTTTCCATTTTCAATTTCATCAATAAAATAGTACATCCAGTTCTCGAATTGCATACCTTGAGCCATGTGCATGATTCGGCTGAGAAGCACAATAAGGTCACCATACTCGGATTTGAAATCTGACTTGGTGAGCTTTGACGACTTGGTAACTCCCTTCTTGCCTTCATCTAACTAATTCTGCTTTAGATGAATGAAGTAGGCATCATGACTATCCTGAAAGAACTTGGGTGTTTGATCGATCATTACCACTGTCATGCCTTCTGGGGAATATTTAACAATTCTTCGACCACTTGTTCGCTAATGTTAGCCAACACTCTCTTCCCTTCATCAAAAATGATGGACTTAATCACAATATCAAACCGGGATGCACACTCCATTACCGATTCCGGACAAGGCAAGGTAGGAGGGAAAGTCGCCACGTGTACAATTTCGCTCTTGTAGATCTTCTTCGCCATGGGTGATTGTCCTTCCTTCAATCTATCCTTCAACTGTACCATGTTCACTATGCCGATATTGGTATCACTTATTCGCCTCACTTTCGAGAAGAAGGTGGTCTTAGAAATCATGTCTTCCTTGTCTTTTTTAGTATTCGTTCCCTTTGGGTTCTTGCTTGTACTAACATCCACCATCCTAAACATTTATTTATGCCTCTTCATTCTAAATGATATGGACTACACTTATCAATCTCCAAACTTCTTTCTATCGATGGACTCTAGCTTATTTCTGCCTCTCCAAATCCTATCTCTACACTTATTAATCTCCAAAACTTCAATCCTAAGGGTGGGACTACCACTTATTTCTACCTCTTCATTACCTTAGGATGGACTACACTTATATCTCCCAACTTCAATGCTAAGGTGATCTAGCTTATTTCTGCCTCTCCAAGTGTCCTATCATGAAATATACACTTATATCTCCCAACTTCGGCCTATCAATGGAAATGATCAAGTGGTGGATGAAAAGTGCAAGAAGAAGATAAGGGAAACAAACCAAAAAAGAACAAGGAATAAAATCTGCCTTTAGAACCAATCTTCACCTCTAAAGGTGAACGAAAATGTTGCCTTAAATATGCCTTCTACCAACAATCAGACCCCTTCAAATTCAGATCTGATCTCAGGAATTTCAGTCCTCCTCCAAAATGTGATGCCCTAACGAATGGATTGCTTGCAAAAATCTGCTCCTTTCACCAAATTTCGACCTCCTTGCCAAAACCGCCCAACTAGATGGAAAATCGTTGCCCTAGTGCAGAAAGTCTGCTCCAAATCAGAATTTCAACCTCCTAAATTCACCCACAATTGTAAAAAATCAAACCTCAAATCACCTTGCCTCTCCACCAAACAAAATTGTCATAGCTGGAGGAAAAATTCGCTGCCCTGGGAGGAAAATCAGACCCCAAAAATGGCTGCCAACCTTGCAAAAATCAGTTCTCCTCCTCCAAATTCGCCTTAGAGTAGAAATCGCCCAGCTCCTAGGAAGAAATCGCTGCTCAAAATGGAAAAACAGACCTTCAAAAATTGCTGCCAAGGAGAAAATCGCCCAGCTGGAGGAAAAATTGGCCAACCTCAAGCAAAGGGAGTGGGAATGAATGAGGAAATAAGAGGGGGGAAGCCCCTTCTTGTATCCTCATGTTGACCTCTAGAGTGGGCTGACCTGCCTAGAGGGAAACAAAATTTAAGTTAAACCCCCAAAGATGGCCTAGTTTTAAATAAAACACGATAATAACTAATTCCCATAGCGAAATTGCCCCTTCTAATTGCCAGTTTGACCCAAAATTGCAAAATAGAAATAAGGTAAGCCTAGAAGACGTCAAAATTTTCATTTAACAACATTTGGCAATTAAAATATCATTAAAATCGAATCTAGCAAGCCAAAATCAAATTTCAATTCCAAATTACCAATTTCTTTTAACATTTTTAAAATCCTTTAGGCAAAATTTCAACCAAAATAATGAGATTTTGCAATTTAATCCAATTTCAATTTTGCAATACAATTTCAAATTTTTAACAAAATAAATCCTTTTCCTGGCAATCGAAATTCAAACTTTAAATTCAATCTCACTATCAAAAAATAATTTCACCATCAAAGTTTTTTTAGATTTCCAAAACAACTAAGTCCACAAATTCATTTTGAAAATGCTCAAGCTTATACAATTATCAAATTTTCAAAAAAAATCATCCAAGTCCAAAATTTGCAAATTTGTCCTGCCAGATATTATTATAACCATCGAAAAAATGATGTTGTTGAATTTTGTTTGGCCTAAGAACAAAATTATATGTTTCAGAAAATCAAGTTTAGCACCAGGTGAAAATAAACCGAATCCCTCCTAGAGACCAAGACGTCGAAGGTGTAAAATTACCAATTCAGAACCTCTGGACAAATCCGAAAATTCACTAAGGCAAACAAAGACTTACAACGCCCGTGAAAATTGCCAAGGCCTACCCGAAACAAGGGGGTCCCCAAAGTTTTGGTGCAATGGTGTGAAAACCTCACAACAAGTTTATGATGTTTGAAGTCACTGCTGAAGTATAGTGGTTTCACTGGTCACATCTCCTGTCCGTCATTATCTGTGTCTGGGAGATTGGCATTGTAATTCTAAGATTCATCATTGGCAGTTGTGTTGAGGTAAACAATTGTCGGAATTCTCTAATTGTATTCACTATGGCTACGGAGATTGTTATACTAAAGAAGGTTGATTGCAAAACAAAGCAACTGAAGTAGAATTCGACTGAGGACTTGGTGATTGTTATTTGTAATTCTGAAGCAACATGAGGATGTGTAACGCTTGGTGATTTGTATCAGAATGGACGCCAATTTATCTGAGCTGGGGCATATTTAGTCTGACCCGCATTGAGGTTGGAGGACAGTTATTACAGCCATAGCACACAGAATACAGCTCTGCCTTCTGATTGGGCACCCTGCAATTTCATTTGGAGATCTGGCATCACTGTTATACTGCCTGCATTCAGCAATTCGTATGGTATCATCGCTTCCAGAATTGTGAGGACAAACAAGTTCCCTAGCTTGCATTGGAATTCAGAGGGGGTAAGCGCATTGTAAAGAAGCTGCATTCATCTTCATTAACGGCAAGAGTTCAGTCTTCACCTGCGGCTGAGTATTGGTAGTGAGGATGCCCACGTGAACAATAGAAGGGTAATTTCATGATACAGTTTGATACATAACAATTGCAATCCAGGTTCAATTTCAATTACAAGTGTTTCTGATATATGATTCTTCAAATAAAATGCAAAGTTAATCTGTTCAGTTCCTGTCTGCTTTTATTATTCAAAATTTCATGAAGTTGTTAATAATTACAATTCCTGGGCTGCAAATTGTTGAAGGCTGGATATTTCAGTGGCATATTGTCATTTACATTACCTTCAGCATTTATCTCTATGCATATATTTATTCAACACGAATAAAGCTTAGGTCAAGTTTAATGTGCATCTCCAATTACATTGCCGGAGAGTTAGTTTGGCAAGTGTTTGACACAATGCCGAACTTTTGAGAAGTGTGAATATTTGGTGAAATTTGGAGTTTAAGTTATAACCATACTGAGAGTTTTTACATACAATTAGTCATTGACCAATAGATGGCTATCAACTGCAGGCAGATTGACTCTCTCAAAGTATATGATCCAGGCTCTCCCCATTTATTGATGTTTTGTGCAAACAAATCCTGAAAGCTTCATTAAGGACTTTGAAGCCCTTTCCAGACAATTCTTATCGACAAGTAATTAATATTCTTCAAAGTTGAGTTTGGTTAAATGGCATTCTATCTGTAGATCAGATCAGGTTGGTGGTCTGGCTTTGCATCAATTCGAGACTGGGCCAAAATCCTTTATGTTGAATATGTACGGGAATGGATGGAAAGGATGGTCCACGATGCAATTTGTCTAGTAATGGTTCCATGATTTTGAAGACTCTAAAGAGAGCACAATTGGTAAAGCAGGGCTTTTTCTTGATTTGTAACAAGGGAGCGGAAGCCTTGTTTTGGTGGGATTTGTAGGACAGGTTCCCCCAATGCTTTTCCCTATTCCCTCACCTACGGGCACTTAGTACAATTTTATTGATGCTGGCCAGAGTGTGGTACGGGATTTTAAAGTTTCTCTGAGATCGAAGCAAGGGGAGGTGGCTAGATGAAAGGAACCATGAGTAGCCTCCTGAGAATCTATGGAGGCTAGAAGGATCTTGCCAATGTTTTAAATGGTAGTATGTGCAATTCTCTAAAAGGAGCAAATATTCTCGCCTAGTGCCCTAATCCAAAGAGCAAGTTTATAGAGGCTTTAGGATACCGAGAGTTAGATGGGATGACTTTTGGTGAGGTCTATGTGCCTTGGTGGAAATAGGTTTGCTTGGTCATGGCTAGTGGCTCAAAACATATGTCTCACTTGGGAGAATCTTCAGAATAGAGCATTTCAAGGGCCAACAATTTGTGTCCTCTATAATAAAAATAAGGAGAGCAATTCTCATCTTTTCTTTCAATGTTCCCTCACTACAGAAATTCGACATTGGTAGTGGGGAGCCTAGAAGCATGTTTGTATTTATGCCTATTCTTTGGTCAATTTTTTGGAATGTTCTTGGTCATCCTCCTACTAAGACTTTCTTCCTTTAGGTGGCTTGGGGAATAAATCCCTATTCTATCACCTGACAAGTTAGTTAGAAAGAAACCGCAAGATTTTCCACAATAAGAGGAAGCAGGCAAAAGAAGCATGGTTGAGAGTTACTAGCATTATACAAGAAAAGTTGATGGCTAAATGTGATCTCTTTAAGGACATTGATCCTGGAAATGTGCAAGCTGTTCAAAATTTGATGATTTTTTGTGAGGATTCTAGAGATGGCCTTCATTATAGACAATAAGTTAGGGGTACACATGCAAAAGGGAGGACTCAATGTGATGGTAAGTGGTCTCCCTCTTTGTTTGGGACCTTGAAAGAGAACAAAACTGGGTCTTCTAAAGGGAATCCTGAGCATGTTGCAGTTGGAGTAGTTGGGAGGGATAGCTCTGGAAATGTTATTTTTCTCTTCTGTGTATAAGGGTTTGTATACTAATAACTATATGGAGGTTGTGGCTATTCTTTTGGATCTTAAGAGAGGTTGTTCTCTTGGATAGCAAAGGACTAGTTGCAAATCTGATTCCCAAGTGGTGATTGATATGCTAAATAGGCAACGGATGGATGATGTTGATTCAAGTTTTGTTGCGATGGGTAGAAAAATCCTTTGTTTGAGAGACTAGTTAAGCCCCCGAGAGTGGAATAAGGTCGTTGATTGATTGTTTAAGTGGGTTTCTAATAGATTGGATGGCTAGAATGTGGGTGATTGGGGGCACTTGCCCCCAAAATATGTTCAAACCTTAAAGATCGTTAGGGATGATAGGATGGATTAGTCGTTGTCCTTCCAAGACTGTTTATTTTCTAGGCTTGATGCCCTCTTGCATTGCATTATTATTTTTGTTTCAATAAATTCTTACCCCTCTTCTTTCAGAAAAAAGGACAAGCAAAGTTATATGAAATAAAGGAGTTAATAAAATATTTTATATATGCAAACAAAAACAGTAAGGTCCACAGAGATAAGAAAGTTCGAGGCCAAAAAATTTTAAAGGACTTTTAAAATACCAAAAGCAACCACAATATCAATATCTAAAACCATAAAAGTATGGCAAAGATTGAAGAGTGGAAATGTATGTGTTTTATGTTCTTCATATAGCAACATAAGGATTTTATGCACTCCAAATTGTAGCATACAAACTTCAAATTGTAGTAGCATAAAACCTCTGATTGTTAACACCATATGGCACCCAAGCCCTTGGCAATCGACTCTCATCATATTGCCTCCATATTCTAGCAATGTACCACAATGAGGTATTGTTTTGTACCTAAATGTGCAACTTATTTATTTCCCTATTTGACCGAACATTTGAAACTTAATCCACTGTCTACATCACTTGATACAGTAATATGCTCTCAACAACTCCATCACATGCTTTGTGGCTTCTTATTCTTCACCATACAACTCCCTAGTTTTACCATATGGAGGCTTACTCTTGGATTTAGACATACAACCAATATCTCTTACCATCACGTGATAGGTTCATCCCAATCTTCTTCCTAAAGTACGAAAAACTACTAGAGGCCTTGTAGACCCTTTCTCCATTTTGAATTACTCCAGCATTCCATCATACAACCTCTACATCTCTCCTTTTGTTAGCACCTTCTCCACACCTAGAAAGCATATGGACTCCACTAATAAGGTGGAGTTATTCTTTAATGACGAGCATTAGGAAAAACAAGGCTCAGATTCATACAACTTACTAGCGTCATTCTAAATTTTGCAAAGGTAGAGCCTAAAAATTCTAATTACACGACCTTGTTGGTTTACCATACATCATCAACATAAGATAAATTCCCTCACCACTCTGCAATGCCTTTCCATTATAGTGTGACAAACAGGATTTTTCATGAAACATCAAACATCAAAATGTTGTATATATTGGTGAAATAATCCAAAATCTTTATTTATGGACTTCATAAACATTTCTTTTTTACTCTTAAAAAGTCATGAAAATAATGTTCACCGTGCAATTTTGTGTGATCCTCAATGTCTCAAATTGGGCTTGGTAACGAGGGCCCCACCCCTTAACCCTGCAATGTATCACAATAGGGAATGCACCAAGGGCACTACCCCTTGAGCCCACAGGAGGCAATGCCGCTAACCTCCTAATTGGGGACATTACTTGCAAAAACCCATCACAATCATTTTACTTTCCAAGCAGAGTCCACATTAGAGTGTTACATCCCAATTTTTGGCTCAACTTTTAAATGTTCCTTATAGCCATTGAGGCTTCATGCGAAGAGCGTAATTGGTTAACTTAGTAATTCATTATAGTTTTATGTGAAAATGAAGTGTTGGTTATTTGTTATGATTTTACGAAAAATGGAATATTGGTCAATTGTTATGACGATATATGAATTGGAAATGGATGGCTAATATGATTATCTACTATGGTAATTTCAACTTCAAAAAAATGATGAGCAATATGTTGTTACCATGATAAATTTTCACTTGCAAGAATGCAACGAAGGGGGGGAATTGAGCATGGGCACACCACCTACCATTGAGCAACAGGTAGGAGTCCTAAACCACCACGACCAAGGGAAAACAGCTAGGCAAGCAACAACTATACTAAGGGAAAACCGTGAGCTAACCGGTCCAACTTATATAATTATTGCTCAAGCATAAATCAAATTGAGAACAATGGTTACCTAGTAATATTATTTTATGTTTTAATATTATCTTATGTCACTGACCCCTATATCTTATTTTTTAATACTATTATATGTTTTAATATTTTTGCAACCTTGGCTATGGTCTTAATATTATTTCATGAGTGGCCACTTTGCTAATATTTTTCATCAGACCTTATAATATTTCAATGGCCACTACAATGTTATTGCCACATTGAGTCGATGGCCTTGTATCTTGTAACTCCTTGGCACCTTTGCAATTTTGCTCATCACTAAGCATGCAATTGAAGAGGCTAAGCTTTTGGTGCGAGGTGTGAGAATTTTGGTATAACATTCTCATCTCTAGCGAAAACCATACCACCACGTGCAGAATTAATTCTCTCTCGCTCTCGTTCTTACTTCACAATCGTTCCTGCAAGCTTGTACACACCTTCAACAAGCGTTGAATCCGGCTTTACCAATATTACAGTGCCAATCAGAGCGGTAGTAGCCGATTGTGCATCCTTGCTTCCATAGCCTTTGGTCTTTGGGAAACCCGAGCATTATTCAAAATTTGTTCAGGTTGTACAAGAACGACCACCATTCAGGTCATGATACCATCATTGTTAGCTTATTCTTATATTTTCAAATGATATAATGAGGCATAGCTAAAGCCGCTTATGAAATGTTGATTAGAATCGATCATGATATGAGCCAATGTTTTCTCTTTATGCACACATCATAAGAATGTTCCAGAACTATGGCATTTCTCATTTAAGAAATTCTCTCTCCAAGATCATAAATACTGGAGTGCAATTTATACAAGGGTATTTGAAATATATTTCCTGAGATAAGAAAATAGCAACTTGCGAATCAAGAATAGTATTTGTTTTAAAATTCAATTACCTTTTTATTATGATAGAGCCTGAATGGCTGAGGTAATGGCTGCAAATATAAATGCTTAGACATTCAAAGCTATCTTTTATAGATGTATTGGATGTGCATATAAATGCTTCAACATTCAAACTTCTTTTCTAATGCCAACACCAGAATGGCTGATGTGTTGGTTGTGCATATAAATGCTTAGATTTCCTTTATAATGCCAACCCCAATTCGGCAGACACATTGGTTGTGATTAAAATTGTTCATACATCAACCAAATGAATCATCCAAGAAGACCACCATGGTCGAGATGAAGGGTGTGAAATGGCAATCATTGAACTATGGTTTATTCCTATATGATAAAAAGAAAAGAACAATCAGTAACTTAAGCAAGTAAAAAAGATGTTTAAAATCCGTGTCAACTCATGGCAGTCCATTGCAAAGTAACAAGACTTGGACCCGGCTTGGACTCGGCAAGGGTAACTCAACTCGTGAACCAACTCGGCAATGGTAACTCAACTCGTGACCTGACTCGAACTCGACAGTGACTCAACAAAGTGACAAAACCCTTGCAATTTAGAGATTTTTTAGGATTTAAAGAAATTCCATGCACCCATTATTGAATAAAGCTTAAAGACATAATAACATCATGAAACAGAAGGTCATTTGATCACATACATTGATTACATAAGTACAAAGGTAAATTTTAGATGTATTAAGAAAATTTTGAAAACAAAAATTAAAAATCAGGCGAATCAAATGAGTCAGCCGAGTCAGCTAGGCAAGTCACCCAGTCGAGTCAATTGAGTTGGGCGAGTCAGCCCAACTGACCTGCCCAGTTAGGGTCACAGACCATTTTGACCCGCCCAAGGTAACTCAACTCATCGACCTGGACGACTCCCCCAACTCGCTATGAGTCTCATTACTATGGTCCAGTTGTTGTCAGTAGAAATTGTGTAGCCAACGGGTTGATGTCATCGGTAAAGATTGTGTAGCCGACAGGTAGATTAGCATTGTCATGTAAACGATGGACCCCTTCGGGAAGGTTCGGCGGGAAGTACATATACCCCATCTGAGATCATTGTAAATCATCATTGGAAGCATTATGTAATCTCTTGGCAAATGCGAATAATAAAAGGAGTACTGTTGTTCTTGTTTATTCTCTATATGCATTGATCTATTTACCCCATACGATAAACACCAATGTATAGGTCTAGTTGTCTAGTCAAACGATGGGTTGAAACTTTAACACCAGGGTGCTCAATGGCTAGACAGTGGTGTCCCAAGCCTAATCCCAAGGTAGAGAGGGCCTTTCTCAGCGAAGAATTGTGTGGGGATACTTAAGGGTCCGCGGTTGGGAGGTTTAACCCTTGGCAATGCTTCTCCTCTCCACCAGGTGCCAAGCATTGCACAAGCTAGAGTTATGATCTGCATTTAAATATCTTCTAATAACGGGTATTTTACTTTATGAATTTGCAATTTCAAGTTGAAGATATGTTAGATGGTTATCATTTAATCAGTTATCGTCTTTTTAGTTATTCAATTATAGTCATTGGTTCTCTTCCATCTAAATATATAAAGTAGTTGTAAAACTAGATTCATGTGATTATGAAAGGTATGTTTCTTTATTAGCAAAAAAAGTCTCTCGTACCATTTAGTAACGGTTGGTTACAATGGCAATTATATTCATCATATTTGTTGATTGAATACTCCTTCAATTGTTAGTTAAGATATTTTAGTTAAATTGATTAGAACCGTTGGTCTCTTTCATATGAACATGTAAAATATCTATGATAATTATCTTCTCATGATTATGGAAAGTAACTATGTGAATGTTATGATAATTGTTAGCTAAGGCCAAGGAAAAGGGGTTGTTACATAGAATTTGCATGGTATTAGCCATTGTCTACACTATCATTATTAGCTATGTTAACAAATTCGCACATCGAACCCGCAGACCAAACCCAAATTCGCAAACTGATACATAATTCGCGCAAGGTCCGGATTTGATCCAGTGAATTCATCTGGATTTGCGATACGCAAATTCGGAGGAACCCATAGGCTCAAATTCGGACCCTGTATGAATTTATCACAAATCCACACAGATATAGAAGAATCCAGCACGAATCCACGCAGACACGGAAGAATCTAGCACAAATCCATGCGGATTCAGAAGAATGTGAATGGATCCCCAAGGACCCATAGGCCAAACTTGGAATAAGTCTACACAAATCCATATATATAATGCATATATTTTTTATATAAAATGCACACACACACACACACACACACACAAATCCAAACAAATCATAACGGAAAAAAAACATGAATTCACGAATTGGATTCTTGTACCCAAACCCGTCCCCAAATCCAAATCAGTAACTTAGATATTAGTCTTCCCTCGTGTTACTTGATGTTTCCTTGTCATTTAGAAGAAACTTTTCTTTCGAGGTAACAATGTCGTCAAAATATAATTGTTTATTATTATGTTCAATAATATTGGTTATCAGACAACGTATCAATTGTTCATATTGATTGTCCACTTCAAGCATTTATAAGCGTTAATTGATTGACGGTTGTGTTCATCTTGACAACCGTTGGATCCCCTTACATAAATTGTGTATCATCAAGGAAAGTAGCATGATCTAGTCAGATCAACTCCAATCATTGCCTAATCATATCTCTAGGTGACTTTTGTAATAATTTTGTTTGCAAATAAAGATATATTTTAGTCTTGTATCCGGTATGAATTGCCATCTTTATTATTGCTTCAAGTATTTAATTTATCAGATATAGCAACAAACAATATTTATGTTTTTAATGAATATGATAATTTTACAATTGTTGAGTCACAAGTCACAAGTCAAAAATAAGTGTCAATTTTTGCTTAATTGCAAATTTTTAAACTATAGTTCCAATTGTGTGACAAGAAGGGGGATGGCAGAAACTAGCACAGAAGTTGGCACTATGCCAAACTATGCCAATGCCCACTCATTGTATGTCAACCTGGTGTATGTTGGTTGGACCATTGGCTGAAGCTGTTGGCTAAAAGATTACACAACTTCTGCGATTTTGCCACTAAGATTTTGGGGTGCACTGCATGAAGCTTGATTGAGTGGGTTTGTCATAAGGGGAAAGCTTCACATGCCAGACTTCTCTCTAACATCCAAATGATGATAACAACACTCTTTCTAGGGTGAGATCCTCAGTAACCCTCCTGTGCCCCACTGTCTCCCAAATAATTAGCAATAAGTTTACAAGTAGGCTTGCTTAAGAGGAAATCCTCTGCGGTGGACCGCATGATCTATTCTCATAGCAGGGCATCTCATGAGATCACATGAGATGATTAACACTGAAAAATGGAAAATCCTTAATCTTAATTCTTTAATTTTCAGCAGTTGCCTTTTGGGTTTGGATGGAAATTTCTTCCACCAGCTTAGAAATTTATTTCTGCTTGGCATATTGAAAAGCAACTGCAATTTTGCAAAATTTTCAACCACCGTTTGCTTGCACTGGCTGCTGCTAAAACATATATGGGACAATCGCTTCTTAAAAATTATGATCCATTAGGCTGCTGCTATAAAATGCATGGACCACCTGATTATAAAAGGCTCCTAAAATTCCTCAACAGTACCCAAAGAGAAATTTTAGGTAGCCACCAAATTGCTCCATAGCTTTGTTTTTCCAAAATTTAATTTTGCATCCACGGAATATTCTTTTACAACTTCCACAAAATTTACCTTACAAAAGATTGATTTTCAAAGAGAAAGAAGTGACTTTGGGTTCAAAGAGTGGCGTAAATGTGAATAGAAAAGAGTTTGACTTGAGCATTTAAGAAGTGGCATGTATTCTTTTAGGTTTAGCAGTAGATCTTCCAAAATAAGAACTGCAGATCCCAATCTTGCAGGTCTGGAAGTGGAAATGCAATCTGCAAAAATGGAAATATACCCATGCATTTCTATACTTAATGTCCCACATCATTCTTCATGATCTACTACTAATCATCCCCATTAGAATGGTCACACTAAAGCTTATTTTTGATAGATAAAACTGTACGAAATTGGAACTGTGAAAGAGATTCATATGTTTCCTTTACAAAGGAGGTTGCCATTTTTTATTTTCAAGTCTCAGCTGGATTATCACGCCAAATCAATATATTATAAGACACATTTTATCATGTCACCGGAATCACCTAGATTTGGTGAGTCCCGAGGTGAGCGAATGCAAACAAGTCCACAAGACCCTTGATTACTTGACAGGTCTGCAGACTAGCTGAAACCAGTGAATCCCATCTTTGAAACATAGCCAACTAAGTCATCAACCAAAATTAAATACTAAAGCAAAAAAAATACAGCAGTTATGTCCAATTATCAAACTTCTGAAATGACAATAAGTTGTCTAAAGGTTTGGCGATTCCAATTGTCTTTTTGCTTAAGATTGGTTTTAGTTTCTTCTGCGGTCAGGAAGTTCAATGGCTGGTTCGGAGCACTGTGTAGTTTCTCTTTACTCATGGAATGCAACTGACACTCTTCCGCTTCTCACCAATGTTCTTTAATACCAAATGGAGGGAGCAAATTTAAATTGTTAACATATTGTTCAATTAAATATTGTTTTATACAGACAAAAAAGGGGTCAAAGCTCAATCTATTGCTAGAATATGTTGTCTTGAATATTCAAAAACGAAAACTGTTGTATGTGTGGCATCTAAACTCGATTAAATTAATAAAAATATTTAAAATGGCAACTGCCATAATGGTCTATCTGGTCTCAAAGGCCTAACTTTGGGCGCTTCTCCTTGACTTCATAAAGGTATACAGTTATACTACATCTTGACCTCTCTGGATCTGATGTCCCTAAATCCACACTCTAGTTTTAAAAGGCATAAAATTGAAATCATTTTGAGCCAATCCTGATCCTAAATAATCCTCATTTGGCTAGAACAATGTTTCAGAGTTGTTAAAGATACGAATGCAAAAGCCCACATAGAACATGTGATGCTGGAGAGAGTTATACAAGCTCCTCTCTACCATACTTCATGGCTTCATGTTTTGACTTCTGCTTCTAATACCACAGATATCATAATCCACAAGCTTTTCACTCCTAAAATGCTTCGGAAAATGTGTATATTTTTATAAAAAAATCCTTCATCTCAAACCCCATTCTTTACTCACATTGTGCATGCATACTGTGCATGTGGGGCAGCATAATAAAAGTTATATTTCATGATTTTTTTAATTCATCTAATCCTTGTGAAGTCAAAATGCCAAACTAGAATTCAAGTCTTAAGTCAAAAATCAGCTTATCAAATCGAAGTCCAAGTCTTGTAAATTTTCATTTTTATACTTGTATGGTACTCAAGAATCACACCCACCAACATCAAAATGATTAATAGTTTCTGCTTTCCAGTAATGTAATTTGTCTGAACATCACACTAAACCTGCAATCACCCAATATAAAAAGCCTAAAGGAAAGAGATAACAAAAGCATGTTACTAGTACGCAAACTGCAGTGTGCTAAAAAGTAGTCTAACTGTAGTTTTCTCAGCAAAACCCCAAGAACTGGTTCTAGTTTGTTCCAGTCTAGGTCAAGTTTCAACAATCCAATCTCTAGCTTGCATGCATAGTTTGGGCCGCAAATTTGATGAGGAACATTCATGGATGTTCCCAGGTTAATCTAGGATCCAAATCTACCCAAAGCAATCCCTCCACAAACCGGTCTTTTCTTTTTTACTTTATCTTTTTCTCCACAGTACAATTTGTATTATTGTCATCACATTTCATGGATATAATAAAAAAATATCATCTCAAGAATTTTTTTAATGTAAAGGAAAGTTTATCAAAGAAGCCATGATATCAGCTTACCTTTTTTATTTAAATTATGTATTAGAATTTAATTCTATATTTCTAGCTAGGCTTGAAACTAAAACCAGCTACTGAATTTTCAAAATTTTGAAGAGTATTATATTTATTTTTAAAATAAGTATCTAGTGATCCTTTTAACTACCCTTATTACAATGTTGAGGCCTAAATTCACGAGTGCACTGGATCAACAAAGGCATAAGCCTGCGATCATAATACCCCGGCAAGGGTTTGAAACATTGAACCTAGGTGGGGATAACAACACTACCACTTAACCAACACACTAAGTGGTGAACTCTAAATTTTATAAAGTATTATTAATTATACTTATAGATTGGATTCAAATTTATTAAAATATTTGTTTTTATTATTTATTTTAATGTTTAAAATTTGTTAAACTTCAAATATTTTAAATTCATTTCAATTTTTAAAATTTTTAATTTATTATAGTTTAATATTTCCAATTTATTGAAACTTAGACAGTTTAAATTTTAAATTTAATATAATATAATCACGTAAAAGAATGCAAATTTATATTATTCAAATTTAATCACAAAAAATCTTCAAATTTTATCAATTGCCAAATCTGTTCCATATTTTTCACTCGCAAACTCAATCATGGTCCTTGTGACAGTCTTTAAGCAACTCTACATTCATAACATAGGTTCTCTTTATCTGCTTTCATAATTTGGTAGATGTTACCCTAAATACTCCCACGACTTGCTTGTGAGCATCAACAATGAAAACTCTAAATTGGGTCCACAAAAGGGAGGTTACAGCTTTTAATATTGGGGTACATGGGAATTTTTTAGATATTTAAATATGGTTATTTTGTTTGATATATTGCGTGTGTACATTCATAACATAGGTACTGTGTGCGCACCCATCTGCATGGGCTTGGGCCGGTTCTGAGTTTAATTACTGAATTTTAGCTAAAATAAGTATAGTTATGTATTTACAATTTTTATATTACTTTGTGCACTCTAATATGTACCCAACTCAAAAAGGAATCCTACCCAAACCATTAACTTTAAAAAAAAACAGCAAAAACTCTGTTATGTAAAGAGTGGACAGGTCAGTAGAATCCAGTTCAAACATATGTACATCTCATGTCTACAGTTGCCCACTTTAAGCTTGAAGGAAAGAAAATGCATATGTAAAAGCAAATTCTATTAAAACTCTATAATAATTGTGTGACTGTGCCAGCACTCGACTTGTGAACTAAAAATTATTAGTCAAAAACAGCTTTTCACATTAAAATTCATTAAACATTATCATGGTTAATTTAGAAAAAGTTAAAACGGTGAAGCATTATGCTAACTATTTATTGTCAGTGAGCATAAGAAATTAACACTCTAGTGGTAAATAATGCTTTTAAAAAAAATTTAAAAACAGTATGCTAAAAGAAGCACACTACATCATAAGCACCAATGATTAAACTTCATTAGAGCCAACATTCAATACCATTATTTGTTAAACATTTTAACTGCTCTTTTGAGGTCCAAACTGAAAAAGCACAAGGTTTCTATCCAAATCTTCTCATGGTAAACAAGCCAAGTTTTGATATAAGACATGCATATCCATTACTTGCCGTATTGCACTTATGTCAACTTGAAAGATGGTCTCATCATTGGTTGATGATATTAAGGACTGATATTTGAAATTAATAAATGAGAATCTATGTACAATTTTTTCATAGGCTCATTGATTGTGTGCCTAGACTAAATTCCACAGAGTGGCATAGCAATTAGCCATAAGTTGAGACACTTCAGTTGGAATTTGTAAAACAGATTGGAAAGTATGATACAAAATTTGAAATTGCATTGCTTGGCTGCCTATGCTTTGCCAATTTCTCATATATTTGCAACATAAAACTTTAAGCTGCAAAACTTCTCTGTTCACTGTATCTTTTTCTGCAATCAGAAGCAAGGGAATGCAGAAAACTAGAATCTCAAAAGGCAATCCTGAAGTAATCTTGAATTACCTAAGGCTGAATGAATCTTACAGAAATGTTTAGCTTATAGAGCTTTTTTTGAGCACAACCGTGTCAACTCAGATGAATGCTCCTCATCAGAAATGTGTAGTTCTTGACGAAGATTTGTCAGCAAGGTTTCTCGCCCCCAAGTTAAACACCCAGAAGCATGAAAAGCTCTCATTGCAGCATAGTATGCATGAATTTCTAATTTATGTAGCTTACATTCTACTTCATTTTTGGAAAAAAAATCATTTTGTCTGTTTTTTGGACATTCACAGGAAGACTGAGCATCATCAAAATGACTTTCAATGAAACTGTGTTTTGAATTCCACTTATTAGAATGTAAGACATTATCTAACTCATTGCTACCACTATTACTTGCTACAGAGCATTGAATGCTTTCAGCTTCCTTGGCCAACTGATTCATTCCGGCTTCATTAGGAGATATGCAGACACATTTCTCACCCAAAAACAATTTGTGTGAAGAAAATGGATCTACCTTTTCCAGCATAGGCAGGGCTGATTGCACTACCACCTCTTGGTGCTTAAACTTCTTGGCTGCACTCCTTTCCTGAGAAGCAAATTCATTTTTCAAAACATCTCCTCGATACGCACATGTCACTTTACTGACTATCTTTCTTTTAAGATTCTTTGTTAGAAGTTTCTTGGGGTAGCATTCAGCTGCAGGTTGTTCATGTTCATTGCATCCAGCATTTAATTCCAGAAATTGATTTCCAACCTGCAACTTCTTATGGAATCGAAATCCCATCTTCTGTAAATGGTCTCTACCAGCCTGCATGTAAATACACAAAATAAGCATCAGATAATTGAAATAAATACAACTTCTTGCATATATGATATGTCTCAATTTATTTCCAATAGAATTTTCAAATACCATGAGCAAATCTTAGTACATTAATACTTCAGCAATTTCTTGGACTGAAACATAAGATTAGCAGACAAAAACTGGTGTTTAGATGATCTTGGAAGTGAAATAAACCCACTTAGTTGTATACACACAAGGATGACCACGATTTTAGCCCTGCTAGGTAGGAAACGAGAATACAGAATAATATAGGCACATGTCCAAGCCTTTGTTTATCCACCCATTGGCACAAGGCTGTTTCATATAAGCAGACTAAATATTTGAGTAAACCAAAAAAGGTTCTTTTCCCTTTTTTGAATGCATCAGAAGTTAAACTAATTATCCAAATTTGAAACAAAGCCGCCTTTAATATTTCAACAATTTATCATCATCTGAGATGGAGGAGAAAGGATACCCTGGCCCCAGAGCAGGAGCTTTCTGAGATGAAGGAGGCAGCAGGCAAGCTGTCAGAGCTAGAGATCAATGCAGCTGAAATGCTCAGAGACATCGTCTGAGCGCCCTGGCCTTTTTTTGGGCTGCCCTGGTTTTTTGGCGTCTCTCCATGGTTTTTTCTGTTTGTTTCTTTATTTAGGGAGATGTTCTTTCTTTTTGCCTTTGGGCTCGGTTTGTAGCCTTTTGCACTCTGTTGTAGATTGTTTTTTTTTATGCTCGGGTTTCAGGGCCCTTTTAAAGCCTGTTTTCCTTAACGAAAAACAATTTATCATCATCTTTGATGAAATAAAATAAGGGAAAGAAAATAAAGATAAAATCACTTTGTCCACTTTTACGAGTCTTTTATCTATTAAAAAGATTAAAAGAATATGACAAACATATTTATCTATTACATGAAATCAGATCTGAAATAATCCAGTTGTCTTCTAAATATGTGATAAATAAACTGCTCAACAACTGGCTTGACATTAAATTATTCCAATACATGAGGTATCTTTAGCATTAACAAAATTATTTACTCAAATAATACATTTTAACCAAACCTCTTGGATGCAAGACTGAAAAGCTACAATTGGTTCTTCAAAATACAAAAATTTTGAAACCAATGCACACTAAAACAAAAAGAAGAAGCGATACAGCATTTTTAACAGATATGGATGCAGTACTGAGTTCTTGTACACTTAAATATGAAACACAGTAAAAGTAATAGCCAATTTAAAAATTAGGAATGAGACCTGCACAGCAAATAAGACAGCTATTTCTATCTACTCCAAACTAAAAATGAAACAAAGGAAAGAGAATAAAATTTCACCATCAAACACACAGATATGTAACATAGTATTTGCAATCTTTTCTGTCAAAGTTAACATATGATATTTCTTAAGAGCTTTCAAAAACTTAAAAACACTTATGCATTTTTAATTTCAGAAGATAAATAAGATAAAAGCAAGCCAATAACGAAACTGTGTAACCGATTTGTACCTCAACATTATGCAGCCATCTTTCATTCTCCCAGAACAGCCAAGCACGGATAACAGACTGATGAAATGTTTTTTGTTGTAATGATTCCATTAATTTTACAACAAAAAACCTTCTAGGTAAAGCTTCAAGAACTGTACCGACCTTCCATGAATGATTATCATATACTTCAATCATATGCCCAGGTGCCAATTTTCTTGTTTCTGTCATGTGAGGAGGTTCTGGTCGAACTGCATCTGCATGTACATCTTCCACATAACGTTTTCCATGCTCATTTAAAAGGTTGTCATACTCGACTTGGTAACAGTCTGCACTGCATGAAATGATCCTGGCTCGCAACCAAGACTGAAAAGTACTCCCATCCAAATGACAAACCTCAACCATACAACCTTCGTTGAATTTCATATTGTGTGTACTATACTATTCAGATCCCTGCTATCCACAACTATAAAGGAAAAAAAGCAAAGTCAGCAATGCCCAAACATCATCTGATTCTTCTTTTTATAATCTGGCATTGGTATACACAGTATTCTCACACATCCCATTATAAAATAGAAGAGTGTGATAAACTGAAAAAACAAAGAACTCTTCAAAATGACAGTTAACAAAGCGAAATTTTGAATCAAGGAAACCCTTAATACCATGTGCATTTGCCACTATCACACATTTTCCAGATCTACTAAGTATTTGTTTAAAACCCTTAATTGAAAAGTACAGAAATTGTAATTTTCCTTTTCACGGACACTGCATAGAGAAGAAATGACAGGTAATTCCACAAAAAGATAAGAAATATGTCCAGATACAGAACTATGACAAATTGAATTAGTAACTATACAATTTTATTAATGAAAACTACTAGGAAATCTACAAAACCACAAAGAAATAATGATCAAAAAAACTAAAACTAGAAACGATTACATAAAGTTAATATAAAAATATATCATAACACCTTTGTTCAGAAGGAAAAACAAGAAGAGATCCTAGCTGCTCCTTGATTGATCTCAGTAAGGTTTATAAAAATGAATATTATTATAAAACATAGAGAGATCAAAAGAAAAAGAATGTAACACTTCTAAAACCTGAGGTAATTCAGAAACTGCAAATAAGCAGGAATGAGTGAAAAGAAAAGCAATAATAGCAAACCAAATAACCCAAGTCAAATATCAATTGTCAATTTAAAACAACTAAAATAATCAGAAGAATTGCCAAAGAAGCCTTGAATTGCATGTGCACTTTCACATGTTTACCAAAGATCTAATAACCAGTATTTTAAAAGTTTAAAACCTTCCTTGTTAACAACTAAGATCAATTGAAAAAAAATAACAAGATTTAAATTTACATTTTTAACTTCCTAAGTTGTACGATATTAAAAGAAATTTATATTTATTTACCAAATCCATAACAAGCACACAACAATGCAAAAAGAACTATGTCAAATTGAAGAAATGTCAATAGTATAAACAGATTTTTCCAACAGCGAAAATAAAGTAAAATAAAATTTCAAAAACAAAATTATATGTAGCCCAGGCGAATCCCAGAAATATATTACGAGGAACAAAGTAACGCAAGCTGCAACCCTGGCATATTGTTCTGCACCTCAACAAATTAAAGAATAAATATAATTGACGTACTTAAATTATCCAATGTATTCAAAAGTAAAAATAAAGCTACGGTGTGTTCACACCACCTGACCTCAAAACCTATAGTAACTCTCTGACTTCTACATATTTTTTAAATAGATGTGACTATTACGACAAAATTAAATCAAAATCTGAAAATGACGATAAATAGAGATTTTTGCAGAATGTACTAACTCGTAACACATGAATTATTTGACAAAGAAAAAGCACAGATTGAAAAAACTTACAAGAACAACCACAAACGATCCTTGTATTCCCTCTATCTCAGATACTTGAATTGATTTCAGAAGCTTCAACTTAAAGGGGCATATGCCACAGCAATACTCAAACCCTTCGTCTTTCAAACCCTCATTACATTATGCTCTCCCAGAAGATTATAGTATAAGCTCAAATCCCGCGAATTAACAGAAATCTGTGCCTTGACGGATGAAACAAGACTGGAGAGCTGCACTACAACAATCAGAGATTGCAAAGAAAATGTATGAATAGACGTATAAAAATTGAATGCTGTGTTGCGGCAGCGAGTTGAAGAGCAAAGAATTTCCGCTGGGCAAGAGTTCATAATTTATTCACCCACTAAATTAGGGATTTTATTGCTCAAAAAATGTAGCTAACTTAGAGGGAATTTTAGCTATTACTAATTATACCATCGTTTTGAGTTGGGAAAAATCTAACTTAAGGAGGTTTTTTGGTTAATTGGGAAAGGCATCCGCATTGGTTAATTTAGAAAGATTTCGTATTTATTTAATTTTATTTAGTGCTAAAAGTAGCGTTAAATTTTGAAATTATATTTTGAGCTATATGGTGTTTCTTTTTACTGGTCATAAGATACGAATCTCAGATATCATGTGGCACTTTCACAAAGTTAGAATAGCATATTTTTGTAGTTCATGATACGTAAGGCGAATTTTTAAAAGTTATATTTTACTTCTATAATTAATTAGTTTGCTTCGAAATTGTGAATTGTTTGAGATTTGTATCTAGAGGTAATAGATGAATTTGGTAATTAGAATTTTATATTTATTACTTGATTATTTTTTATTTTATTTTTTTATTATTACATGTGTTAATTTCGAGATGAGAGGTTCACAATTTATCATTGTGTTATTAGCTCTTGACTAAGAATGTAGTGTATTAGTTTAATGTAGTTTTTGTTGTTCTTTCTTGTAAATTATCATAATTGTTTATCTTTTTTAAACAATTAGGTTAAATTTATAAATTTATTATATTGCAAGTAGTTTGTATATCTATAATCTAGAACGTTTACTTTAAGTAATTTTTTCAATCAAATATTTCATTTCAAGACCTTGTTAATTAGGTTAGGAGGGATAATCTTCTTATAAACTCTCAAGTAGGAGTAAAATGGAAGCATTGAAAGAACAAGTGTAACAAGTTTTATTGTTGGAATCAAAAACCTTCATGTCACTTGCTCTAGTGGCTAGCCCAAAATCTATTTTTTCAACAACAAATTCTTGAGGTGTGGTTTTATATCGACTTTTATGAATGATAGGATTGTATACAACTATAATCCAGTGCCATGTCTTCTCAACTATCTCTAGCATGGCCTCTACTTCAGGTTTTTTTTTTCTCTTAGGTGATTTTCCTAAGCATTTACTAACCATGTCTTCAATAGGGATCGTGACAAATCCAATGTTGTGCTTCTTATTGACAGAATGGTTGAACCTCTTAGGTGCACTAGCAATACTTTTATTTTATGGTGTTTGAAGATGAGCAGGATCTCCCAATATCAACACATCAAGCCTACTAGAATTCTTTATTGTCTGTATATCCCCTTGTCCAGTGACCTCCATTGAACTATGCACAATTGATTGTTCCACAAGTTTGTGGTGTCCTTTTCTATATCTAAGTCCACCACAACTAGCTTTTCCATTTTCTTCTTCTTTATCTTCTGACTTCTTAAATGGGTAGCCCTGGTTGTGGATTGAACCTAAATTGGAGCTTGTTCTTGCATAGGTAGTTCAACTTCAATATCAAGCTCTAGTTCACTTGTAGAAGGAAATAGCACAATTTCATTAGTAAGAATAGGGGCAATGATGAACTAGATGCTATTGCCTCTACTTGGGGTCCCTAATTAACTTCTTTCATTCTTATTATTTTCTTCTCTTTCAACTAGTTCTTTGTTCTGTTAACAACGCCCAACATCCTCAATTGAAGATCATCTTCTTCCTTTATTCTCTAATCAATTTTGGGTATGGGGAGGCCTTCTACCTACTCGATGTACTTAAGCTCTACCTCTTATTCATTTTCATATTCCTTAACTCCATCGATATTCATTTGTAGCCTAAATGTGATCTATTACAAAGTAAACCTTGACCATAATTTTTTCCTAACTTCAAAATCATCTGCACAATTAGCCCATAAATTTTCTATTTTGGGGTTCATGTGTGAACCCTAAGTTTGTTTCAAAGAAAGTCTCAGTAAAACCCTTGCTATCAAATTTAGGCTTGTCTTATGGCCTCAATTTTAAAAGGTTTAGTTTTGCCTCAAGATTCACAACATCCGGCACTTATTTGACACGGTAGAGGCCTAGTTTAAGAGGGAACAAGTAGAACTCTTCTAGGGTTTCAACCTCTTATCCAAATTGGTGAACTATAGATATACATATTTCAATCAGTATGTAGTGCCTCTCGTGTTTGCAGTCTGTACCTTGTCTATTTTTTATTCGAGAGATACTTGATACTCTTTTGATATTTGTACCTTGAGACGACCTGAGGGTCGAATGTTATATTTTGATTTCCGTACCATAGATGCTTTGTTGCTATGCTGTTCAGTTTATCATATTTGCATGTTGATGTTATTTTGAGATGATCGTAGATCTATGATAACTGATTATCTGATTATATGATGTATTGGACCTATTTGTTGACTATGGTATGAGATGGATTCTATGCTATGGTTATTTACTTCATTCTTGTATCTTTACGCTTTCTGCGAATGTGAGTGATGTAAATGGATTAAATAGGTATTTTAATACATGTTGCTTCGGTTATGATATTATTTTCCATTGCACTTGATCGTGTGTTTTAGTGTGCAAGAATTATATCCCTGGCAGTGGCACATGGAGTTAGTGATTCAGCTATTCATATTTACCCATGTCGTTCCTATATGGTCGATGTACCCTTATTGTTATTGTTTAGACCAAAACCTTTCGGTGATTAGTAAATCCAAACTCATTTGCATCCTACACTGCTTCTTCCGTAGCGCATGTTTTCATGGTGGATATTGTTCGTTTGCATGGGATCCCTCGTCATATCATTTCAGATAGAGATCCAGTGTTTACTTCTGCACTATGGACGTCTCTACAGCATGCATTGGGCGCTCAGCTCAATTTCAGTTCAGCCTATCACCCGAAGACTGATGGTCAGACTGAGAGAGTTAATCAGGTTCTGGAGGATATGCTTCGCATGTATGTTATGGATAGGCATGTGAAGTGGGAGGACTATTTGTACCTTGTTGAGTTTGCATACAACAACGGTTATCATAGTTCTCTTGGCATGTCACCTTATCAGGCCTTGTATGGTAGACCATGTCGTACCCCTTTGAGTTGGGATCGTTTGGAGGACCGTGTTCTTTTGGGTCCAGAGATGCTTTAGGATATGGAGCAGCAGGTTGTTCGCATTAGGGAGCATTTGGTTATTGCTCAAGATAGGCAGAAGAAGTATGCAGATGCCCATAGGTTGGATCGTCACTTTTCTATTGGTGACAGGGTGTTTTTGAGAGTGCGGCCGAGGAAGAGCCCCATCCATTATGGGAAAGGCTCTAAGTTGGCGCCACGTTTTGTCGGACCATTTGAGATCCTCGAGAGGATTGGTCCTGTTGCTTATCATCTAGCATTACCACCTAGCCTATCGCGCACACATGATGTTTTCCATGTTTCTGTTTTGCGACAGTATATCCCTAATGTGACCCATGTTCTTGATTGGGATGCTTTGCAGGTAGCGGACGAGCAACTTACTTTGGAGCCCATTCGTATCCTACAACACCGAAGGCTGACCTTGCGAGGTCGGGACATAGAGCAGGTAAGGGTCCAATGGGACCCGAGCGATGAGGCCTCTGCGACTTGGGAAGATGCTACACGACTGAGGGGATTGTACCCCTACCTTTTTGATGGCTTCCAGGAGTAAGCCTATGCTAGTGGGGGAGGATGTAGTGCCTCTCGTGTTTGCAGTCTGTACCTTGTCTATTTTTGATTCGAGAGATACTTGATACTCTTTTGATATTTGTACCTTAAGACGACCTGAGGGTCGAATGTTATATTTTGATTTCCGTACCATAGATGCTTTGTTGCTATGTTGTTCAGTTTATCATATTTGCATGTTGATGTTATTTTGAGATGATAGTAGATCTATGATAACTGATTATCTGATTATATGGTTTATTGGACCTATTTGTTGACTATGTTATGAGATGGATTCTATGCTATGGTTATTTACTTCATTCTTGTATCTTTACGCTTTCTGCGAATGTGAGTGATGTAAATGGATTAAATAGGTATTTTGATACATGTTGCTTTGGCTATGATATTATTTGCCATTGCACTTGATCGTGTGTTTTAGTGTGCAGGAATTATATCCCTGGCAGTGGCACATGGAGTTAGTGATTCAGCTATTCATATTTACCCATGTCGTTCCTATATGGTCGACGTACCCTTATTGTTATTGTTTAGATCAAAACCTTTCGGTGATTAGTAAATTCAAACTCATTTGCATTATGTGATTAGACCAGTGAATATGTCTGTGCATCTAGAAGTTCGCATTTGTCGCGAGAGTGTTAAGTTTTTTTCTATGTTTTTGGGGTTTTCAGGTTTTAATCTTTTCAGATTTAATTTATGGCAGCTTTGCCTTAGGTGAAATCCCGTTGCAGATAATAACCTATTTTTGTTTGGGTCAATTTGGAGTTTAACTACTCCAGCTAGCTATTTTTCCAGAATTGACTATTCACCCAAAAAGTGAATAAGTATTGGAAAAGTGATTTCATAAAGGACTTCTCACAATTTGAAAATGGAAATTTGGAGAGCAATTTGGAAATCCTCTTCTGTAGGATTCTTGTTTTGTTCGTTCTGGGAGTTGTGAGCGTGGGATCTTTGCGAGGTTGGTTTCGTTGGATTCAACTCGAGGAGTTCTTGCATTGCCGTCAGTTTCAGCAATTTTGGCGGACTGATTATTTTATTGTGCGGGTTTTGGTTTCTGCCCCTTTTTCCATCAGGTAGGGCCTTCCCGTTTTATTGGTTTTACTCCATTTTTGCTTCCGTTTCTTGTAGCTGTATGTTAGGAGGATGAGAACTAGTGTTCCCCTCCGTTTCTGTTTGTTGGTTCTGCCCGGTTGGTCGGGTATGAACGTTTTCCCTGTTTTTGAAATGGGGGTTGGGTTTTGGTCTGTTATGCTGGCCGTTTTTTGCATACGGTGCCCATTTTCAATTATTTTTGGATTTTTGGGGTTTTTGGACCCAAAGGCCAAATGGGTTTTAATTTTGGAATTTTTCCAAATTTTGGGGTTTTTACCTCATTTTGCGTGCCGCCCTATTTTCTCGAGTTTTCTTGGCATATTGTGATTCGTGGACCTGGATGATCCGTTTGGATACTAGTCGGAACACTTTTGCATATTTCATTGCTTTGGGATGCGTGTAGCATTCGTCATCTCGATTATGTTTTTCGGTCGATTGACTTCTGTTTGCATTCTCATCCTGTCCTTGTGTATGATCTTTGTGATGGTGGTGCGCCACACACATGTACATTGTCGGGTAACCTGCGGGGCTCGATCTTCCGTGGTACTTCCAGAAGTTGTGATCATTGGGGTTGGGTTGGGAGTTTGCATGCCTACGGGCACTCATCGTTGGATGAGCATGGGTAGGGTAAGGCAGCATATGGAGGGGGCTTCTACCTCGCAGCCTGGTGATCATTGTGCCCAGAGGGTTGGCGAAGGAAGCTTTAATTAAGTGAAAATTAAATAAATATTGGGTGGTAATAATCTTAAGATAATAAAATATTTGGGGTGCAAGAGCCTTTCCGTTGAGGGATGTTGAATATGCGCAAGTCCTAGCTTGGGCTTTTCGATGCCAAGCGACTCTCCATGATGTTAGTCCCTACATAGTAAGCCCATTGAGGTGTCTGACCAGGACTTGTAGTTTATGCATTGTCTATGTCTTGGTTTCAGTCATCATACTGCTTGGCGTGAGTGTTAGCCATGGTGGTTGTGTTTTTGTGTGTTTGTGGTTGGATCATTATCTCCATCAGCACGGCGGGTGTGGACATACGGGTGCCACGTGGTTGGGACGCGTAGCTACCTTCACCACTGCTAGGGACCGGTGTATAGAGACGGTTTATTGTTCTAGCATGATCGTTGCTGATGTGTCACTTGGTACTTCGATTTGTAGAGTATGCTTTCTAGTGATTTATGCTTTCATTAGGATGTTGTGTTCCATGTTTACATGATGTTGGTTTTACGCATTCCTTGTTATGATGTTTAGCATATAGTAGATGATGTTATCTGATTACAGGGTTATCTTATGTTACTACTAGCATGTTAGATTTCATTCAATTATATTGTAGCATGTTTAGTAGTGATGTCCCTATCACGACAGCTCCGATGATCTAATCGGTGACTCGGAATGTTATGCGTGGGGGATGGCTAGGGCCCACGATGGTCTTATGGTACCATTGACGATTGGGAGGAACCGCGTACTTAGTTGGTTGTTTTGCTCATTGCAATGCTATCTATATTATTGTGATGTTATTTCAGTTGTCGTGATGTTTCCTTTATGTATTTTCCCTTCTTTGTTTGATAGATGGTTAGATTTCGTTTTCTGTATTTCTGTTACTCAATTCTAGTTCGAGTGCTTTGGCCTCGAGATGTGGATCTGGTACTCCCCGGTGTGGAGGTTCTTTTGTCATTTTTTTTCCCATTTTTTAGTTTCTGTAAGTGTTTTTATTTTCTATGTGTGACACTGATAAAGTATCGCACGCCCATAGAAATAATGTCGCACGAAACTAAAAAGTGTCGCACACATTACTGAAGAAGTGTCGTACGACACTGGAAGAGTGTCGCATGGCTTCATGAGAAATGTCGCGCGATACTTTTCCAGTATCGCACGCCTTCTTGAGAAATGTCGCACGCAGTAAGGGAGAAGTGTCGCCCTCCCTTAGTAAAAAGTGTCGCACGCCTTTTGGTTAAAACCTGTGCATGCCAACAGCGGGCACTTTTTGTAGTGATCCGATCATTTTGAGAGATGATCTAGATACCCTTTTGGGTGTTCTTCAAGCCTATGTTGTGCATTTTGAATTCAAGAGGTTTCTTTTGAAATTCAGTTTTTGGGTTTCTGTTGTTGTCCTTCGGGGTTTAAAATATATCGTTTAAGTATAAAATTCCTTATACTTAAGATATATTTTAATATATGCGACAATTCATTTGAGATGGGTTTCAGACCTCTACGAGCTAAGGTGTAGATTCTAGGAAAAATCAGGCCTTCAGAAATTCAGACTTAGCCTAATTTCAGGGCTTCAGGATTTCAGACTTAGCCAGTTTCCAAGAGTCAGCTTTTGTCTTTCAACTTGGTAGGTCTTTGTGATTTTTGTGGTTGTGTTCTGGTTGGTAGTGGCGTTTGGAGATCCGTTGGTGCTTGGTTGTCTTTCAGTCTTCCGTTGCGATCTTTTGGTTTGTGTACGTTGTATCACGTGCACATACACTTGTAAAAAAGAAAAATTGTTCTGGCTTGTTTTCATCCTTGTTTTCAAGGATCTCTGGACGGGGCATTACACAGTACATATTTGTCTAGGTAGTACCTAGGCAACTCAAAGGTTCTCCTTTAACCCTGTCAATCCTTAGATAGGTAAACTTTGTGAACTGGATAAAATAGCTAGCATAGATCATAATCAGTTGAATTTCTTCTTCAGGTAGTCTTTTCCTTCCCTTGCATCTCAAACACAAGTCATTCCAAGAACGCATCTTGCACTCTTATGAAATTCTTTAGGTTTTTCTTTCTTTGCAACAAAGGGGCAATAATCATGTATGGTCATATCATCTAACTAGGGATGGTATGGTGCTACAACATGCTAAAATGTAAAACAAATAAGAAGACATGTAGAAACTAACCACTCTAGAGGCTTGTGAAAGTTCTTTTATGAAGTTTGTATGTGATAATCTCTACCCAATCAATGTACTTATCTTCCCCTATAACAATTTGGATGGAAAAGTACATCTAGTTCTCCTATAGGAATGCATGATGGTTTTCTTTTACTCAATTCAAGAAGATGATGATATCCCTCACATCCTTAATCATGTACGTTCTCTAGTCAAAGGATGTGGTAGATGGGAGCCCCCTTTCTCTAGCTTTAGCAACCAAACTTTTGGCAATTGTTATGTTATAGTCCTTCATATTTATGGAAAATTGAGTATAAGAGAGATTTATGGTCCACTCTTTATATATCTCCATGTGAGGAACTCTCGAGGAGCTCATAATAGTAATTTAGTATGCTTGGACCAAAATCTGACCAGAAAAGTTCCTAATACATCTTTTCACAACATCATATATGTCTCGACATTCAAGCACTAGTTTTGGGCACAACACAACTTCAGGGAACCCTATAGTCTGAACTAAACCACTCTTAGCCACTTTGTCCGCCATAGATCTAGGTTTAGCACTCTTATATCTCCCCACTACTCTTTTTATCTCTTTTTTAATTAATGTAGTATTTCCTAATTCTAGAAGAAAATGCATTAAGGGAGTGGGTCCCTTTTCTTTGGGCATTTTGGGTCAAGAGGAAGCCATGGACAAACTTAGAAGAGCACAACTTGGCAACTTGCAAGGACATGGAGCTAGGAAAAATGATGAAGGATGCTCCCCTTAATACCACAAACACACAACAAAAATAATGAAACAATTGAAATTTGAGAGAACAAAATAAGGAATTCTTATTATCTCCATAATTATGGAATTACATAATTCAAAATTACAATATGCAAACCCACATGGGTGCTTTCTGTTGATCTAATTTTTTTACATAGTAACTTTTCTTAAAATCATGGTATAAAAATAAGATATGAGTCCTTTTATTTGATCCTAGGGTTTCAAGTTTTGGGTCTTGTGTTTTTTTATATCTTTTAAAGTTTGTGTAAAACCTTAGGTCTTGCCCTTTTAAATTTATATTGGCGCGAAATCTTTTTAAAAAGGGTCAAATATTCTTTTCCCGCCTGCTTTGAAGTCATTGTTGATTCCTTTTTGAAAAGGTCTTGTCCCGCCATTAGATCTTGTTTGGATCCACGGATGTCGCGTGCTCATTATAAAAAGTTGTGAGGTTGTTTACTATAGCGATGTAGTGACCATTGGAAAACTATGTTATGGTACTACAAAATGGGGTCTGACGCTGGAGAAGTGCATCAATTTGAAAACAATATGGTCATGTGCTCCGTCTCAGGGTTGTCAGTATCAAAAAGGATGCATGTGGAGCCGTTCGTAAGTGGTGTCTCCGGGATCCAAGTTTTTTCAGCGAGTCGCTATCTCGCGATCGAAAAATTTATGCACCCTGCCAATAGCGACATAGCGCGTGCTCAGAATATAAAGAAAGCGATAAATTTTTAAGGTTGATGTGACCGCGAAATTCCCATGCAGTTTCATAAATGTGCACAACCACCTTTTCTAACAATAGTATTAATTGGGGAAACTTCAATCAATGTGTTATGTGTTCTCCGTCACTAGAATTCTAAATCCGCTGGAGGTTGCTACATCGCCACCGAAAAAGTCATCAATTTTTTGGTAGCAACATAGCAATTGCCCGGATATTGCAAAAGATGGTGTTCTTTTAAAATGGGCACTGATTTTGAGGGTCCCAAGGAAGATATCTTGAAAACTATGCCTTTATTTCTGTGACAGTTGTGTCATTCATGGTTATTCTATTTTAATTTTCCTAGCACCAATTTTTGATGGGTCACCGGAAGTCGCTATATCGCTATTGAAAAGTTAATAACTTTTGTCGGTAGCGATGTAGCAACTAGTCAAAAAGTTACGATGAAGTGACAAAGTTCAAAAGGTGGGCTGCAAATGAGTGATTTGTCAGAAATGAGCTGTGCAGATCAAATGACACGGTGGCATTCGACTAAGCAATTATACGACAAAAATTCTAAATCTATCGGAGCTCACTATATCGCTATCGGAAAGTAAATGACTTTCGCTGGTAGTGATGTAGCGACCCACTTGAAAAAAAACAAACACGAAAAAGTCAAGGAGGTGTGATGTCACTGGGGATTAAAATAATATATATAAGCTAGCATGTTAAGCCAGCTCAGCGTCATTAATATCCTAGACCCATGCCCCATGCATGAAACATATAAGGGATTCTGATAATTAGATCAAGCATGGATCAACGATATTTGCTATCTCACTATGGAAAGATGTGCACTTTTTATGTATAGCAAGGTAGCGAGTAAGGGACCCACCACATTTTCAAAGATTCATGTGGTTTCCATGCCCTCAAATCATCTTCAAATCTACGGCCGTCACTATCTCGCTATGAAGAGTTGCATGAAGATTATGTATAGCGAGATAGCGAATGAGGGACCCACCATATTTCTCCTAAGAGATTGTATCAAATGTCTGCCACACGATCAAAGCAGAATTATTGGTTGTCGCTATCTCACTATAGCAAGATGCTCGAAAGTTATGTATAGCGAGGTAGCAACTTGATGACATGTGTCCTCAGTCATCAGTGGGCCCAGATTGAAATGCCATCATTGAAGGAAAGGTACAAATAGAAGCATTTTATTGGCTTGACTGCCAACGTGTTAAGATAAAAGGTGAGTCAATCCAGTTTACATTCCTGGATTGTAGAATTTTTCGAGGATCAATGGCAAAAATTTAAAAGGAAATGTGATGCCACTCTGTTTTTCTATTCTATGCATTTATGATGAATGAAAGCTTCACGTATGAGAAAAATCGAATATAATACAGGAGATTTTTCCATTTCCAGTCTTAGGCGAACAAAGATTTCATGTTTTCTGAGCATAGGAGCTTACTAATGATACTGTATTAAGCCTAGCAAAGATGTGAAGCAATCCTCCATCTGTTCGTGAGCTATTGTAGAAGTTTATAGAAGAACAAGTTTGGCAAATCAAGTAAGTACTCATATTATAACCTCTGTAGCATTCCAATTCTTGTGAATTACAGTCAAGATGCCTCCTAAGAAAGCATTTTCTGGGCAAGTAAATTATATGGATAGGAATGTTCCTGATGATTTGCTAGAACTACTCCTAGAGTCCACCACCGAACTTGCACAAGTTAAAAGGTTAATTTCCTTAAACTCTAGGCTTAAGATTGTTGATGGCCTATATGACAAAGGGAACTGGGTTGGGGATGCAACAACTATGCAAATTGGTCTTGTTATGTTCAAAAAATGGTTTTTAGAAAGGAATTTGATTGCCCCGCATGCTAACGTTTGGAATTTTGATTTGGGAAAACTAGTAGTTCCAAGTGTTTTCATGGATTACGATTTGCTTGAAGCCATTGCCAAGAATTATGACCAAGCTATTAGGGTGGTGAGAAGAACTAATGGTGTGCCTCTAATCTCAATTAGCCCTAAGGAAATTAGAGAGATTTTTCACCTAGAACCATTGTCAGATTATCATGTGCCAATTAATCTGCCAGAACTAGAAAATGAATACAAGGAAAAGAAGGATGTGATTAGGGGAGGTGCAGTAAGGGAACATAGTGGCACCATAAGAACTTTGCTACTAATCACTACAGCCTCTAGGGAACCTTTTAAGAAGAGTCTTTTCAATTCCCAGGCTGTAGAGATATACAGGACCCTATGTCATGTTTTTGGCAAAGACGAGTAGGATTTCATGCCCATTGGCCTTATGTATATAATGGTTCAAATTGCCTCTTTTGGTGTAGATGTTATTTTTTATTTTGCTTCATTTTTAGCTGAAGAAATCCATGTTGGTTTGGTTGGAATTGCCAAAGGGAAAGTGGAGAAGACCTTTGGGCACTATTCTCTGTTGATGCACATGTTCTTGTTTAAAGGGGTAACATATTTTGGAAAAGAGATGGAGTTGAATAGAGAGGAGGATGGGGAAGCACTGCCAGTCCAATTGTGGAGTGTAGATATGACCTAGGATGCTGATAATGATAGTTTTGTCAGATTTGATAGGTATTTTGCTTCCAAGTTGAGATGCCTCATATTGAGTGACAATCCTAGAATCCCCAAGGCACTAATGAATCTCATTAGGCCTATGGATAACCCCCATAATTTGAAAGTTTCACATAACTGGGGAGATATCATTCTTTACTCTATTTCTACTATTTTCAGAATTTATGGCTTTAGGGGGAGCCCTCATGTATTGCCCTACCAAGTACCTTTAAAGGTAGGAATAGCTAAAGTTTTGTGGCAATTAGGAGTGGAGGAGATGTTCCTGTTGAAAAGGTCATTGGGGTCAATTTTTCCTACCTGCACTGTAGCACACCAATTTGTGATTACCTTGGCTCTTTCTGCATAAAATTTTGGATCGATATAAAATGGCTGTCTCCCATCCCCGTTGTTGTGATACTGAGGGATTTTTTAATCGGACTTTGAGACATAGGATTAAATTGGGATAGGTCAAACATGACTCATATTATCCAAAGGATATTATAAGGAATGAATTCTCATTGTAGGAATAGGAAACTAAAAAGGAAAAGTGGAGAGTCTATTCTCGAGTTTTAGAATTCATTCATTGTTTTGATCAGGAATATGGTCCTCTAGATAATGCTAATATAGAGGCTAAAAAAGTAAATAAACTCATGAATACCTTCCCTTAAATAATGGAAGCTATGAATGAGAAGAAACAATTTTTTATTGATTCATACCTAGATAAGGCCAGAGAGGTCATGAGGAGGCTAGCTTTCACTCCCACTAAAGGAGTTGGTCAAATAGTTGTTCAAAAGAGACCAGGTTATACTGTAATTCAAAATAAAAGGGCTCCTGTCGATAAGGGCAAGAAAATAATGGGATCCACTAGTGCAGTCCAAGAGGAGAGACCTAATGAACCTTCTCCCAAAAGGCAGAAGGTAATGAAGGAAGAGAGGCCTCAAATTGAGGAATATTCACCCACTCAATCCCCTTTGAGGATTGGAGAAGAACAACTCATTGGTGAGAAAATTGAGTAGATTGGATCACAGGGAGGAATTTTTATTGCCCAAGCTGAGTTAGATGAGGGGTAGCCCTCAAGAACCTCATCCACCAAGTTTGGATCTAACAATAGCTGACTATAGAGGTAGGGAATTGGACCCTGTGTTAGAACAGGCAAGTCATCAATTTTTGGCTAATGATAGCTTTGTAAAATCTAGGGCTTTCCAGCAATTTGCATGAAGGGCCAACATGAATAATTTTGAAGAAAGATGCAAAAGGTTGAAAACAGAGCATCCATAAATGGATGATGCCTCCATTGAGAACCAAACAAAAGAAGAAATGATAAAGGAATTTCAGAATATAAGCCCTCAAGAGGGAAGGAAAATGGTGAGGGCATCGAACATTTTGTTGTTACCAAATTGGGACATTGTTGATGCCTTAGTTTTTAATTCTATTTCAAATAAATTGAATTTACAAGATCAAAATAAAAAAGACTTCCAAGCTACTACTTTTATTGAAGATCGAGCTGCATTGGTCAGTTGGTCATTAAGAAGAGGATCTAAAGCCACATTATCACAACCAGATGAGTCTAGATTGATGGGAAACACAATTGTAAGGAGAGTAGCTGATACCTCTCATGTACAAGGAGCACATTGGAATGTGGATTCATCCCAATTTCTTTTAGCTACTGCCAAGAAGGAAGAACAGGCCATGTTTGAGCTACAAAGTAAATATGAAACAATTCATGAGGCTTACAATAAGGAGGTAAAAAAGAGAATTGAGCTTGAGAAAAAGCTAATGGGGAGGTCCACAAGGCCTAGAATAACATACACTCATCCTCCAATTGAACTTTTCAAATCCACCCCCCTCATAGAAATACCAGATACACCCCAAAGGCTGGAATACTACACAGCAGAAGATTTTGAAGAAGAAAAAAGAAAGTTGTGGGCATTACATGTGGAGCTAAATACACAAAATGAAGATAAATTAAGAAAGGCTCTCACTTATTTGGGGGACAAAATTGAATGGCCACTAGTTTATGATCAGTTGGCTAGGGTGATCAATATCTAGGAGGAACTAAAAGCAAGTGATGAGGCCTTGAAGCCTATTGTGAATAAGTGGGTGAGGAGAAGAAAAGAGGTGACATTTTTGTGCTATTCAGTCGTAAGGTCATCCCATGACCAAATTGAAAAGATTTATGACATTGTCACTGATTTGCCAGATTTTGATAACAAGACGGTTTATTTGCAAAGAATAATAGTAGGCTACTTGAGTAAGTACAAGAGCCAAGAATTTGATTTGTTTCCTCATGCTATAGATAGGAAGAATAAATGAGAAAGGACATGCTTGGTGGGCCACTTCGACTGAAGAGTTGGTAAAGGTTTAGTTATTCTTTGATTATTTGAAATAGGATTTTGTTACTATTGATAATGAGGCTAAGTATGTGCTCAAAAGATAGAAAGATATTTTGCAATTCAATTGGCCAGATGATACAGTGTTTGACACATGGATAGCGGATTTTGCTTTTGATGAGAAATTTGAGTAAGTTGGAACAGATGAAGATGAGATATAGGATGATGAAGTGTATATTATTGACACATCAGCACTAGATTTGAAAAATGAAGTAGGTGAAGGACACCGGTTAGCTCTAGTTGTAGGTACAGAAGCCCAAGATGTGGACATGACAGAGGAACAATCAAGGTTAAAAGTAATATTGTCTGTCCAAGATGAAAATAGTGAAAATCCAAGGGTAAAAGTTGATTTAGAAACACCATAGGACTAATCATTGGCCAGCCTGGTGGTAGCATATTTAGAAGAATCAGAATAGTGGTGGTGAATCAAAAGAGCCAGTAACTTGTTATGATGTAACAGAAATGGGCCTACCAAAGTATATATTGATGTGTTAGCTTTCTGTTACATTAAGTTCTGTTTCTTCGAACACTTGTCAAATTTTCCAAGCCTGAAGCTTGTTGCATCTCACATATTTAAGTGAGATCCCAAGGCTAGAAAGGGGGTCTGAATTGTGATGTATATTTTGGGAGTGTCAAGAAATAGTATAGTTGGTCTAGTCATGTGTAGCTATTTTATTTAGTTTACTTCCAGTTGTGTACTTTTCTGATGTCAAATAGAAGTGACAATATCAGCATGAATTCATGGGTTCTTCATTGACTCTCTATTGGTTTTTGTATTAATCAGTAAAAGGATAATACAAAAAGGGTATTTACACTAGATCTGTGTCACTATTTTCTATCTCCATTTCATGAGTTTATTAATTTTGATATCATTTGAATAAGGTTCATTTGGTTGAATGCAATCTAGATGGATTGTATATTGGTTTATTGTTGCTTTTAATTCAAGGGATTATGTAAATGCTTTAGTAGATCAATAGAATTCATGAGTTTATGTAAAGGATATTTCATAAGAATGGAAATAGGTGATTGTAGTTGATAAATTCATTACAAGTTAATTGAACAAGATCTCCTGCTAATAGTTGGCTCTTTGCCCCTATGGATAAAGCACTAGTCATATAAATCATAGGTGTTATAGAGTAAATTTTGCTGCTACATATCCAAGTATTTCAATTTTAAAGTCATTCTTCTTCCATTTTTCTTAGAGTTATAATGTTGGTCAGCACTCATTTATATTTTACTTCTAGATATTAGTTAGCTGCTATTCCCAAAAGTAATTGTAAACTTAAGGAGAATTTGGACCAAATCTGCTTAAGAGGGATATACATGAACCAAAGAATATCAACAAATGGATAAATTGCACATGTGATAGGGATAGAGGATGAGAATCAGAATGAAACTAAATTAAGTCTCATGTAGCAGTATCCTGGTGAATTATCCCCTAGGTATACCCACCTTGGTTTTGTTGAAGTTGGGTCCAAATGGTTTACTTATGTAATTGTTAATGGGAATTGGATAATCCTTAGGCTATGTGAGTGTTATCTTTTTGGTATTGAACATTTTGTTGATTCAGTAGTTTTAAACCCCAACACCTTCCTTACAACAACCCACAAGATAGAGTTGCAACTATCACCTAGAACTATCGTAGACAACCTACGAGCCTTCCTTATATAAGCATTTTTCACATGTCTAGGAAGGTTCTAGATACTAAGCCCTAACTCTTGAGGCCAACCAACCTTGTATGATATTAATTTATTACACTTTATTACATAGAATTGGTTCATGATAATTTACAAATTACATTTTCAAATGGCCCACTTCTGGAGACCATAACTAACAAACTATTATTGTACACTTGAAATGTGTCCCACTCTAAACCCTTCTATCCAAGTGATTCAATGAGTTTGGAATGCTTAGATGTCAGCTTAGAGTTCCCTATCCATGGAGTGCAAGAAAGTATATTTGAATGTATGAAGGCTCTAAGCTAAGCCTTAGAAATACGTTTCTTGCTAGTAAACCATGCAACAGGAGGTTCTCTTGGAGACAAGATGCAAGAATGCAAACGTCCACAAAGAATGCCTCGATAATGCAATGCAAATGTACACTAAACTAGTATGAATATGCAAAATACAACTATGTTAATAGGAATGAGAGTGTTACAAATCCAACTATTATGCTATGTGAGCTAGATTATAGTGAAGGAAACTAAGCTATCATGCAACTATGCTAAAATGCCATAGATGAGAGAATGTAGACAAGAAAATGGAAGTTCTCCACAAAAGCTCTTAAGAATTTGAATGGTAAGCTTGCAACATAATAGTACTCAAAAGTGTGAATCTTTTGAGGGGGGAAGCTCTATCTCTTTTAAAGTCATACGGACGGTGGAGATCAAGATCAAGATAATGGAAGATCAAGGGTGGCGTTTAAAAATGACATTGAACCATGTGTACACACAAGTCAACCAATAAACAAATAGTTGACTTTGCATATGAGACAAAAAAAAGTCTTTTCCTTTAATTTGCAAAATATAAATAATGCTTCATGTGTGCACATTGAGTGGGTTAGAAGAAAGGGGGCTTTTATTTAATTAAAAGGGGGGACATGTTCTTTTAATCAAATAATGAACTTAGGATAGTATAGTTAGAACCATAGGTTATAATCAAAGTAATTTATTTTTAGTAATTTGGCCTAGGTAAATGATTAAATAATTTAGCCAAAATGCTAAGAAGGGGGACTAATAATTTAGATGACTATTTTTAGGTGATTACATTTGCCCCTCTTTGACTAATGTGAGATCAATTTGGGAACACATTACATCAAATAAAATAGAAGCCAAGTAGGCAGCAATAGAGATATCTCATTTCAAAGAATGAAATGCAAAAAGAGATAGCAAATCCTAAATGCACAGCCTGATAGCAGTAGTACTGAACATTTAGGAGAGAGACAATGTTAGCACTCGAGAATAATGTAGCAAACGATAATAGAGTATTTCTACCCCCTCAGGATCGAAATCAAAATGAGCTAAGGGAGATGCAGAAATGAGCTAGATATGAGTAAATCGAGATATAGCAAAGTCTACGATGATAGATAGATGATTAGAACCAAAGAGTGACCCTAAGGAAATGATAGAATGTCTCAATTTGACCAGAGTTGACCACAAAGGATAAAGCATGAAAATTAGGTGAAATCAAGTAAAAAGGTGATTTTAGACATGAAAAAATGAAATGAAGAAGATATGAAGTGTAGAAATGATGAAGACATGAAGAAATGAAGATGTCATAGCAAAGATTTGAAGATTAGACCTCAAGGGGTCAGCTAACTGCATAGAAGAAGGTGGAATTTTAAAATGTGAATTTGATTATCAAGAACTTGAATTTCAATTTTGACCTAGAAAATGGATCTAAGATGTCAAAATTAGCCAGGGGTGAAATTTTTGTGGAATTCTAAGGAGCTTGAAAAATGGGTCAAAATTAGGTCGGAAGGCTATATAAGGGGTCCAAATGTCATTTTCAAATCATTTTGTCTTTTGTAAATTCAAAGAGCTTAGAGTGAGTTTGAAAGAGAAAATGGCGTTAATAGGCATTCTGACCCACCGACACCATTTTGAATGCAGTCGGTTACACAACCGGCCTCCTCCTACGAGGCGTCGGTAAGTCATCAATATTTTAAATGCATTTATTACCTTTTTGTGCACGTTTTAGGGTTTGAAATATGAAATATCGTGTGATATTTCAAAAGTATTGCACGGGTATGAAATAGAAAATATTGTGTGATAATTCAAAAGTATTGCATGAGTACTTTGAGAAATATTGCACAATATTTTGCATGAAAAAAATATCGCACCCTTTGTAAAATTTTGTCATATGGGCTATACCCAACTGTCTCACGAACTGATGCAAAATATCACCCAAGAAAAAAGTATCGCCCGAGTACTATAAAAAGTATCACATGATATTTAGACAACATAAAGTATCACTTGCATAGAGGAAAAAGTATCACACAACCTAATTGTTGTGTTTTTTAGTTGAATTTTGAAGGTTTCAACACTATTTGGCAATGTTACTAATGTTTCTTTTTATTATTTTGCACATGGTGTTCCCTACATTACTTATGAAGGCCCCCAAAGTGGTGGGGTTACGTGTTTTAGATCGTCTCACTAATGAAGAGAAGGTTGCCATATCAAGCATGGGGTTGAAGTGGGTTACACAAATGCTCCACATACAGGCGAACCATGGGTTACTGATTGTGCTAGCCAAGCGATGACATAGCAAGCACAACACCTTTCACCTGCCTACTAGAGAGGCAACTGTCACTTTGGAGGATGTATATTGCATCCTTTGAGTACCATGTTACAATGATCTAGTGAGTTCTACATTTGATTGTTGTTGTGCATTTTCAGGTTTTGATATCTATGTGAGGTATACTAATGCAAGGTTTGTTATATGTCACAGGTTTTTATGATCAAACCCCAACGAAGGGGAGAGCAGTGATGCAGGAGATGTTATGTGATGTCACCATTTTAGACCGCCATTTGAGTTGGGAGTGACTTATAGATGGGTATGGTGATGAGTACCCACTACATAGTGCTTGATTTGTTCTCTAGTTGCTAAGGCTCTGGTTATTGATAGAAGCCAAAAGGGCTTCCCACTAGGATGGGGCAGGTTAGTAACGAACTTGATTGGGCAACCATGGAGGATGGCATGGGGATCGATGATCCTTGCAGATATGTATCATGAGCTACATGAGATTGTTTATCATAAGGGACACTCTTGGGCATGTGGAGCAGTGTTGGCTCAGATATAGGTGTGGAAGAACATTGTTGTGATTTGACCATGGGTGCAGCCACAAGAGTGTAGCCAACCTTATATATTTAGATATTGAGGTTTTGTACCACAAACACATAATGGAGATTTGACATATCATCAACAAGCTTTAGATGAGCTTACATCTTTTGTATGGAGGTCATACTGACAGTGCCATAGATGGTTTAACTCATGGGAGCTAGAGCATATGCATTACAGGCAGCCACTAGTTAGTAGACATGCAAAGATTGTTGAGTGATTTGTGACCAACTGAGTATGGTGGCAATTTGCAAAGTGACAAGTGGTTTTAGTGGAGATGACCACTTATGTGGTTCCATGGAGAGGAGGCACATGGTTGGCTTCCTATGTTGGACTATCACATAGCCCTCTAGGAGACAAAAACATCAGTGCAAGAGCCTTGGGATTACAGGCTAGAGGTAGTAGATGCAAGTGTTGATCTGACATAACTATATGACAGGTAGAGACATCGTTTCCCATAGTTTACTCAGTCAGATGCCTACTCGTAGCAATAAGACAGGGGGAGATGGTGGTAGAGGTGGAGGTAGAGGTAGCTAGATGGAGGTCAGGGGCAGTTCCTGGGCCAGGAGGAGGCAGACGTGGGCCCAAGCCATGAGAGAGGAGGAGGATAAGGAGGAGCTGTCACTAAGATGTTGGAGAGTGGAGTGAGTTGAGGTGCGGGCGAAGCAGCTAGCTAGAGGTGAGGATGAGAAGATGTTAGAATACAAGCTATGGAGGTCAAGTTGCAGGTAGCTATTGCAGTCCACGACTAGCAACTCATAAATGCGTAGGCGAGAGTGGATGAGCTCCGTAGGGAGAGAGATGTTGCTAGGCAAGAGGCAACACATCATGGTGTACAAGCCACATATTATTATGATGCCTATAAGGGTGCGGTGTCACTAGGGTAGGGACTTCTTGACTACTTGGAGTGAGCCGGTAGATTGAAGGGTGCGGTACAACTATCAGATAGGAGACGGGCTCCTCCACCAGGGCCAGCACTAGCTGTAGAGGGAGCAAGTCAATCTTAGGTCTAGGCTAATGTATCATGACAATTTTTTATTGTACCCCATGTATTTTGAGATGGATATCCAGATTTTGGATCTCATATTATATATGTATAGTGACACATTTTTATATATACAAGATATTGGATTTGATCAATAATGTTGTGTACTTGTCTCATTTTGATAGATGCTTCAACACTTTAAGTTTGCATGTGATGTTTCAGTTTCTTTCTCATGTATGTGCTATTTTTATTCTCATGTATCTTTCTTATGTATGATGTTTAGCTCTCATGTGTATGATGTAGACTTATGTTTTTGTAAAATGTAACACTTCGATAAATTAGATGTGATGTTTAGATTAACCCCTTCTGATGATAGGATAGCAAAAGAGGTGAAGCGAAAGATCAAGAAGATGAAAGGCAATGATTAAGAAGAAAGCAAAGAAGGTATGAAAGTAGTTAGCTGACATGTCTAAAAAAGATGAAGAGAGAGCTCTCCCCATATGTAGAAATGCAAGACTAAGCTAGAAGATGAACGTAAAATGCAAACTAATATGTAAAGTGGTTTACCAGCAAGAAACACATAACATATAGACTCTAATTTCATTATTGAGCATTTATTAGGGACATCATGAGTTCATATAACCATTACTAGTGTAACTATGAGGATATGAATATAATCGATATCAGATAGGAATGTGGAAATCCAATCTAAGCATCAAAGACATGTAAGTCAAGATGGCTACGAGATGAGATTCCCTAAGTTTAATATAGCAAGATTACACCTATATCAAACCATAAGCACTAGGATAACCCCTGAGTGTGGTCTTGCAAAAATATTCAAGGATGATACGTTTGTGAGTCAAAGTGTCAAATAGGACAAGCATGAATTCTTTGAGCACTATAGATGAAAAAAGTATACCCACAAGCATAAAGCAAGAAAGCATGCCCCACGCCCCCAGTCTTATAGTTCATGACATCCTTGAAAGACTATTAGGGAGGGAACACATAGCAAAGAAATCATCATAGACAACACACAAAAGTACATAAATTTCATGATATCTCGGTAGGTTAAATGTTTGTGTGTGTGTGTGTGTAAGTCACTTGACTATTTCTTGAAGACTTGGTTTTGATAGTGAGAAATATTGTGAGACATCTGAGACTGTAGGTAAACTATCTGAAAAGTGTTGAGAAACACTTGATGTCAAAGGAGGAAGTGTTGAGAAACACTATTTTGTGAGTTGCCAGAGAAACCCTAATGCACAAGGAGATCTCAATAGGCCAAGTAGTTGTGCCCCTAAGATGAGGACAAGAAACAATCCCAAGCTAGGAAATGTGTTGCAGAGTGAGTGCTTCAGACTGATAGACATAGGTGCAAGGGTCTCCAGTAGTGCTTGTTTCTAGGTTTTCACCACTTGGAAAAAAAATTTCAGTACCTTTTTCAATTTTTTTGTATTTTTTGTATTTTGTAATTTTTTTGGTGTACCTCAAAGTGCCTATTGCTAGGTTTTCACTAAGATGATCATTTTTTCAGGACATTTTTTGATTTTAGGATTTTTTTAGGATCAATAAGTATCTACAAAATAACTAACAATGAGCCTCTAAGCATATAACTTCTTCAGATGTAGGACATTGATAGGCTCAACTAGTTGTTCCCCTTTTAGAGTAGAAAGCTAATAAGCACCAAACCCAAATACTGTTGTGATAATGTACAAGCTTGACCAGTTATGTTCAAACTTCCCTTTTTGTTCCCAATTCTGTTGATTTTTAGGGTTTTCTCTATGCACAAGTTCACCCACTTTAAACTCATGAGGATGAACTTTCTTGTTGTACTAAGTAGACATGCACTTCTGATAAGCCCTCATGTGATCAAAAGCAGCCTTGCTACATTCATCAAGAGTTTCCAATTCTTGTGCTCGAATAGCCCTATAGTCTTCATTGGTTATAAACCCATGTAAGGAGACTCGCAATGAGGGGATCTCAACTTCTAAGGGGAGGACACCCTTAGAATCATAGATAAAAGAAAAAGGCATGGCCCTTAGAGGAGTACGAATGGTAGTTCGGTAGGCCCATAGTGTTGGATTGATATGTAAGTGCCAGTCCTTCCCAGATTTGTGAACCGTTTGGTGCAAGATTTTCAACAATGTTTTGTTAGAGGCCTTAGCTTGGTTGTTCCCTTGAGGGTAGTAGATAGAGGACCAATGTTGTTTGATTCTAAATTTCTTGCACAGTTGTTTGAGGTCCTCGTTCTTGAATTGTCCTCCATTATCAGTAACAATGGAGGAAGGAATTCCATAATGACAAATGATATGGTTTAGTATAAATAGGGAAACATGTTTGTCTATAGCAGTAGATAGTGGCACAACCTCAACCCATTTGGTGAAATACTCAGTTGCTGTAATGATGAACTTGTGGCCACTAGATGAACTTGGGTGAATTTTGCCTACCAAGCCAAAGGCCATTTTATAGAGGTAATAAGCTCATGACTAGGAGAATGAATCAAATTACCATGAAGTTGACATTTCTTACAGGACTTAGCATAACGAACAGTGTCAGTTTTCATGGTTGGCCAGTATTAACCCACCCTAAGCAATTTCTTAGCAAGTGGAAGGCCATTAGAATGTGCCCCACAAATGTCATCATGGACTTTGGCTAGTGCCATTTCAGAATCTTCTAGCTCTAAAAATCTAAGCAAAATTCTTTCTAGACTCTTCCTATACAAGTCACCATAGACCAAAGTGTAATGTGAAGCATTGCAAAGTAATTGGCATTTTTGGTTGCACGTGAGGGTTTCAAGAATAACTTGATCATGTAAGTAAGAGAAGATAATAGCATAGCGGGAGGAATCATGACCTACAATGGTGTAGATCATGTGGTTATTTGAGGAATCATAGGCATAATGACATAGTTCTTCCACCAAGAACTCAAATCACAATTCATGTTCTTGTAATTGGAGGATAGATGCTAGAGTAGCCATAGCATCAACAACCTTGTTTTTTGTTTTAGGAATTTGTTGGAATGTCACAAAAGTGAAATAGTTCCTTAGAGAATCAATCAACTTCTTTGTAGAGTATCAACTTGTAATCCTTTGTTTGATATTCATTGTTTACTTGATTTATGACAAGTTGGGAATCTCCATAAATGTGCAATTTAGTGATTCTCTATTCAAGAGCCATTCTAATCCCATTTGTTAATGCCTCATATTCTGCAATGTTTTTGGTAAAAGGGAATAGGAGTTTGTAGGATTTTGGGATTGTGTAACCATGAGGGGAAATAAACAAGACACTTGCTCCAACCCTATTCTATATATGAGAACCATCAAAGAATATTTTCCAAGTTCTCAGTGATGTACATAACTGACACATATGGAAACTCAATTTGCATAGGCATTGTATCTTCTAGTGGAAAATCAACCAATTGGTCAACTATGGCCTACCCCTTGATAGCTTTATGTTCAACATATTGAATGTCAAATTCTGAAAGAATCATCATCCATTTAGCCAGACCTCCGGTAAGTGCATCTTTGCTCAACAAGTATTTCAAGGGATCAATTTTAGCAATCAGGTGAAATGTATTTGCCAACATGCAATGTCTGAGTTTTTTAGAAGCAAAGACCACTAATGGGAAAGCTTTCTCAATGTTTCTATAGTTCATCTCATAAGCCACAAAAGTGCGACTGATGTAGTGTATGGCACATTCTTTTCTAGCCGTATCACTTTGTGCCAATAATGCTCCTAGAGAAAACGTTGTAGCTGAGATGTACAAAATCAAAGGTTTTCCCAGTATGGGTGGCATTAATACAAGAGGTTTAGCTAAGTACCCTTTGATTTGGTCTAGACTTTGTTGGCAATCATCATTTGAGTAGAGCCTTTACACAAATTCTTGTTAAAAGATTGAACTTTATCAACCAACTAAGAAATGAATCTTCTAATGGATTGCAGAATTCTAAGTTGACTGATATTTCTTGGAGGAGGCTTTTCTATGATTGCTTTTACCTTTTCAGGATCAACCTCAATGCCTTTTGTTGATATATTGTAGCCTAGCAGTTTTCTAGATGTGACACCAAAGGCACACTTTTTTGGATTTAGCCTAAGTTGAAATTGTTCCATTTGGTCCAAGATCAAAGTAAGGTCATCAAGATGTGTGTCTCATTTTTTAGATTTTGCTAGTGTGTCATCAACATAATCTTCCATATTTTTATGCATCATATCATGGAAGATGGTGGTCATTGCTCATTGATATCTAGAACATTTTTTAGCCCAAAGGGCATGACATTCTAGTAGAAGGTGCCCCAGGTACATGTAAAGGCTATCTTTTCTTGATTAGCTGAAGCAATCTTAATTTGGTTATACCCAAAAAAACCATCCATTAGGGAGTAAATTTTATAACCCATCGTCGTATCCACTATCATGTCTATGTTTGGTAGTGGAATGTCATCCTTGGGGCATGATTTGTTTAGATCTCTAACATCAATAAATACTCGAATGGATTTATTATGTTTAGACATAAGTAAAATGTTGGAAATCCACTCCACATAATCAATAGCTCTGATAAAGTTTGCACTCAGGAGTTTTTCCAACTTTTCTTTGACCAAGAAGGCTACATGTGGATGCATCTTTCTTAGTTTTTGTTTAACAAGTTTTACATCAGGAGAGATGGATAAATGATGCATGATAAGATCTATGTCAAGTCTTGGCATATCTGAGTACTTCCATGCAAAATTGATCTTCTTGTCTTGAAAGAATTTGGCAAAACTTTCATTTTCTTCAATTGATAGTGATTGAGGCACATGAATAATTTATGGAGATTCCTCTATCCCCAAGTTGATAGGTTGTGTAGGTTCAATGAGAATTGAAGATTTTTCCTAAAAATAGCTTGGCAGACTACTAGGTACCTCATCTGTAGGTACCTCAAGGATGTTTTTACCATTGGATATGTCTTTGTTTTTACTTTTTTTAGGTTTGGATACCACCACAAAGTGGTTTTCACCATTTGACCACTTGTTTTTTCTTTTAATTTTATGACTGAGGTACTTGATATCTGATTCTGTCATGTTAACCATGGGTTCACTAGTGGAAGAATTCACAGGTTAAATGGTGCTTAGGTAGCTAGTGATCTCATAGTCATTTTGAAAAAATGATATTTTACGTCTTTGATGTTGAACTGACCAATCTATGAGATCAGGGTGAAGTAAGGAGAGAGATGTGGAAGTGTTAAGGTTGTTAATATGAAAAAAGTCATCTCCAGTGACATGCAAAGTTGAGCCTATAGTGGACATTGCAAAGGAATCCAGATCAGGAATAGACCTAGAGGGACCAACATGATCCACTAAAGCAATTTGTGAGCTAGACTCATCTGACCCTATACTAGACTCTTCGACTATATTCAATTGGGTTGCATAGGTGTGAATGACATCCACCCCTAATTCGCAAGATGCATTTGACAGGCTTTCCCATTCATACTCGTGAGAATCTATACTGTGATCTCTACTAATTAAGAGAGCAATGTTTTGTCTAATCTGTCCTCTACTTAAGGCTTCATGGTCAGATTCATCTTGTTCCTGCTATTGAGAAGTTGAAGTTTCAACATCATTGTGGGTAGTTAGTGTTTCTTCACCCCAAAGGAGAGAGGTGAGCAGCATGAAATCCTCATCTTGCAAAGTGGCAAAAACAAAGGGAGGATCACCATCCTCTGATTCGCGAGACATGGGTGCTCTTATATCAAATGTTGGTATTTCATCTTCTAACCCAAAACCTAGGCCAACAGTATCTCGAGTGTCATGATCATTATTATGACTTAAAGGTTCTACTAGAACTTTTTTGTTACCAGTTAAGGACCTATGCCTTGATAGCCCATGTTTGTGAGAAGTTTATATCCTTTACCGTAGAGTTTAGGAGAGATGGGAGTAGTGACTGTGACTTCTGCCTCATCTTCCTCTTCCCTATATATCCAATCTTTGATTTCTTGTTCTTATTTTTCTACTTCTAAGGGAATTGAGGATTGAACAAAGGTGCCAAAAAGAGTCATTGCTAAAGCTGAAGGCTTCTTTATGGTAGAAGGTTTCCCATAAGACCGAGGGGAGATAGGTGAAGTAGCAATAGAGTCTAGAGTGTACTCACCATGCCCAGGCTCATCATTTTCAGTTTTTGTTCACACTCTATAAAGGATGATGTGAGCTCATGAGAAGAGCGATTATGTGGAACTAATGTTTCTACAGTAATTGGTGTATTGATAGACATTGAGTTGTCATTGGGGACAACTATCTTAGTACCATTAAAAGGGAACTTGATACACTGATGATACATGGAAGGTATTGCTTGCATGTCATGAATGTCATTCCAACAACAAATTGCATGCAAGTGGTATGTTTAAGACTTGGAAAATGACATCTTTCTTAACTGGACCAACTGTGATTGGAAGCACAATTAGACCTTTGGAAGGTCATTCGAGCTCATCATAGGCTTTTATACTAATCTTGCGCCTAGGGTCAATGGAAAATTTAGACATGCCTGACTGTTGGATCACATTGAATGAGATGATGTTCAACCCTGCACCATTGTCTATCAGGACTTAGTGAACATGAGTACGAAAGATTTTAACTTCAACATGGAGGGCAAGGTTGTGGCAATGACTAAGAGCTCTGTCATCTTCTTTAGAAAAGGTGAGGTAGTGAGGTGAAGAGATATGGTTCACCATAGCTTGGAATCATTCTACATCAATATCCGTGGGGGCATTGGTAGAACATAAATCTTTTTAAAGGATTTCCTTGTGCAAAGGGGATAATTCTAACAACTCAAAGATGGAAATTTGAGCCAGGGTACGTTGCAGCTGGCTGACAAGGTCATAATTGGATATTGTTGAGGTAGTTACTTGTTTGGATGATGGAAAATTCTTAGGATCATTAGCAACTTTAAAACAACTTTAGATTGCCCCCTACTGACAATATTAAGTGGTTCACTTAGTGAAGAGGAAGATTCACCACTCAAAGTACTACCTTAGGTCTAGCATCCTTATGGTTTTGGGGAGCATTTTCCATTTTGAGGATAACTTTGGGTCTTTCATCCTTAGCATTGTAGTTGGGTTGATTGTTAGAATTAGAATTCATCATGCAAAGATACTCAACAGGTTCAATCATGTTGATAACTTTATTCGTGTTAGCATAGGTATAGTTGATCTTAGCATCATGATTCTTCTTAGGAGCCTTGGAAGTTTCACCTTTCTCATATTTGGGCAAGGGTTGCTTAAAATCTTTATGATTAAAATTTTTAACAAGACCATCCGTGACAACTTTACCAGCCTCTATGATATCTTGAGTAATGTCTTTGAGTTTAAAACAATGTTCAGTGTTATGACCTTTACTTTTGTGATAACTACAAATATGATTCTCTCACCACCAAGGAGGTCTAATGGGTGTGTCATAGGGGTAGGAATTATCTGGCAATGTTGCTAGTTTGTTTGCAATCAAGGTCTTTAAGACCACTTCGTAATGTTCAACCATTGGTGTATAAATACGCCATTTTTTAGTAAACTTGGTGTTCTTGTCATATGTTTGTGGTTTAAAACCTTCTTGTTGTTTTGTAGCATAGATGGCATTGGAAAGGTTAAACATAGTTTCCTTGGTTTTAGGAGCATCCACTACTCCATCATTGACAACATATTTTTTCTTGTTCCAAGGTTTATTTTTGTCCTTGCCATTTCCATTGTTGTTTTTCTCTTTGTTCACAACAACGTCACCCTTCTTGATAGCAACATCCCCAATGTGATATGCACTCTCAACCATTAAGTTAAAGGATGTGAACAATTATTTTCTTAAGTCAAAGTATAGATCTGGTACAAGTGTGTTGACAAAGATTGCAATTTTCTCAGCTTTGGGAACTTGTCGAGGGTACCTAAAGTATAGGGAAGGTATGTTGCAAAAAGTTCTCCCTATTTTTGTTTGATCTAGCAAAAGTACAACATAGTTATGGGATGTTGAATGTTATAAGAGTATTGTTGGATAAAGCATTGTGTAAGCTTGTCAAATGTTTTGAGAGGGGAGGGCCAATTTTGTGAACCACTTCATAGCTTGCCCTCTTAGACTCCTAGGAAACAAACACATAAAATAAGAGTCTTCATGCATGAAATCCATGCTAATAGCATAGAAATGCCTCACATGATTGTGAGAGTCACCATTTCCATCATATTTGTCATACATAGGAACCTCTATATCCTTAGGAAATAGAAGCGTGTATAAACTCCTATCAAATGGAATAGCACATATTTATTCAACAAATAAAGTTTTAGATGGCTCTTTGGAAGTTTGAAATTGTGGAAGTTGTTTCCTCAATCTTTGCATTTCTTCTCTCAAGATTTCAGCCTCAGTAAGATCTTGTTTTTTTATTATTCATTGTACATCAAAATCTTGGGGGAGTTTCCATCCTTTCGTTGTCATATAGTAGAAGTATTGGTTCCCATTTTGCTCTAAAGATTTGAGCATCAGTTCTTGAGCGAGCTTGTCTTATTAAAACCTTATGATATCTTCATTAGTGACATCATCATCACTTTCATGATTGTCTAGGTGGTGATGGACATGCTCTCGTGTTAACTCTAGGAGTCCTTAGAGGTGTGTTATTGCTATCATTTCCATCGATGGGAATGTGTTCAGAAGGATTGTGATAATAGCCTCTTCTAGTTTCCTCATGGTGTGTATAAGGGTTAGGCTCAACTTGTTGATCCTCTCTTTCTCTAGCATGGATGGCTTCCATAAGCCTTTCATCTTCATGTGCTTTCTCTTCTAAGCGATGTTTGATTTCTTCAAGATGCATGTTGGTCAAAATGTTTTCACCCTTGGATGTATCAAAGGGTGTTCCAAATGGGTTTTCAAAACTGTAAAGTGGATTATGTCGGACGTTGGTTGTTTGTGTTTGATTAGAATTAGGATCTTCCACACAAGATTGTTCATGAGGGCACCTAGTTGGAGTCTCTAACTATGTAAATATGAAAGAGGGACGACTACCATTACCAACTTGGAACCTAGTTGTGATCAGAATGTAAGGACGTGACTTTGTTTAATAGGGTGAGAGAAGTGTTTCATATTTGAATATCATATAATCAATAATAATCACTTATCAAAGAAAAATAGATGGCTTGTCAAGAGTGTTCAAGAATTTACAACACTAGTAACTCAAGCCAAGAGAGTGAGCAAGAAGCTCAATAGCAAATAGCTAGTATAGAACAATAACCGAATTTTGACAAGTGATCATCAATGACATTTTGAGACTTACATTTGAAAGACTAAATTCATCTTTTCAACTTAGGACAACACCTAACATACAGATTTGACACTAGGCCCAGGAAGGAAAGAAGCGATAAGACCCTAGATCAGTTACATTGTAGACTCTATTTTGACAACAAAATGACCTAGGTGATATTCTTCCAAAACCCTGGCGAAAGTATGAAAACAATTTGTATCATATGACACAGTTTACAATAACAAGGCGATGATTTTCTTTAGAGTGACAATTCTTCTAAGTAGTGCGATAAAACACTGTATGGCTAGACGATAGACCTGGAAGGAGCCAGGCAATACTTTTTTGGACAAAAAGTGTCGCATGATATTTCTCTAGAGATTGTGTGATATTTTGCCACTGAATTGTGAAGAGGACAATTTGGACTCAAAAATTCATGCTTTCAGTTTGACAGTCATGTAATTTCAGATCAGACATTGCGAGATTTTAGTTTGTGTCAAAGGGCAACAACATTTTTAACATGTTTAAAACAATTGAACAAGGGTTAGAACAACCTTGTCAATAAGCATTTGTGATATCAGAACAACCTTCCTACCAATTTTACTGTGTTGTTTGATTTGTGAGAACATTTACACAGGTCAGCACATTCAGAAAACATTTTCCAAGAAATCTACCTTAAAGTCATGGTTCATTACTCAAAAATTTGGCCCGCACTAAGTGCTCCTTCACCTCACATCAAGTGGTTGCCCACAAGAGAAATTAGCTTTGTCATGGAAGTGCCATAAGCACAACCAAGGGAACATAGATGGTGAGTGTAAAATCTTGGGGTCATTCAGGTAGTCCACTAGGATCGATCCTTGCACCAAGAAGTTAAGTGAAAAAAAGGGTAGTTACTAACTTAAAGTGTTTTGAAAGGACTTACATTTGTAATGTTCATCTTACACCCAATTATGGGACACCCCACCTTGCAGTGGGTAACAAAACTCGCAGCCACAAGAGCACCTTAAGCATTCTTTTTTAGCATTTTTCTCATGGTCCCAATCCCACAAGTAATCACACTAAGCGAAGACAAACAATATGTCTACTAAGGTTTTGTGTCCTTGATAGCCTTAAGTTTACAATGGGTTGGATTAGCCGAGCTTTCTTGTCCCCACTTAGGTCGTTCCTCTTAGTTTCTCAAGAGTAGGCCCTCTAAAGGATTCTAACTACAACGAATTGGATCCACTTTCAAGAGTTAAGATTTCTGATTCACTGCAAGTGTGAAGATCATACTCTCCTCTCTTGATCATTTTCCCCAAACATGTCAAGAATCTTCAATTTTCCCTTTGCTTTCAAAATTGAAAGGCAAGTGAAGATTTTTGATTCACCACAAGGGTGAAGAGCATACTCTCCTATCACTAAATAATCCTAATCAAAAGTTTAATGGGCCTACGAAATGGAAATAACTAGTAGAATGTTGCACATGGAATAAAAGAAAACAAGCAAGTTTGGTTTTTATGCTTTGGGCAACCCTACAATCAAGTATTAGTAGCCCTTGAACATTTGAAGCTTTGACATGCATTCTTTTCCAAGAAATTGTGCAAATGTTTCAAGGCAACAACCTACAACCACAACTATTAGTCCCACAAGTTAGTCCTAAAATAGCATAAAATCTGCAAATAGACCTTTGTCAAACAATCACTGACCTATAAAATCTGACAAACAACAAGCAACAACCAAGAAATTGACCTAACCACCCAAAAAAAAGTAAATTGAAGCTATGCAACAGTTTTTGTTGGAAGACTGTCTTACGATACTTCTTAGTATACCTGTGCGATAGTTTCCTTTTGTGTGATATTTTTGCTCAAGCCAGGTGATAAAACTTACTATGCTGAGGTGATAGAGTCCACTAAGATCATGCCATACTTTTACCAAAAAGTATCAAACTATAGTACAAATAAATGTCATACGATACTGACAAAGTATCACTAGAAAGTTGCGAATGTAAAAAAAAGAAAATGCAAACAAAATATTGAGAATGTGAGAAATGTGGTGAGATAAAGAACAAAACTAGGATGTTCTACCCCATGGTGGGCACCAAAAATGTATACTCAAAATGTGTCACACTCTAAACCCTTTTATCCAAGTGATTCCATGAGTTTGGAATGCTTGGAGCTAGCTTAGATCTCCCTATCTATGCAGTGAAAGAAAGAATATTTGAATGTGTGAAGGCTCTCAACTGAGCCTTAGAAATACATTTCTTTTTAGTAAATCATGCAAGGGGAGGTTCTCTTAGAGAAAAGATGCAAGAATGCAAATGTCCACAAAGAATGCCTCAAGAATGCAATGCAAATGTAGACTAAAGTAGTATGAATATGTAAAATGCAGCTATGTTAACAAGAATGAAAGTGTTACGAATCTAACTATTATTCTATGTGAGCTAGATTATAGTAAAGGAAACTAATCTATCATGCAACTAAGCTAAAATGCCATGGATGAGAGAATGTAGACAAGAAAATGGAAGTTCTCCACAAAAGCTCTCAATAATTTGAATGGTAAGTCTACAACATAATAGTACTCAAGAGTGTGGATCCTTTGACAGGGAAAGTTCTATCTCTTTTAAAGTCATATGGATGCTAGAGATCAAGATCAAGATGATGGAAGATCAAGGGTGGAGTTTGAAAATGAGATTGATTCATGTGTACACACAAGTCAACCAATAAAAAAATAGTTGACTTTGCATATGAGAGTCTTTTCCTTTAATTTGCAAAATAGAAATAATGCTTTATGTGTGCACATTGAGTGGGTTAGAAGAAAGGGGGCTTATTTTAATTAAAAGGGGACATGTTCTTTTAATCAAATAATGAACTTAGGATAGTATAGTCAAAACGATAGGTTATAATCAAATTAATTAATTTTTAGCAATTTGGCCTAGGTAAATGATTAAATAATTTAGCCAAAATGCTAAGAAGGGGGGCTAATAGTCTAGATGACCATTTTTAGGTGATTACAATTATAACCCATTTTCAAAAATGACAACTACTATTCTACATTGATTGATTACACAAGCTTCTATTAATTGAGGTTTGACCTCATTTTAGAGCCATTTAGGCCTTCATCGTTGAGCCTAAAGTTTGGATGGCCAAAATTCATACTAAAAATTGATAATAGTTTCACTAATACATATGATGTATGAAAATGAAACTAGTCTACCAGGGTGATATATCTAAGATTAACCTTTAGATATGAAATTAGAACAAATTGAGCTCATAAGACCCACTCACTAAAATTAGCAAGCTTCCATGACTAGAAACTTTGTACAAGAATAACCCTTATTAAAAACACAAAAGTGGAAATAGAAATATTTTTGGGTGATGTAAGATTGCCCTTATACGCAAGATGCTCCTGTATAAGGCACCCAGGGTAATTTAAGAAGTGACATTATCACTGTTAGCATGAATGTTGATGGTATTCCTTTGGGGTGGTATCCTAAGCATTGTTAGAACATTTGGTAGATTAACATGTTGTATTCATTATTGTGTTTGTCATTAATGTCAACATAGTATTGTGTATGTAAAGACTATGAGAGTAGTAGACAAAGAACGAGGTCATGTGGATTGAGTATTGATGATGAGTCAAGGGCAGTTGAGGATATGTTCTACAATGTGTCTAGATGATGTGGGCAAGTGTTCTTGTAGGAAGTTGAAGACATGTGAGAGTTATTTGTGATTTATAGAAGACACTATGTAGACAGAGTATCTGAAAAGTGGCTTATGGTGTTTAGATTGTATGTCCTAACAGGGATACAATCTTGATGAGTGAAGTTAGATAGTGATAGTAGACAATCTGATGATGATGTCAATGAGTGCACAAAGTCTAAGGTTGCACGTGTGAAAAATTATGAAGGCTATGAGCCAACAATGTTTGGTAATTATGAAAAGATGTAATATCTTACTGAGGTCATATTGTAATTAATTAGGATAGCCTCAAGGCTAACTCAATGAATTATTTTGAGGAAATGGTACAAAGGAAAGTTATTTTCCTTGTGATGAAAATATGATGGAACTATGTGTAGGTGCTAATTTTGAAAGTAATATGTGAAGTTGGTAAAAGTGAGTAAGCGATCAGTGTGTTGCGAAATTGAAGATTTGGTATTGAGATTTGAAAAGTGTTTTGGTGTGGTATTGGCATGGTAAGAGGACAAAGCATGAGTTCAAGATACTAAAGTCAGTTTCATTTCTATTATTCTAGAAGAAATAATACAGAGACCAATTAGATAGTAAGTTCGATGGTCTTGCCCCTAAAGTTATTTGGATAGTGAGTCCATCTACCTTCTACAATTCCTAACAAGGTTGGAATCTCCTAAAATGGATTCAAATTCTCCTAACATGTACTGATATGTACTAAATGTATTTTATTAACTCCTAATAGGGTCCATCCTCTTACAAGAAACTTATATATTAGTACATCATTGTGTCGATACCATCCCCACTAGTGTTTTCCCTCTAATCAAGGGTTTCCCTAGTTAACATATCTAGTGTTATTGTGTATGTGTATCTTCTTATGGTTGCTAATTCTATTGATCACATATTTAAGGTTTAATAAGATTGATAAAAAATTTATTGATCTGATATCTAATTCACTCCCCCCAATTATCTTGGTGGACTTTACTTTCTAATAGTCACATCTTAGGTTCTCAAGGGAAAACCAAGATGGATAACCTCATTCATTTCTAGTCATGATGAACTTTGCATTGGCCTCCCTTTCCATTTGACCATATATTCTTCATAAGTTTTGTTTTGTGTCCTCCTTCCAATATGACTATCCAATATCTCCTTATTCTCCTTTGTGGCTAAAGCAGTTGCTGAAATACCCCACTATGCTTTGGTGAACTCATCTTCAATACCTCCTTCATAATATTTTGTCAAATCTAAAATGTTCAATATGTTAATCTCATTTTGGTTTTGACATTATAGTGAAAAAACACTTAGTCATTTTTTAGCAAAGAACAATGTAAGCTAAGTGTAGAGCAGAGTGCATGGTGAGTGATTAGAGTGAGCCGAGCACTCAGTGTGAGATGAGTGATCAAAGCATGTTGAGCATAAGTTTCTAGATAGTGCATGTCGAGTAATATGATTGGTCAATGTTGAGCACTAGTATTTGTCGAATAGATAGTATGTGTCATGTCACTCCAGTGCTAAGCAGTCTATACATGCCAAGTGATTTAGGTGTCAAACAATAGTAAGTGTCGAGTCCTACAAAAGATGAGTTACAACATTCAGAGCATAGTAAAGGTTGAGCATTAGAGCCTATTAATCCCAAGTGACTAGTGGATGACATAGATTTTTTTTGTGACACAAACTTCTATATAAATAATTTTTGGCTGACATAAACATGAATACACAATTATAAGAGATAAGTATGGAGTCATATTACAAATCCCTATGAAATGCATGGAACCAATCAAATTAAGGGAAGTATTAAATGACAATAAGGATCAACCACAACCATTGATTTTGACCTAATCCATCTCCACCAATGTTTATTTAAGAAAGGAAAGCCCTAATAAGTTTATCATTGCATGAGGAGACAAATGCTAAGAGTTGAGAAGGCATTCATGGTGGCTATAATGACTATGACAGAGTTATGCAAAGAAGAATAAGTCTAGAGGAATAGAGACAAGAAATGAGAGGATTATAAAGGATAGATATGATTAAAAGGATCAAGAAACAACCAGTAAAGAGGAGATCTAATATCAAGCAAAAAGGTGCCAACCGAAGATTAGGTGTTGAATCATTTTTATAGGTGATGCAAAGTAAATCTCTCAACTAAGTAGTCCTAATAGGCTATTATAAATCTCTTAACTAAGTGCTTACTTAATTGTGAGTTAAAATCCTTTAGAAAGGTAAGAACTAACAGTCTTTGTAAGCCTTTAATAGGGTAGGCCCCTCATAGGGTAGATCATAGTTTATGGTCAAAATTTTGTAGCCATAATTAGCCACTCTTTACAACTATAGTAGTGAAGATTTGTGGGTGTCATCCCCACCCCAATTTTACCTTCTCCTTGGAGGGTTTCTGGGTAGCCCAAATCTTATGTGTTGATTTACTTTATGGTATGGATGTGATGAAGAGTTAGTTATTTTAGTTTACATGCAAAGTTATGAGATGAATGTATGGTGAATTATTTTAAGGTTAAAGTTTTAAAGTGCTAATTCACACCCCCCCACCCTAGGAACTTACTTTCCCATTGGTATTTCCAACAATTGGTATCAAAGCCTTGTTCTCTTCAAAGGAAAGTTTGACAACTTTGGAGGTAAGATCTTAAAGAGGGAAGTCTACAAGTTGGGAAAGACTATTGAGAACTAGAAGATTGAAATACAACTTGCCCTACATCAACTCAAGGAGGCAAGAGATGAACTGAAGCAATCATTAAAGAGAAGAAATGAGATAGCTATTCAACAAGGTGACACTCAATATCAAGAAGTAGACACTACTAGATTATTTAAAGTTCGAAACTCATAAGAGTTTGATGCACTAATTGCAAATTTGATGGAAAAGAACAATGCCCTAAGTGAAGAAGTCAGGAACCTGAAAACATAACAAGAAACTCAATCAATATTGTTGTGTGAGACAACTAAACTAAGAAAGAAAGTTGAAGAAGATAGAGCCATGATTGAGGAAGAGAAAATACTTCTAGCTAATGGACTTGAGGACAAGACATCATATGTACAAAATCTTGCAAACATGCAATTGGATAAAATGAATAAATTGATGATTTCAATTAAGAACTAAATAGGAAAGACAGTGAGATTACAACTTTTGAAACAAAAAATACCCTACTCCAGAATGAATTGAAGGCTAAGAAAGAAAAGCTTAACAAGCCTAGTGAAGCCATCAAGTACTTTGAAAAATTAAGGGAAGCACTAAGGCCAAAGAATGACATTGATGGTTTGGGATACTCTACTACTGAGCAAGGAGAATCATCTAGGTGTGGTGAACAAAGGAATAATAAAGGAAAGTATAATAAACCCACTTGTCAGCACTGTGAAAAATTTGGTCACACAACAAATGTTTGTGGGAGAAATACTGGAAATCAAAACCCTAAGCAGAAATTCAAGGGACACTGTCATAGATGCAAGAAGTAAGGACATCAAGCACATGAATATATAACCAAGACCACCAACACTTAGAGATTTGAAGGTTATTGTTACAACTGTCAGAAATATGGATACGAGGCATATGAATGTAGATCCAAAAATAAGTGAACATCAAACAAACAAACAAAGGGATATCACAATGGAAATTCTTATGATTGGGATTACAACATAGGGTACATTTGTCACTATTACCAAGAATATGGTCATATCCCTGAAAATTCATTAGGAAACATTTTAGAGGTAATTACAATAGGTGGTTGAATGAGATTATATGCTTTAGTTGTCTTAAGACCAGTCATGTCAACATAAATTGCCCAACTTAGTCACCTACACTGAGAAATGAAGACAACAAAGGCAAAGGAAAAGTTGATACTAAAAAGGTAAAGATGCAGATGAACAAGACATGAAGAAAGAAGGAAGATTACAACACATCAAGTCAAGATGAGGTCCCTTTATCTAATGGATTAGGTGATCACATCACCCCCAACTAGGAAATCAAAGGTATGTGTGGAACTGATATTTGAAATGTAATATTGTGCATCAGTTCCAAATATCTATGATTTGAAAAGATTATATATGCATGAATTAAGATGCAATGAAGAAGTCAGAAGCAAGATATATTCTATCATTATCTTGTTTTCTATGTTGCTGTTGAACATTTAAAAAATTGTGGCTATCGCTGAGTAATGGAGATATGTTAGTGTTAGTCGAGCTTGCTATGTTAGTTGAGCATGTTGAAAGCCCTATGATAGCTGAGTTTACAACTGTATAAGCACTGAGCAATTAATGCCAAATTTGAAGGGTTATATAGTCAATTTTTGACTCATTTGCACCTAACAAAGTTTGAAGAGTACAAAGAGCAAGCAAGTGATTAGAAGAAGGAGATTTAAGTTTTTGCAAACTAGATTCTAATGGAACTTGACATCATTCATCAAATTTGAAAGTTATTTAGCTTGTACTGAGTTACATTATTTCATATTTTGCAAACCCTAGTGAATCAATATTCAATGTCAATTTAGGATGTTCGATGTTGCTACACTAGAAAGATTGGAGAAGTTGGAGACATGAAAATTAGGGAAACCTACCAGAAATTGTGTGATAATGGTGTTTTGAGGGAAGAAAATAAGATCATCGAGTGAAAAGGGTTGGCATGTGTCCTAGACTTTCCTCAAGGTTTCAAAACTAAATGGATTAAGATCATACTGAGCCATATACATGATAATCAAATTTGGTTAGAGAATGGACCAATCAAGATTTCAAAGAGGATTGTTCATAGAGTATCAGGGTACCCTACCATAGATAGACTGAAGAGTATGAGAAGTGATTCTAAGGAGGTTATTAAAAAGAACACTAGAGCCATGTGGAACAAAAGAGGGATGTCAATTGACACAATTTTTAGATCCCTTGATAGCATTTGCAGTTAGAATTATAACACACAAATTCTTTCAGTCAAGCTAACTAAATAGAATTTCCTACATGGCACTTGATCTTAGCTACAAGATTGTAAAATGTAATAATTCTTATGACCTAGTTGAGTTGCAGCTTCAACAACTCACAAAGAATTTGGAAGCCACCAGGAAGGCCAAAAGTGCATCATGTAAGTTTAGCTCATTGATTGTTTGCATATTCTTTTACGTGCATAACACTTTTCCCACTTTTGGTAAAGTTGTTTGGAAGACAAATAGATCAGTAACCCAAAAGATAACAAAATTTATTGAACAATTAGGAGATAATTTTGATTTTGTTACGACAGGCTATTTTTGATGATTTCAAGAAGTCAATGAAACAAAGGTTAAGAATACCTATATCCCTAGTAGAACAACACTATAATGATATTTGTTTTCTAATAGATGCCAACTACACATATGCGCAAGCAAAAATACCTAGAGTTAGATGGTTGAGACCCTTTCCATATGAAAAAAATGTTGATGAGGCTTCAGTAGCCATTATTGCACTACTGGAAGAGGAGATTGATAAGGATGCTACATCCTTTGGCAATTATGAGGAGGCAAAGTCCAGAATAACTATTAACTTGCAGACTACCTCTGTCATAAGGAAAAAGAATAAAATGGTAAAGAAATTGAAAGAGAAGTTTGGAGAAGGTGTAAAGGGAGAAGGTGATGAAGAGGAAGAAGAACAATAAGAACAAGGTCAAGGACCTTTGGAACTCACTCAAGGTTTGGGTGAAGATGTCGATGTTTAGGGTGTTAAGGAAGAAGAAGCCGAGGAAGCAGCTAAGGTCACTAAGAAGAAGAGGAAGGGAAATAAATAGGTAGTGGAGAAACCAAAGAAGACTGTGAAGTAGTCACAATAAAATCCAGTTGTACCTTTAACAAGGTCAAACACAAGGGTTGCCACTGCATAAGCAACAAAATTTAGTAAGGCAAGAGGAAGAGAGGAAGTGCCACAGTAGAGTCGATCCAACTTGCTAAGAAGTTGAGGAGAAAACACAAGCTTCAAGAGGATTTAGATGAGGAGAAGACAAAATCTGGTGACTTGAGTCAATTCAAAGTGGTAAGTCACAATCCTTCATTTGATATAGATAATCTATGTCAAAATGTTAAAAAAAATTTAAATTTATCAAGCTTTTCACTTATAGATTTTGATAAGCTAAGGAGTGTGGATAAAAATAATGTAGAAGAAGCCATATATGACATGGTGGTAACATTTAAGTCCACTCCTAGAGATTGCCAACTATATATGAAAGAGTTTATATGATAGAGTTGAGCAAAAGTGGAAATTCAGTTTGACTACTAAGAGACAAATAAGAGAGGCTACATTAGCCTAAGTTATGCTTGCTTTGGACAAGTAGATGGTTGCAGAAGCAATGGAGAAAGATAAAGAAAAGTTTGCTCCAAAGTATAGAGCATTTCAAATATTGAAGAAACAAGTAGAAGATGTGGTAGCCAAGAGCACATTGATTTGGAAATCTATTTATGGGTTTTCCACAAAAGCTATAACTAAGAAAGGAGAGCAAGAAGAGGGAGATACTACAAAAGATGTTTCAAAAAAGGAAGGTACTATAGAGGTGACAAAAGAAATAGTTGAGGAAGAACATTAGGATGCACAAGATGATCAAGTGTTGAGTGCCAGTCCCCCACATGTAGACCAAGAGAGTCAATATGACTCATTTATCATCAAGGATGTTCCTAATATAACATCTTAGAATGTTAATCCTTTGACTAATGATGATCTAAAGAAGCTACAACAAGACTCTACCAATACATCTATTCCATGCATTAACCCAGTATTGGTGAAAGTAGATGAAATAAAGAAGGCAAATATTACATTTGCAAGAGAGAACCAACAAGCTAAACCAAATGTGCCCCCATTAGCTACAAAGGTAAAGGAGACAAAGACATAAGATCTATTGAAAGATCAAAGTGTAAACCTTGAAAAACAAGATGGCATCACAAAGACACCTTCTGCTATGTCTACGATAGCCATTTAGATGAAAGAGGCAGAGGCACAACCAATAGCTACATCATTGCCAAGCTTAAATAGTTCAGGTTTGCTAGCTATCGTGATCATTGACAAGGATGGAACTGAAGTAAACAAGGGTAAGGAAGCTATTTCTATACCCATTCAACCATTATAGGGTGAAGTACAAAAAGAGGGAGAAAAGACTGAAGAGCACAAGTTGACTGTTGTAACTGAGGAGCAAATTGCTATACAAACACTAGTTACTTTACTAGCTTCTACATCTCCTCTCAACAATCACACTCTTCAAAGGTCGAGTACACAAGACACCCCATTGCAAATATCAAGGCTAAGTCCTAGCACACCAAAGAGTGTTGACACTACATCATTTGAGGATGTCAGCTTAGATGAGGTGATTGAATTACCCACATTTGATTTATCACCAATCTCTCTTGATGAAATGAATATTCTTCAGGATGCTTTACAACGAAAGAAAAGGAAATAAATTCTAAGGAGGGAGCACAAGTAGAAGCATCTATTACATGAAATCAAAGATATATTCATTGATTTTTTCAGCCTCCCAGATTCAATTGCAAAAAAGCCTATTATAGAGCAACTTTTCAACATTGTGGACAAGATTAAGGATGAAGACCTAGACACAAATGTAAAATTTTAGAATGGTCTGAAGGAAGTTTCATACAAAAGTTATGGAAAAGATATCCAATGCCATTATAGTTAGATAAGTTGATCTAGCAACCAAGATGGAAAATGTAAAGAAGGTGTTAGAGAACATTTTCTCTCTACACACTAAGTTGTGCAACATTGATATAATCTCCAAGGAAACTCAACATGATATTGACCAACTGTAGGGACATTTTTACCTTATAGGTACTACACTGAAACAATCTCCTGGTAATATTCATTTACATTTTTATTGGTTATTGATGACTTAGAGTAGGCTTTTCGAGTTGCAAGAAAAGGATGCCAATATTAGATCTACTTTGATAAGTATCTAGTCCATGTTGACACCTCACATGGAAGTATTACTCAAGGAACTAGCCTATGTAGAAATATGAATGAAGAAAGATTCCCATCTTTCTATACATGAAGGCTTAGTTGACCTTGCTCCTAATCTTGAAATATAGATTCATTCACTTGATGCAACAGGTGACAATTGAGATGCAACATTGAAGATGATTTTGGAGCTACACAAGCCATTTTTGACCAAACACACTATAAGTGTACAACCCACATGACATAGTCTCAAAAAGGGGGATAATGCAATTTTGAAGATATTTTTGTCAAGGCATATATCTACTCAAAAGGAGTTAGAGAACAAAAATGAAGTATTTACTCAGGGGGAGTAAAACACAAAGGTAACTTCAGCAATTTTGTAAATTTTGAAGTTTTGAAGATTTTGTATAGAAGCCGAGTAGAGAAGAGACATTGTCTAACTTATGCATCAAGGAATATGTATGCCATGACAAAGTGTTTTTGCCACTCATGTCAAATGGGGAAATTTTTTAATATCATTTTGGTTTTGACATTATAGTGACAAAATACTTAGTCATTTTTTAGCAAAGAACAATGCAAGCTGAGTGGAGAGTGCATGTCGTGTGATCAAAATGAGCCAAGCAATTAGTGGGAGCCGAGTGATCAAAGCGTGTCAAGCATAAGTTTCTATTTAGTGCATGCCAAGTAATATGATTAGTTAATGCAGGGCACTAGTACGTGTCGAGTAGATAGTATGTGCTGAGTCACTCCAGTGTTGAGTAGTTTATACATGGCAAGTGATTCAGGTGTTGAACAACAATAAGTGTCGAGTACTCCAAAAGATGAGTTACAATGTTCAGAGCATAGTGAAGGTCAAGCATCAAAATCTATTGATGCCAGGTGAACATTGAATGTTATAGATGTTTGTTATGGAACAAACTTCTATGTAAACCTTTTATGGCTACACGAATTCATGATTATAAGAGATAAGTAAGGAGTCAGATTGCAAATCCCCATGCAATGCATGCAACCAATCAGATTAAGGGAAGCATTAGGTAGCAATAAGGATCAACCACAACTATTGATTCTGACCTAATCCATCTCCACCAATATTTATTTAAGAAAGGAAAACCCTAAGAAGTTTATCATTGCATGAGGAGATGAATGCTAAGAGTTGAGAAGGCATTCATGGTATCTATGATGGCTATGACAGAGTTATGCAAAGTAGAATCAGTTTAGAGGAATATAGACAAGCAACAAGAGGATTATAAAGGATAGATCTGATCAGAAGGATCAAGAAACAACCAGTAAAGAGGAGATTTAATATCAAGCATAAAGGTGCTAACCAAAGATCAGGTGCTGAATCATTCTAACAGGTGATACAAAGTTAATCTCTTAACCAAGTGCTTACTTAATTTTGAGTTAAAATCCTTTAGTAAGGTGAGACCTAACAATCTTTGTAAGCCTTTAATAGGGCAAACCCCATACAGGGTAGATCATAGTTTATGGTCAAAACTTTCTAGCCATAATTGGCCACACTTTACAACTACAGTAGTGAAGATTTATGGGTGTCATCCCACCTTGATTTTACCTTCTCCTTGGAGGGTTTCTAGGTAACCAAAATCTTATGTGTTATGTGTTGATTTACTTTATGCTATGGATGTGATGAATAGTTAGTTATTTCAGTTTACATGCAAAGTTATGATATGGATGTATGGTGAATTATTTTTAAGGTTGAAGTTTTAAAGTGCTAATTCACCCTCCCCCACCCAAAACTTACTTTCCCATTGGTATTTCCAATAGAATATTGCTGAATTATTCAATTTAGAAGGCAACCCTACTTCATAGGCATTTCCATAATCATTCTTTTTCAGTATCTTGCATGCTCCAAACTTCTTCATTTTCAATTTATTATATGTATCAATTTGAATTGTTTTCTTCCTCAAATGAACCATGACTTCATCTCCAATATGAAATTCCTTATACCTCATTTTCACATATGCATTTGCCTTGTATTCCATGTTCATCTTTGTAATGTGCTTCCTAACCTCCCCATGGGTGTTCTTCAAATGTTTTGGAAACCCTCTACTTTAGCACTACTTATTTCTCCTTTATCCAACTTCCTCAATTTAGAAGCATTTATGGGAGTGCATTCATATACAGTCTGGAATGATAATTTACCAGTACTTCTATTGATAGAATTATTGTATACAAATTCTATCTATGATAAAATCAGATCCCATAATTTTCACTTATCTCCAACCAAGCATCTTAGCAAGTTCCCTTAACTCTAATTGACAACTTATGTTCATCCATCATTTTGTGGATGATGTGATAAACTAAAATTCAAATATGTCTTCAATTTCTTCCACAATGTATGCTAGAAATACCCAACAAATTTGGTATCTCGATCTAAAACTATACTCTTTGGAAAACCATGTAGTCTCACCACTTCTGTGAAAAATAACTTTTCCAAATGAACATCATCACTAGTATTCTTATGGGGAATAAAATACGTCATCTTTGAAAACCTTTCAACCACCACAAAATTGAGTTATGCCCTCACTGAGTCCTTGGTAAACTGAGAACGAAATCCATGTTGACATCCTCCCACAACTTCTCTCATATAGGTAATCCTGATACAACCCCATATTTCGCTTCACTCCTTTTACACTCACATAGTTTTTAACTCTATACAAACTTCTTGACATCTTGCTATGACTATGGCTAGTAATAATTCTCAGCAACAAAATTAATTTTTTTATCTCTACTAAAATATCCATCCAATCCTCCAATATGCTTCTCCTTAGTGAGATTCTTCCTCATAGAGCTTCTTGGAATGCACATCTCCCTTCCTTTGAACAACATACCATCCTACATTATGAAATCCAACCACTTTATCATGTCAAGTGTAATAGGTTTTGTACAAGCTTTCTAAGCTTCACCAAAATTAAGATCTTTTGGATATAAATTCTTGATTTCCCTAAACCCAACTGCCTCAATTTGTATTTGTGTTAGCAAATGTTGTCTTCTACTAAGAGCCTCTACAATTCTATTAGACTTTCTAACTCAATATGAACATTGGGTGATTATAACTCATTCACAATATTTTGCAACTCTTCTTGTGTACCCTTTAGAGCTTTAGCAATGCCTCTGATAAAATTATTTGACAAGGCACATTGTCCATACAAAATTTTACCTTCTATTAGACATCTTCTTAACTATTTGATGCAAAAGTCAAGATGCACTAAATCTCCTCTAATGTTTCACATACTATTCCAAATAACTTTACATCATGACTTACTTGAGATTTTGTATATGTAACTTCCAAGAGGGTAGTAAATTGATTATCAAATGCATTCATTACCTCTTGCACTCTCTTCTTTGGATCTAGTTCACTAATTTGGACTAGTATGATGTTCTGCAATTTTTTGGTTGCCATCTCAAGAGTTTCTTGAGTCCTCTTGATACCCTTACTCTTCTCAATGATTTTTTTTGTGGAAAATGTTGATAGTTTATAGAAAATTTCAATTTTTGCATCTCCTATGGTTGCCAAGGGTGTGTTGCTCATCATGCTTGCCAAGAGTGATTCCAATGGAGAATTGGATGAGCTTGGAGTCTCTTTTCTTGATTCTTTGGTTGGTTTAGCCAACTAAACTTGAAAACTCTAATGTTCAACCTTCTTTGTTTGTTGTATAAGTCAGAGTATCAAGCTAGCTTCTATTGTGTCATATTGTTATTTTGGTTCATCTTGCTATTGGCTAACCATAGTTTCTTGTTTTGTCTCAACATGTCTTAGCCATGGTGTGAAATGAGATATTTATTATACAATAATCTTCCACTTATTCTTCAATTCATCCTCTTCCTTCTCTTCCTCTTCTTCCATCTCTTTACTTTTATTCTTCTCTTCATCATAGCTAGGATAATCAACTAAGTTCTTAGTAGCCAAATTGTCAACATGTTATCTTGAGCTTTGAATGGATCCTCTATATCATAAACAATGATATGTGTGGTCTCAATGTTCATGGAATTGTCATCAATGGTGATATGTGGTGGCCTATAAAATTTTCTTTCAATGTTTCCTTTAGCTTTCTTGTTGACTTCTTCTTCATTCATCATAGTGACCCATTTTGTCTTTTCCTTTGAAGTACTGGGAGTTGGAGTAGGTGCAATCATTTCAATTCCTGCCTCTTTTAAATAAGCTCTTCTTATAAGTTCACTTAATATATTATTAAAAAGTTCCCATGTGCCCCTTGTCACTTCTTTTAGACCTCCCATGACTCTTAGAACTCTTATTTTATCTCACACAAGTAGGTACAGTCTGTGCATAATTCTTTATGTCTGATCATTGTTATTTACATCATAACATTTTCTAAAAACCTCTTCTCTCAAGTTTTCCTCTTCCTTCTTGGTTTTCAACTTGACTTCATTCAATTTTTCATACATTTCTTTTGGAACTTCTCGATGAATGGAAAGTAAAGGCCTCTTGAACTTAATCATGTATTGGATTATGGTTACATCCAAATTTATTTTCTCTTACATTGGACATCTTTCATAGTACTGCATTAACTTCTTAAGACTGCCTTCCCTTAAGATAGAGTCATTTAGGTTCTCTATTCTGGGCTTCCAATTTGTTTTCTTTTTTTCTAGTATCATCTTCTTCTTTTTGTTGTTGATGTGGTTGTTGTTGTTTCCCTTGGACTTTAGGTGGAACAACTTGTCCTCTCATTTTCTTTCCTTCATAAGTAGTTGTCACTTATTGTCTTTTAATTAGACCAGTAGCCATCTCTTTAACTCTTTTAGGCTTGGATGCTTCTACTTGTTCTTGTTTTACTTCAACCAATCTAGTTGATCTCCTTTTACTATACGAATTATGATAACTTCCTCTGCCATGGGATGATCAAATTAGACTGATGGTGCTGCTACAAATTTTGGTACATGGGCAACTAATTATGAATTGATGGTGTAGTGCTAGGGCCTGTCATAATTGATAATGGTGGAATAACTAGAATATATTAATCTCCAAACTACTTCATCTTAGATAGAGTTCACTTCATATCAGTAAACTCTTGTTGCATCATCTGTGTTTATTTTAAGATCTTCTTCATCTCACTATCAACCTTCTTCCTTGTTTCCTTTTCAATCTTAGACTAATAAGCCATCCTCATATTCTCTTCATATGTACCAAACCTTGAATTGTTAGGATCTAAAAATGAATTTAGGATTCTTTGAGCATATCCTTCAATTGGTTCCTCTGTGATTTCATAACCAAGTGGATCTACATACATCACTCTAGCAGTGACTGCCTCCATGCTGGTGAAATCAATATCTACCATAAAAAAAAATTCATCTTTGTTTTTGTCAACCAAACACTATAGAATTCTCGACCTTTGCTTCATCTTTGATTAAAAGGTTTTCACAATTAGTGTTGTAATGTTGTCAATCTTGTCTATAGGGTGTCTTTTATACAAATCTATAATCTTTTCCATTATGTACTTCGCATTGCTTAAATTAGATATAGGAATGAATGTAAATCTCTTAAAAAGGTGGAAAAATAATTATGTTATCAAATATTGAAATCTTAATTGTGTATTCTTTGCTTTCTTTATCCCTTCCAAATTATCTATCAGTTGAATTCTCAGAATCTCACATAGGTTTACTTGAATCTTTTCAACACATAAATTATATGCCACATGTACAAATCTAGTTGTTAATTCTTCTTCCCTTGAACTAGAACTTAACTTAGTGGCAATGATCTTACTGAAAGGTCTCACATCATCTTGTTTTATCTGACTGGTTACTATACCTCTACCATTGTAGGTTTATTTAGTATTTTCTATCACAATATTCTTGACATTTTTCTCATTTAATGGTATTGATATTTGATTAGATAGACATGTTACTTTATGAATCAATTTAGCTAAAATGACTACTACTTGTCACCCATTCAAAATTTCTCATCATGAATTATGCTCAAAATGATTTTAGTCCAATCCTCATTGTTAAAGTCATTGTAATGATCCCATCTTTTAGCAGTTGACCAAGTGTGTGTGCGTTAGCCTTGTTCTACATGGTCCCGAGGGCTAACGAAGGGTTTAATGGGATCTTGGAGTGTTTTGGCCTAGCCATTTCCAGTTTGGGCCAAAACGAAGTTGATTTACTCAGTTTCAGGCATACTTACTATTTTTAGTAAGTCGGCAGGACACAGTGCAGGTCAATTTTGGTGATTGGATTCGATACTCCTCGGTGAGAGCTTTCCGATGAGCTATCACTCACATTATTCAAAGTCCGATTGCTAATACATTTTAATGCCTGAAGTTTTATTAAAGTAACGTCTAATTTAATTGTAAAATATTAAAGTGTTACTTTAATATTTATTTTATGGTGATGTGTACCCAAAGGAGACATAAGGGGTATTTTAATATATGTTTTATATTATACATCTTTTATCCCACATTGCCCATATGAGTTGAGCAGACCCGTGGGAATAGAATAAAAGGAAGCATTTGTGGCTTCATTAGGCAGGTTGAATATGAGAAGAAATTGGTATGTGAGTTGCAGCTCAGTTCTTGGCATTTGAGGACGTCTATCCTCTCTTGTAACATTCTAGACGTCATTCCCTTGGGGTTTGGCCTTTGGAATTCTTTCTTATTGGCTTCATTATCAGGCAGTTTAGTTGCATTTCCGGCTACAGGCAGATTTGGTATTTTGCTCATATCTTCTTCACTACTTGTCCGACGCTTATGCCGCTTTGAGGGAATGGTATTACGAAGGTAGTGGACTGATTGAAGGACAAAGTATTGGAGCAGCAAGTTCGTAAGCATGGGCTGGAGTATTATGACAATATTGCTGAAGTAATTAGTGAGTTGATAAATTTGCCATGTATTTGGTTTTATGAATTCTGAAAATAACATTTTATTAGCAGCAATTCATTTCCACTTTGCATATTATTGTAGTTCCTTTCTTGTTTATGTTGTATGATACCAATTCCATGCATGAAACACAACAAACAAATAAACGTTTGATTTCCGGAGTTATAAGGGGTTTTAAGAAGTTGAATGCAAACTGTTTGACATAATTCCTTTCAGCAATTTGGTTTAGTTTTTTGGGACATCCAGGGGTGCCCATTACAGTGGTATCAGAGCTATAAGTCCTGCCATCCTGTGGAGGTCTTATAGGGAATTTGGAACAGCCGGATAGAGGGAAAAAGTAAGTAAAAAACACAGGCTAAGCATTTATGTTTGAGCATGCAATAGGGGCCTTATAATTTTCGCGATACCAGAGCAAGACAAAATAGGATTTCAGATTTGCAAAGCAAACAGTCTAGTACATCTGTGCAGGGGGACATTGAATCCAGCCATACAGACACGGAGGAGATATTCTTTGATCAGGACAACAATATGGGTGATCGAGATGACAGGAATACAGGATTAGGCGGAGGCGGGAATGCTGGTCCAGATCAGGGGGAGGTACTGTTCAGAGAGTTATTGGGTACATTAGAGAAGGGGCAACGTATGCAACAGGAGCAGAATAGGCAAATGGATATGATGTTGCAGCTTATGGCTAGACAGATGGGCATCAACATTGATGATTTGTATGCTGCTCCAGAGCAGAAGGTAGTTGATTCCTCAGGTGGGATCGAGACATGTATAGAGCCAACCAATTATGATGTTGGTGATGTGGGCATTTTGACAGAGTCAGTAGAGACATGCGTGCAAAGTCAGGAGACCACATATGAAGCCTTGTCAGGGATGATGATGTAGCAATAGTGGAATTAGGAGAATGCAAGGGAACTGTCATATCAACAACCACTTCTATGTCAGTTGAACCATCCAATGAGGAGTTTGGTAATAAGCATGCGGTTGTAGATTTGTGCTCTGATGATAGTACACTTGTTATTGCTAATGAGGTGAGCAATATAGTGACAGAGTCATATTATACTATCGATCAACAAAGTGTTAATGTTCACTCTTGGGATAGTACTATGTTCAACATGGATGCAACATTGTCTTATGACAATCTGATGTTTGAGGCTGATGTTAATCATTCACCTGAGTGGAGATGGGCTCAGTTTTCACTATCTACAAAGATTCAGTTTTGTGTTGCAGCAGTTGGGAGGAAGAGGTTTCAGAGATCTTCTATGGAGCCGCCTTCTGGTGACATCCAGACTTATACTTCATCAGCACAAGTTTTGGGAGCTAACTTGCAGGACATGTGGTTGGTCCTAATGATGTTCATTTGCAGTTTGTTTAATGTCTATATGGATATCACACATTACTTCAATTGGGATCCAGGTGGAGGTTGGAGTTCATTATGTTGCTTAATTGCTTGAGGACAAGCAATTTCAAGGAGGGCGGATTTGTAATGATCCCATCTTTTAGCAGTTGACCAAGTGTGTGTGCGTTAGCCTTGTTCTACATGGTCCCGAGGGCTAACGAAGGGTTTAATGGGATCTTGGAGTGTTGGCCTAGCCATTTCCAGTTTGGGCCAAAACGAAGTTGATTTACTCAGTTTCAGGCATACTTACTATTTTTAGTAAGTCGGCAGGACACAGTGCAGGTCAATTTTGGTGATTGGATTCGATACTCCTCGGTGAGAGCTTTCCGATGAGCTATCACTCGCATTATTCAAAGTCTGATTGCTAATACATTTTAATGCCTGAAGTTTTATTAAAGTAACGTCTAATTTAATTGTAAAATATTAAAGTGTTACTTTAATATTTATTTTATGGTGATGTGTACCCAAAGGAGACATAAGGGGTATTTTAATATATGTTTTATATTATACATCTTTTATCCCACATTGCCCATATGAGTTGAGCGGACCCGTGGGAATAGAATAAAAGGAAGCATTTGTGGCTTCATTAGGCAGGTTGAATATGAGAAGAAATTGGTGTGTGAGTTGCAGCTTTGTTCTTGGCATTTGAGGACGTCTATCCTCTTTTGTAACATTCTAGACGTCATTCCCTTGGGGTTTGGCCTTTGGAATTCTTTCTTATTGGCTTCATTATCAGGCACTTTAGTTGCATTTTCGGCTACAGGCAGATTTGATATTTTGCTCATATCTTCTTCACTACTTGTCCGATGCTTATGCCGCTTGGAGGGAATGGTATTATGAAGGTAGTGGACTGATTGGAGGACAAAGTATTGTAGCAGCAAGTTCGTAAGCATGGACTGGAGTATTATGACAATATTGCTGAAGTAATTACAATTTGGTTTAGTTTTTTGGGACATCCAAGGGTGTCCATTACACAATCCTTGGAATTGATGTATAGTATATCCTTTTAAATATCAATCTCACTTACCTCTTGATTGATTAATTTGAGGAAGTGTGATCACCTGACACATTGGGTGAAGTGATCCCTTCTAAACTTGATGTGTTGCAATCTTCCTCTCTCATCCATGTCTTGTTCATCTCATCTATGACATTCTCAACATCTACCTTTCCTTTTCTTTTGTTGAACTCATTGCTTGGTTCCTTTAACCTTGTTGGACAATTTATGCTTATGTGACTAGTCTTAAAACAACTAAAACATGTGGTTTGACTTAACCACCTTTTGTAGTCACTTTTGAAATGTGTTCTAATGTAATTTTTAGCAACATGTCCATACTCTTGATAGTAGTGACAACTATACCTTGTATTATAATCCCAATTATAAGAGTTACCATTATGTTTTACCTTTGTTTGCTTGTTTTATGACCATTTAGGCTTGGATCTACACTCATATGCTCTATGTCCATACTTCTAATAGTTATAGCAGTATCCATATCTTTATGTGCTTATGGTCTTGGTTCTGCATTCAAATGTTTGATGTTCTTTTTTGTTGCATTTATGGAAATGAACCATGAACTTCAACTTAGGATTTTGATTTGTAGTCTTACTCCTACAAACATTAGTAGTATGATCTATCTTACCACAATTATGACAAGTAGGTTTGGAGTTTGTACCTTTGTTGCTTCTTTCCTCAAAACTTTTGGATGATTCTCCTTCTAGAAGTATTACTATTGGATCTAGGAGATCTCATCAATTATTCAAAATACTTGATGGATTCACTAGGTTTATTGAAACTGTTAGCAAACTCTTTTTCTCTTTTTAGATAATTTCTCAGTTGTTCATTTTGCAACTTTAGTGTTACTATCTCAATATCCTTTGCATTCAGTTCATGATTTGCAATCATCATTTGACCCAAAACTTCCAATTTCATATTAGCAACCTAGTTACCTCTGATGTTTTCTCTTCCAGTCTATTGATCAAAATCCTTTTGTCATCTTTAATCATGACATTGTCCTCTTTAGCTTTTTGTTTTTGCTCGGTCATCCCACATAGCAATACTGATTGGACTTCTTGTTCTCTCTTTAGATTTCTAACTTATTTAGTTAGGATTCCATTCTTTTCCATCAGATCTGCAATTGTTGCATCAAATTCATTGGAGTTGCCATTTGCAAATAATTCAGTAGTGTCAATCTCTTCAATAGCAATTTCCTTCCTTCTTTTCAATGATCTCTTTAACTCAACTCTTGCTTCATTCAACTAATGTAGGGAAAGTTGTATTTCAACCCTCTAGTTCTTAATAGTCTTTCCCAACTTGTAGACTTCCATCTTCAAGATCTTTCCTCAAAGCTTCAAAGCTTTACTTTCAGAAAACTGTGCTCTGATATCAATTGTTAGAAATACAATAGGGAAGTAAACTCTGAGAGGGGGGGTGAATCACCATTTAAAACTTTCAACCTCAAAAACTATTCACCACACATCCATCTCACAATCTATGCATATAAATTGAAATACCAAATTAAACATGAAAGTAAAATATTCAACACATGTATGACACAAGATATTTGGTTATCCAAAAACCCTCCAAGGAGAAGGTAAAACTGGGGAGGGTGACACCCACAAATCTTCACTACTACAGTAATAAAGTGTATCTAATGAAGCTTACAATGTTTGATCATGAAACATGATCTACCCTATTAAAGGCTTACAAGATTTGTATAGCTTACCCTGTTAAAGGATTTAAACACCCTGCTAAAAGTGTGTCTGGTAAGAGGACTTTAACTTACAATGAAGTAAGCACCTTGTTAAAGGATTTACAATAGTCTGTTAAGACTAATCTGTTAAGAGATTTAATTGATTTACCTATTAAAATGTCTCAGCGATGATCCTTCGGTTAGCACTCTATTGCTTGATGTTAGATCACCTCTATACTAACGTGTACTTGATCCTTTCTAATCAGATGTATCTTTATTGTCCTCTAATTCCTTTCCTCTTTTCTCCTTTAACTAATTCTGCAATGTAACTCAATTCATAACACCTTAATCACCATGAATACTATGTTTGTGCATGCAAACTCTCTTCAATTCTCCTTTTTTTTAGCATTCATAAAATTTTAGGGTTTTTCTTCCTTGAGAAGACCTAGGTGACTTAGGGTTAGGTATGAATCAACATTTGCGATTCACCCATATTGCTGCTTAAACCTTCTATTTTTCTAATTCAATGCATGTAATGCATAGGGATTCATATTCAAGATTTGTCCTTATAAACAAATATCGTAAAATAATCTTTAAGTTAGCCCAAAAATGGTTTACATATAAGTCTGTGCCATTACAAACAACTATGTCAAAGTTGTGTAACTCGACACTTGAAGTCCCTGATGCTTGACATCAACTACAACTTCAATGTTATAACTTAGCCTCTTAATGACTCAACATCCATTGATCACTCGGCATCTGAATAGCTCGGCACATACCATTTGCTCAGCACTTGAGTGACTCGACACTTACTAGTTACTCAACTCACACTAAATATCTATTGCTTGGCATATACTATCCAATAACTTATGATCGGCCTGTATTACTTCTTCAGCATGAACTAAGTAAATGACTTAAGTATATTGTCACTCATATGTCAAAACCAATCCAAGATTAACATTGAACACTAGATCAAGTTGATGTAGTAAAATACATGTTTTATCATGACTGTAATGGGCACCCTTGGATGTCCCAAAAAACTAAACCAATTTGCTGAAAGGAATTTTGTCAAACAGTTTGCATGCAACCTCTTATTTCTCCATTTAATGTTTTAAACCCCTTATCACTCCGAAAATCAAACGTTTATTTGTTTGTTGTGTTTTGTGCATGGAATTGGTATCATACAACATAAACAAGAAAGAAACTACAATAATATGCAAAGTGGAAATGAACTGCTGCTAATAAAATGTTATTTTCAGAATTCATAAAACCAAATACATGGCAGATTTAACAACTCACTAATTACTTCAGCAGTATTGACATAATACTCCAGCCCATGCTTTTGAACTTGCTGCTACAATACTTTGTCCTTCAATCAGTCCACTACCTTCGTAATACCATTCCCTCAAAGCGGCATAAGCATCGGACAAGTAGTGAAGAAGATATGAGCAAAATACCAAATCTGCCTGTAGCCGGAAATGCAACTAAACTACCTGATAATGAAGCCAAAAACAAAGAATTCCAAAGGCCAAACCCCAAGGGAATGACGTCTAGAATGTTACAAGAGAGGATAGACGTCCTCAAATGCCAAGAACTGAGCTGCAACTCACATACCAATTTCTTCTCATATTCAACCTTTCTAATGAAGTCACAAATGCTTCCTTTTATTCTATTTCCAAGGGTCTGCTCAAATCATATGGGCAATGTGGGATAAAAGATGTGTAATATATAAAACATATATTAAAATACCCCTTATGTCTCCTTTGGGTACACATCACCATAAAATAAATATTAAAGTAACACTTTAATATTTTACAATTAAATTAGATGTTACTTTAACAAAACTTCAGGCATTAAAATGTATTAGCAATCGGACTCCGAATAATGCGAGTGATAGCTCATTGGAAAGCTCTCACCGAAGAGTATCGAATCCAATCACCAAAATTGACCTGCACTATGTCCTGCCGACTTATTAAAAAATAGTAAGTATGCCTGAAACTGAGTAAATCAACTTCGTTTTGGTCCAAACTAGAAATGACTAGGCCAAAACACTCTAGGATCCCATTAAACCCTTCGTTAGCCTTCGGGACCATCTAGAACAAGGCTAACACACACACACTTGGTCAACTACTAAAAGAACGTGAAGGCCAAAAGATGGGATCATTACAAATCCGCCCTCCTTGAAATTGCTTGTCCTCAAGCAATTAAGTAACATAATGGATTCCAACCTCCACCTGGATCCCAATAGGTGATATCCATATGGAAGTTAAACCAACTGCAAATCCACATCCTCAGGACCAACCCCTGTAGCCTAGCATTCAAAACTTGTGCTGATGAAGTCAGAATGTCACCATAAGGCAACTCCATAGAAGATCTATGAAACGTTTTCTTCCCTTTATCCATCCACATAATATATATTGGACTGGAATGCATATTATCACCATCATGCATTGAAAAAGATGTTGTTGTAGGTGAACCATATGTACTCATGCTAACTGTATCAACAATAGGTGTTGCCGCATCGAAATATATGGACATAGGAACAACATTAACTGCTGCAACAGAAAACTGAACTAAATTTGTAGTTGATGAAAACTCATAATCATTAACATGTGTGGCTTCATTAGAAAATACATCAACCACTGCATTTATACCATTAGACTCCTCATTGGATGCTTCAACTGACATAGAAGTGGCTGCTGATATGATAGTATCCTCGCATTCTCCTAATTCCACTATTGCTACGTCATCATCCCTTGACAAGGCTTCATATGTGGTCTCCCGACTTCGCACGCATGTCTCTACTGACTCTGCCGAAATGCCCACATCACCAACATCATAGCTGGCTGGCTCTATACGTGTCTCAATCCCACCTGAGAAATCAACTACCTTCTGCTCTGGAGCAAGATACAAATCATCAATGTTGATGCCCATCTGTCTAGCCATAAGCTGCAACATCATATCCATTCGCCTATTCCGCTCCTGTTGCTTATGTTGCCCCTTCTCTAATGTACCCAATAACTGTCTGAACATCACATCTTGATCTGGACTAATATACATCTTATCTAGCTATCAATATGATCTCCACAGGATGGTAGGACTTATAGCTCTGATACCACTGTAATGGGCACCCTTGGATGTCCCAAAAAACTAAACCAATTTGCTGAAAGGAATTTTGTCAAACAGTTTGCATGCAACCTCTTATTTCTCCATTTAATGTTTTAAACCCCTTATCACTCCGAAAATCAAACGTTTATTTGTTTGTTGTGTTTTGTGCATGGAATTGGTATCATACAACATAAACAAGAAAGAAACTACAATAATATGCAAAGTGGAAATGAACTGCTGCTAATAAAATGTTATTTTCAGAATTCATAAAACCAAATACATGGCAGATTTAACAACTCACTAATTACTTTAGCAGTATTGACATAATACTCCAGCCCATGCTTTTGAACTTGCTGCTACAATACTTTGTCCTTCAATCAGTCCACTACCTTCGTAATACCATTCCCTCAAAGCGGCATAAGCGTCGGACAAGTAGTGAAGAAGATATGAGCAAAATACCAAATCTGCCTGTAGCTGGAAATGCAACTAAACTGCCTGATAATGAAGCCAATAAGAAAGAATTCCAAAGGCCAAACCCCAAGGGAATGACGTCTAGAATGTTACAAGAGAGGATAGACGTCCTCAAATGCCAAGAACTGAGCTGCAACTCACATACCAATTTCTTCTCATATTCAACCTTTCTAATGAAGTCACAAATGCTTCCTTTTATTCTATTTCCAAGGGTCCGCTCAAATCATATGGGCAATGTGGGATAAAAGATGTGTAATATATAAAACATATATTAAAATACCCCTTATGTCTCCTTTGGGTACACATCACCATAAAATAAATATTAAAGTAACACTTTAATATTTTACAATTAAATTAGATGTTACTTTAACAAAACTTCAGGCATTAAAATGTATTAGCAATCGGACTCCGAATAATGCGAGTGATAGCTCATCGGAAAGCTCTCACCGAAGAGTATCGAATCCAATCACCAAAATTGACCTGCACTGTGTCCTGCCGACTTATTAAAAAATAGTAAGTATGCCTGAAACTGAGTAAATCAACTTCGTTTTGGTCCAAACTGGAAATGACTAGGCCAAAACACTCTAGGATCCCATTAAACCCTTCGTTAGCCTTCGGGACCATGTAGAACAAGGCTAACGCACACACACTTGGTCAACTACTAAAAGAACGTGAAGGCCAAAAGATGGGATCATTACAGATTGAGTTCTAAAAAGATTACATATGCATGAAGAAAGATGCAAAGTGTTGATTACAATCCAGAAGAAATCTTGCACCCCACTCTAGGGATGCACACATACACACCATCGAAGGGTGCACACCTTCATAGGTGCACACTTGGAACCAAGGACCTATATAAGGCCCCAACCCTTCTCCTTCCATTCACTTGCTCTTGCTCCTTGAAGAAGACTGCATCTCCACAGCTCTACCCCCTCGTAATTGTGCTACCTTGCTCCCTCTCATACATAGCTAAGAACAAATACTAAGGTTAAAATACCTTAGAGGTGTGCATATATGAACCCCTCTAGGGTGCATTGTGTGCACCTCCACACACTCAAATCATAAAAATAAGAAACAAAAACCTAAGGCCAAGTCAACCACTAGAAGTGTGTACATGCACACCCCCATGAGGTTCACATGTGTGCACCTCTACACAAAAGCTAAAAAGTAGAGGTTCCCCCCCTTACACTACACATTGTGCATGTGCGCAGCTGGCCTAGCTGCACATGTGTGGAACTACGTACTTAGCCTTTTTAAGGGCTAATTCAGTGTACGAGTGCATGTGTAAAGGTGGGCTAGGTGCACTAAAGTGCATAATAGGGCATTTTGAATGGGGACTACTTTTTCATCTATTTTGAATGGGTTTGATCTATTTTAGAGTCAGTATATAGTTTTTTTAAGGTTAATTTTTTTCCTTTTGAAAGTGTAAGACTTATGTTTGCCTCTTTTGTGTAGATCAAATGACATCCTCGTCATCTTCCATAGTAGAGAAGTTGACACCAAAACCTATTGCTTTCAAGTATAAAGGAGCCCCAAAGAAGTCATGATTCTAGGATGGGCATGCAAAAATCTGAGCCATAGAGCTAGGACACATCAAATGGAATGCATTCCTTACAATCTACAATAAACCAAGGGAAATGTCTACTATGGTATCTGCTTTAATCCAGTTTGATCTTGTAAATGCAACATCTCACCCACATTAGTCCAATCTTCAAAATTTATTATGACACTAGAAGAGCACTATGTGACCAAGGAAAAGGTCATGAAGAGAATAACTGGAGAGATTGTCTTGGACCTCCAACCTTGAAACATTGAGAAAGTGTTTCACCTTTTGTGGACGGATCAATACTTATAGATTTCATATGATGAGGTCGAATGATGGTATAAAGATAATGAGAAAGAGGTAATGGAAATAGTACAATCCTCTTTATTGACCGATAGGACACCTTTGGGCTGTAGATTAGGCAAGGTGGATATGACTAGAGGATACATGAAAGATGAAAATGAATATAGGATTGTCCTCTTAAGAAGAGTAATGGGTCTTCTTGTAGCAAGTAACTTACTAACATGGATGGTTCATCTCATTGAAACCATAAGGATTGTGAAGATACATATTGATTGGGCTACCATCCCAAGTGATAACATGGATGAGTAGCTAGTCACTATAAAAGTAGACTCTCACTTCTACATGACATCATACATGGTGTACTTTCTAGAAACTAGAACCACAGATTATCTAGGCATTTACAAAAAGGGAAGCATGTAAGATGAAAATTCTTAGCCCTATGTGGTGTACCCATAATTGGTAAAGAAGAAGCTCCCACTACAAAGTGTGGAATACAAAGTGGTGAATGATGGGTTCATCTTTGCTATCATCTGATTTATTGAAGGGCATTATGCAAAGAGAATATCAGTAGAGGAAACAACTCAAATTATAAAAATCAAAGCCTACTAAATTGAATTGAAGCCTTCACATATCTTCAAGTAGCTCGTAAAATGCTATTGATGTAGGAGCATCCTGGGTTGTATGGCTATCCCGCATGTTCTCTTATTCCTGTTGGTGCTGAGCTCTTAGTTGTTTCCAAGTTCATGGTTGATGCTGAGATCTTAGTTTTTGGCAATTTCGTCATCAATGCTAAGTTCTAAGTTATTTCCAAGTTCATGGTTGGCATTAAGTTCTTAGTTGGGGTCAAGTTCTTAGTATTTTTTGAGTGCCTATTGGTGCCAACTTTGTGTATGTGTTGAGCATTGCCGAGTGCCTATTTTCCTTGGTCCTTCTTCGACTGAGCTGTTTATGTATTGTTCCAGTTTGAGCCAACCTTGCATGTATTTAATTTTGTATTTGTATTTAATATTTATTAAGATATGACTTGTGGCTTGATTATGCATTTAATGTAAAGGTTTATTTAGTTGGTAATTTGTAAACAGGCCGACTTATGACTGTGCATGTATTTAAAGGGGCCTTGGGTAGAGTCTTAAAGGAGGATTGAACTAGGAAGAGTAAGAAGGACGATTAGAATATGTAGATCATCATTGAAGATCAAAGATTGAATTGTATTATTGGCCATAACCTGGAAGGCCTCACAGTCGGGCATGTATTTGGTAATTTGATGAATCTGTGAGTGTTTTTTCTACTCTATCTCCTTTGGTTGTTATTCTCTATGTTGTGTTTCCACTGTGTTTACTCTTGCAGGTGGCTTTGAAAAATGGGTGTCCCTTTGGCCCTAGTTGCCTTGGTCTCCCTATGTCAGGTGGTATCAAAGCTTGAAGTTCGTCCTTGTGGAGATTGGATTGTGTAGAGCTCTAAGTTGATTTGGTTGTAGAGTAGTAGATTTTAGGATTTGACCTACAAATTGTAGAGGCTTATGATCTTGTAGGAACTTGATTGTAAATATGGTTTGAGGTAGAGGAAACATTGATAATGCATTATTAGATACATATGGACAAATTCTAGCCAAATTAGATGTCGTAAAGACAACCAAGAGAGGAGCACATCTTGATGATGTAAGTGATGATGAATTAGTAACACCAAAACCTAATCCAAAACTTGAAGAAGATCAAGATGAGGCAAGATTGTTGAGAGTATTGTCTAGGGCATATTCAAAGCCTACTATAGAAGTTGTTTCTTATGATGGAAAATTGGACACAAATATTGTGTTGGATTGGATCTCTGATATGGAGAAGTTTTTTGAGTGTGAAAACACTCCTAATAATAAGAAGGTAAAAATTGCAGTTACTAGGTTGAAGGGTCATGCCTTACTATGGTGGGAGAATTTGCAAACTAATAGACAAAGGAGAGGAAAAGAGAAGATAAAGACTTGGCCAAAAATGGTGAAAAGGGTGAAGAAAAAGTTCCTTCTTGCTGATTGCCAAGTTAGCTTGTTGAGAGAGATGCAAAATTTGAGACAAAGGGACATGACTGTGAAGTAGTATACTGAAGAATTTTATAAATTGGACATCAGATATAGACATGTGGATAATGATTTTCAAAAAATTGCAAGGTACATAAATAGATTGAGATCTAGGATTCAAGATGAGCATAAGATATTGGTAAGTGAACAATGTATTGTGAAGTTAAAAAATTGGACATTATTTTGATGAAGTTTTGTGTGACATTATGCCTATGGACTATTGTCATATTTTTTTGGGTAGACCTTGGCAATATGATAGATATGCTATACATGATGGAAGATTGAATCAATATACTCTTTGGGTGAATGGGATAAAAAAAAAATTGTTGCCTTTGATTGAAAGTCCAGATGAGGTTGATTGTACTTCTGTGAGAATTTGCATGGTTAATGGAAAGCAATTTGAAAAGAAATGAAGAAGAATCAAGTTTTTTTTCTATAATTCCTAGGAATCCAAGTTGTACTAGTAGTATCCAAGTGACAAAAAATAGTGGTGATCGAGTAACAACTAGTAATGACCAAGCTGAAGAAACTAGTAGAAGCCGAGTACCAGCAAAAATTGAAAATTTGCTAAATGGGTATAAAGAAATTATTGTGGAGGATATTCCTAATGTTTTATCATCAGTAAGAAGTATAAGTCATTGGATGGATCTAATTCCTGGAGCTATTTTTCTGAATAAAGCACCATATAGATTGATAGCTATAGAGAATGCATAACTTAATAGACAAGTGCATGAGTTGCTGCAAAAAGGCTTGATCAGAGAAAGTTTGAATCCATGTGTTGTACCTATTGTATTAGCACCTAATAAGAATGGAGAATGGAGAATGTGTACTGATTCTAGAGCTATCAACAAGATCATAGTGAAATATAAGTTTCCTATGTCAAGGATGGATGACATAATGGATTGCTTGAGTGGAGACAAGTATTTTAGTATGATTGATTTGAAGAGTGGTTATCATTAGATTAGAAATAGAGAAGGTGATGAATAGAAGACTACTTTCAAGACTAAAGATGGTTTGTATGAATGGTTAGTAGTGCCTTTTGGTTTGACTAATGCACCTAGTACTTTTATGAGGTTGATGAATGAGGTTCTGAAGAGATTTTTGGGTAAGTTTGTGATTGTTTATTTGGATGATATTTTGATATTCACTAAGATGAAGGAAGAACGTATTGGCATGTTAGAAAAGTATTGTAGAGATTGAAAAAGGATAAGTTCATGATTGACATGAAAAAGTATTCTTTTATGCAAGAGGAAATTGTGTATTTTGGATTTGTGATTTCAGTTGATGGTTTGAGAATGGATCTTGAGAAAGGTAAAGAAATTTTAGAATGACCACCTAAGAATGTGGGTAAGGTAAGATCATTTCATGGTTTGGCTAGTTTTTATAGGAAGTTTATAAAGAATTTCAATTCTATTTGCAATGCTATGACTGAGACAATAAGAGGAGACAAAAATGATTTCAAGTGGACACATGGAGCTGATAAGAGTTTTGAGACTTTGAAACAAGAGGTTGTTGAGTTACCCGTGTTGGCTTTGCATGATTTCAATAAGGTATTTCACATCGAATGTGATACAAATGGTAGTGCAATAAGAGCTATGTTAAGTCAAGAAGATAAACATATTTCTTTCTTTAGTGTGAAGTTGAATAATGCTAGTAGAAAATATTCTATATATAATCAAGAGTTTTATGCTATTGTTCAAGCCTTGAAGAAGTGGAGGCATTATTTGATTCCTAAGAAGTGTGTTGTATACTGATCATAAATCTAAATAGTACTTGGAAAGTCAACATAAATTGAATCAAAGACATATGAATTAGGTTGAGTACTTGTAGAGTTTCACATTTGTGATTAAGCATAAAAGTGGAGTCACTAATCGAGTTGTTGATGTATTGAGCAGAAGACGTTCTTTGTTGATTGAGATGAAGGTTGAAGTTCTTGGTTTTGATGAGATAAAAAAATTGTATGATATTGAACCTAATTTTTTTGAGGTGTGGAGAGAGAACAAAGCACCAAATCTATTAGATCACATGAATAATTTGTTAGAGTGGGGTTTTCATTGCACCAAAAGATCGATCTATCAATGCCCAATACAACCACTCAACTTATAGTACACATGAGGTGGTTAAGCCCTTGTAACAAATCCTAAGGGGAGCACTAACCATATTTCCAACAATATCCCCCTCAGCATTACCTAAGGGTGTGAGGATTTGAACCTGTGACCAAGCTTTGATACCACTTGTTAGAGTGGAGTTTCCATTGCACCAAAAGATCGATCTATCAATGCCTGGTACAACTGATGGGGCGCTTCTTCACTTATAGTATTTTTTCTCTACTAAGGCTAATTATTAGCCTTCTTAGGGACTCTTTTTTAACCCTAACCTAGAGGACTCTCTCCTAATCCCCTTCTTCCAAGAAACTCACCAATCTGGTGCAGGAGCACGTATGCGATAGGAAGTTTGGTGGCAACAGGAAGACAACTTGCATTATGACTAAAATGCAGGGTACAAAGCAAATATCAAAAAGTTTTGATTTTAAAATCTAAATTTTGAAATGTTTGTGTGTGTGAGTTTAGAGATTTATGTCCTATGATGTGGTGGCATAAATGGAGGAGTGAAATGATAAACTCTCCAAATATAGCCACTTAGGACCATGTGTGTTTGTTTTAGTGGAGTTAGTAGCGTGCAATGATTTAAGAATCTAATCATATCCTAAAAAAGGACAGATAGTTGGTAGCAGGAATATTCATAATTTTTGAAACAGTCTCCTATTCTTGGATAGGGACGTTTCATATTCCTTATTTAGGGAGTCAGTTTTTAGAGAGGAAGAGAGAGGAAGAAGACAAGTTTTTTTTTTTTGGGTTGAATTCGGTATGTTTGCAGAAATCAGTCTCAGTGTGTTTGTAATATCTCCCAAATGCACCATTGGATTTTGATGAGCTTTGGATATGTTGTTATAGGCCTAATTACGCCCATCTTCACTAGAGCGATTGAAGAGTTTTGATCTGGTTCAAAAGTTATTCATGTTTGAGTGCAGGTCTATCTAGAGACAGCAAGAAGCAATATTTTACAAAAAAATGTACTCTGATGCGTGGTCAATATCTCAAGTTTGAACCGTTAGATTTATCTCAAATTTTTATATGTTGTTTGAAACCTAGTTATGCAAAATCTCAATGGTTGGATTGAGTAAATATTTTTCAGTTCGAAAGTTATTCATGTCTGAGTGCAGGTCTATCCAAGAGGCAACAAGAATGTATTTTCTGGGCAATTTGTTTTAAAACTTTTGTTTAATGGATTAAGTGGATGGAAAAGTATATAGAATGGATTTAGAGAGTATATGAATTTTTAATGTGTATGAAGAAACTCAATTAATATATTGTGATGTTGGATTTTAGTGTGTGATCCTGAAGGTTGTAGATGCCCCTTGATGCAACTCAGTTGAGTGTCTGATTCCTCTTGAGTTTTCCAAGGTGTGGCTCTGCATCATTTTTGGTATCAGAGCCTTTGTGAAGGTTTCCAGATTGACGAGTTTGAGCCTTTGAAGCAACCCTTCAAGTTGAGTATATCCATGACAGGTTTCCAAATTGTAGCTCTGCATCATAATGGAAGAAGAAGAAGCAAAAAGACAAAGCTATAGCCAAAGCTATTCTATATTCCGAACAAAGTGCAAGTGCAAGAATAAGGTATGCAAAGTTATAGTTGATAGTGGTTCTTTTGAAAATATAATCTCAGTAGAAATGGTTGAGAAACTGAATCTTCCAAGAGTACCTCATGATTTACCTTACAGAGCTTATGGGTTAGGAGATGAACAATGGATTGATGTCTTCGAAAAGTCATATGTTTCTTTTAATATCGGACCATATTTTGATACCATTGAATGTGATATTATGCCTTTAAAAGATTGTCACTTGATTTTGGGAAGAGCATGGCAATATGATAGGTCAACCATATATGATTGTAGAGAAAAGACATATATCGTCAACACGAATGGGAAGAAGATGCTTTTATTTCCATTGAAGGATGATACAACATGGAAGGAATCAAGAAGTATAGGTCTTATTGATAGGATAGCATTTCCAATGCATGATGAAGTGAAAGAGGAAGTGAAAGAAGTTTTGGTAGAGGCAAATGAAACTACAGAGAAGGCAGCCATAAAGAGTGTAGATGTATGTGAAGTTGGTACAAAAATCTCAACAATGATAGATGTAAGTTGTCCTTTGGAAGGGAAAGAACCTGAAGAGCAGAAAGAAGATAAATTGCAGCAAGTAAATGTTGATGAGAAGAATAAAGAGGAAAGTCCTATGGGATTTGAGTGTGATAAAGTTATGGTTGGAACAATAATGTGTCCTTTGAAAATAGAGATGAGTACAATGCTGAAAGGTACTCCTATGAAAGAGAGTTTGGAGGAAAATAACGAAGCCTTCAAAATGCATGATGTAGTGAAATGTCAAGAGCAATGGCATGAGGATGGAGATAAAGATTGTGTAGCAGCAAGTTCTGAAGAAGAATCTGATTTATGGGAAGAGTTTACAACCATCATGGGAGAATGGCAAAGCAATGGTGGTAGTATGGAGACTCAGCATGAAGAAGTTTCCAAAGAAGAGGTATCAGATGATGTTATGGACAAAGAAGATGAGGCTGGATATATTTATGACAGGGCAACAAATTATTTTAGGGACATAAATTTCAGAATAAAAATTCAAGTGTATGTAGCAATAATAAAAATTCAGAATGTGATGAAGTTACAAGTGTATGTAGCAGCCATACAAATTCAGAATATGATGAAGTGGATGCATAGTGAGCAGCAAATAATTTTTATCTTACCAACGAAAAACAAACCAAAGGTAAAGATGAAAGAGAAAGAGAAAATTCAAATGATACAAGTTCAAGAAAGGCCAAGTTTTCTAATGGAGGAAAAGTACAAACCAAAAGTCAAGATGAAGGGATACATATGTTTTTCTAATGCTTTGTTTTGTAGGTGTTTCCAAGGGACTTGGAAACTTTTGAAATTTGGGAGTATGGTGCAGGAGCATGTATGCGATAGGAAGTTTGGTGGCGACAGGAAGACAACTTGCAATATGACTAAAATGCAGGGTACAAAGCAAATATAAAAAAGTTTTGATTTAAAAATCTAAATTTTGAAATGTTTGTGTGTGTGAGTTTAGAGTTTTATGTCCTATGATGTGGTGGCATAAATGGAGGAGTGAAATGATAAACTCTCCAAATATAGCCACTTAGGACCATGTGTGTTTGTTTTAGTGGAGTTAGTAGTGTGCAATGATTTAAGAATCTAATCATATCCTAAAAAAGGACAGATAGTTGGCAGCAGGAATATTCATAATTTTTGAAACAGTCTCTTATTCTTGGATAGGGACGTTTCATATTCCTTATTTAGGGAGTCAGTTTTTAGAGAGGAAGAGAGAGGAAGAAGACAAGTTTTTATTTTTGGGTTGAATTCGGTATGTTTGCAGAAATTAGTCTCAGTGCGTTTGTAATATCTCCCAAATGCCACATTGTATTTTGATGAGCTTTGGATATGTTGTTATAGGCCTAATTACGCTCATCTTCACTAGAGCGATCGAAGAGTTTTGATCTGGTTCAAAAGTTATTCATGTTTGAGTGCAGGTCTATCTAGAGACAGCAAGAAGCAATATTTTGCAGAAAAATGTACTCTGATGCGTGGTCAATATCTCAAGTTTGAACCGTTAGATTTCTCTCAAATTTTTATATGTTGTTTGAAACCTAGTTATGCCAAATCTCAATGGTTGGATTGATTAAATCTTTTTTAGTTCAAAAGTTATTCATGTCTAAGTGCAGGTCTATCCAGGAGGCAGCAAGAATGTATTTTCTGGGCAATTTGTTTTAAAACTTTTGTTTAATGGATTAAGTGGATGGAAAAGTATATAGAATGGATTTAGAGAGTATATGAATTTTTAATGTGTATGAAGAAACTCAATTAATACATTGTGATGTTGGATTTTAGTGTGTGATCCTGAAGGTTGTAGATGCCCCTTGATGCAACTCAGTTGAGTGTCTGATTCCTCCTGAGTTTTCCAAGGTGTGGCTCTGCATCACAATCAATTCAAGTTTCACTCCCTAACCCAAAACTCCACACTATGCACTTCTTGGCCTATCAAGCCAAAATCCCACCAAATGCTATGAGAAAAGAAAAATAAAGTTTGAGCCTCCCTTATGAGGTTATTGGATCATTTCAATCCATTTTGCATCATTTTGATAAGTCTCACACACCCACAATCCAATGTTTCTCTATTTTCCCTTGTAGCCTTAAGAGCCCCTATTAACCCTCCTAGAAACAAGGAACCTTCAATATCTTAAAACATATCTTAAAAAGGCTTATTGATGACTTCTAGACTTTGTTTCCAATTGACCTAGGCTCAAGGATTTTGTAGGTCTTAGGTCTCCATGGTGTCTGTACAATATGTTTTTAGAAAACCCATATTTTGAGTGGTTCAAGTGGAATGATTGTAAATTAGCTTCTAAAAAAAGCAAACTTGCACTCTAGACTCCCTCCTCTAGTTCTTGGACACTAGACACACCATAGTATGATTTTCCAATCTAGATTGGCACATGCCAATCATCTGTTCCATCTAGAACTCACTTGCAAGCATCATTACGCCTTGTGAAGCTTTCACTTGCTTGCATAGTGATCACTTGAAAAAATTTCCAACTAAATCCCACAACCTCCAAAATGGTTATTTACATAGTATATACAGATCATTACTTGATTCCAAAAGGCCATAGGTTTTCAACAATGGGAACTCAAGCTTTGGTCATTTTATTGTTGTCTACTCAAACCAACCAACAAGAAGAAAGAAACTAAATAATTTAGTAACCTAGTAAAATGAATGCCAAAGATCAAAAAAGAATGCACATAGTTAGCACATGACCCCAAGCATTTCAATCCATTCAAAAAAAAAATCAAAACAATCCAATTTCTTGGATCAAGCCTTCAAAAGCACATTTTATGTCAGCAATTCCTCCTTCTCACATGAATTGTCTGTACAAATACATAACCAATCCCTCATAATGAGTTGGATGGGCTTTGGTGTAGGAGCACCTAGTCATAAAGATATTGGAGATGATGGAAATATTAAGACAAGCTAAGTTATTAAGAGGGAAGGAGTGAATCAATAACTTATAAAACTTGAACTTAATTAGTAATTAATCCTTTGTGTGAATTTTGATCTAACTGCATGCATGAGAAACTGAAAACATGAAAGTGTACACATCACTTTAACACAAGATTTAGTGACCTAGAAACCTTCCAAATAGAAAGTAAAACTAGGGTGGGGATGATACCCACTTGATTCACATTGCTTGTCTTAGTCAATGCTTCCACTATGAGCTCAGTATAAACTGAATCACTTGGTTAACACTGAGTAGCTCGATTAACACTAGACTCACATTACATCAACTGCAAACTTGGTTTACACTGGTAAACTCAACATACACTAAGATGCTTAGTTTACATTGCTAATCTTTAACATAGTTGTAATTGCTCTGCACAAACTGAAATTTTTCCAAAGGACTCGGTAACAATTGTAGAACTCAACAACAACTAAAATGCTTGATTAACAGTGTTAACTATACAATAAGCTTAGTAGATACTTACAATTTGAATAAGTGTATGTCACTAATAAAAAACTTGACTATTATGTCAAAAATCTCCCTCTTTGGCATTAGTGACAAAAACACATCAATCAAAACTGAATTAAAAAAGTTCCTGAGTACCTTTATCCATCACCTTGTGATTCCAACTCGGTAGAGTATACTATTTTTGAGATTTTTCAAATTTTTTTTTTGTAAAGGATAGATTTCTTTACATGGTAATGCTCCTCCATAATACAATATACTATACATATAAATACATCTCCTCTCTATATACAATATACACTTGCTATACACGCTTCTCACATCTTTCTCACATCTTTCTCTTTATTTTCTTTACAACTTTTTACCTCTTCTCCCCCTTAACTTTTTTTTACATCTTTCTCCCCCATAACTTTTTACATCTTTCTCCCTAATTTTGAAATTAATGCCAAAGATTTATTCTATTTATTTACATAGTAATGCCAAAATGAGACAAGAAGTATGAATGTACCTTTAGTATGAGTGCCAAAGTCTTGTCCTAGTTTTCTTGCAGGACCTTGCATGTGTGCAATGCAATATGCACTTCTGCTGATAATTCAATCATTTGGTCCACAATAGAGAAATTATTATCATGGATGAGAGTTTTTGAATGTGAAATATGCTTCTGCAGTGCATTCATGTTAGGGAGAATCATATTCTAGATATCTATCAATGTAGATCTAATTCTTGCCTCTTCTCTGAGTAATTCTACTTGCATGTCTGTTAGAAATTTGATCTTATTGAAATGGGAAAAGCTTTAACTTGCTATAATTTTTGAGCACTCACCTTAAGATCTTCATCAATCTTGGACAATTTGTCCTTTATTTCCTTAGTAAAAATTGAAATATCACACAATTTACCAAAAAGTAAAGTTATATTAGTGCATGAGGTTTCTAGAGAACCCAAAATAGTAGATAACTCTACTCGATAAATGGTAATCTATTGAGAAATGTGCTCTAACACTTTATTTTCAAACTTTTTCTTTGCTTTCTATAGTAGCTTGTCTTATCCATCTAAATCTTTATTATACTTCTGGACTGCTTTTGCTAACTGATACAAAATTGGTTGAGAATTATCAACCTCTATACTTAGAGCCTCTGCCAAAATATTCTTTACATCCTCAATGATCTTGAACTCCTTATTCCTTTCTTCTCTCAGCCTTTGTTGCTTGGCTTTCTTTTGTAGAAGTTCACCAAAGGTTTGCATCTAATCTAGAGCTAGATTAGAGATATCCCATTTTGGAATGACAATCTCCTCATCAAGATCTATGTCCTTCTCCTTTTCTTTTCCTTTGCCCAAAAATTGTGTGCTTGGTTGAGGCTTGGTCTCAACTGTCCTTGCACTTATTACATGTGTACTTGGAATGGAAACAGTAGTTGAAATTGTAGGACTTGCCACAAAAATTGATACTGCACTCATTGAACTAGTAGTACAAATACCTGAAGTATCCAAAATTGATGTATCCAAAATTGTTGTGTCCAAAAATTTTGAAGAGGGAAGAGTCTGCAGCTCAGTAGATGAAGTGGTGGTCAGTTCAGTCAATGTTGTGCTAAGCTAGACTGGTGCAAAGATTGATTGGATGCTTGTGCTTGTAGTGCTGGTCACAGTCAATCTTGCGGAGGCTGTCTCCATGCTTGATATTGTCAATATTTTTCTTAGAGAATGAGGAAGTGAAGCTATAACTACTGTAGCAATCTTTACTAGGTTAGTCTCCTTTGTATCTTGAATGTCTTCCTTGGTAGCCTCCTTCTCCTGTTCCTCTTCATCATCAATATTATCAAAATGAGTTACTTCTTCATCATTTTTATCTTCATCTTTTTCTTCCTTATCATCATCATCATCTTTATCACTAACACTTACAAAAAAATCACTCATTTTGTGAAGAAGATATATATTATTCCACGTATTTGTGGCATTCTTCACAACATGCTCAATATCTTTCATCAATACCAGACAATTATTGAATCTCAAAATTAATTTCTCTTCATTCTTCTTCAAAGATTCCTGCACTTCCTTGTTAGTTAGGCTTGGTATAAGCTACCTTAGGGTTTTCTCATAGACGTCTTTAGTAGTTTGCCTAGAAAATTCCCATCTTGGCCTAATCTTATCCATCAAAACACTCAAGATCTGAAGTGCAAGCTGATCAGGTGAGTATTTCCACTTACCCATTTTGTCTATCACCAAATCTTCAATTTTCTTTTGCTCTTATTCAGTCTTGATTTCATACTTTAGTGCTTTGAAATTGGTTATGCCAGAACCTAACTCCAAATATTTCAATCTATCTTGGAAGGTGGGTGGAGGTTTCCTAAAAATTATGTCTCCTCCTTCCTTATCTTCTTTCTTCCTAGAGGATCTCTTGGTGAACAAGGTAGTAGAAGTCTTGGTAGGTTTGGTAATGATTAGCTTACCCTTTTTCTTTAGTGGCTCTTCTTCCTTTGAGTTCTCTTCATCCTCTGCCTCTTCACCCTCACCTTTTCCCTCAGTTAACAAAAGAGTGGAACTTATTTTCAACTTTGTAATCCTCTTCTTACCTTTGTTAACAGCTTGAGGGAGCTTTATTTCCAATTCAATCCTGGCCTTGGCTTAATCATATGTGCCAAAATAGGCTACTTTGGGATCAAGTAGCTCATTTATTAGTGCCTCAATTATATCCTTTGTTTCATCTATATTGACCTCATATCCTAGAGGTTTCACACATGCAATTCTAGGCCTAACTGCTTGAATGCACACCTTGTCACTATCTACCATAAAAAAAACATCATCCTTATAATCCTCAACTACTTTCTTGGGGATCTAGTATATTTTATTCATTTTCTCCTTGAATACATCAAAATAATTATCCATGATACTTGTATAATTTTCTCCCATCTTAGCAATGTATTCATTTATTTGATAAAGTACTGACACATCTTTCCTCCAAACAACAATACCTTTTGATGGAAATAATTTTTGAACATAGAAAAATAAACATGTCAAAAGTGAGCCAAACTTACATGGGTTGTTCTTTGATGTCCTGATGCTTTCCATGTTCTTGTTGAATTGATTCAATAGTAGCTCGACAAGGTCAAGAGAAAGGTTATTCTTAACTACCTTATATGCCAAGTCTACATCTTCACATGACACACTATTCAACCTACTTGAACTGTAGATTTTGTGGGCAATGATATGAATGTCAAAATTTAATTCCATGTTAGTTACATAGCTTATCTTCATGCCTCTTCCATCCCATTCAACTAGGGTTTTCTTCTCTAGTTCAACCCAACCTAGGGTTTTGGTCATTTTGGATTTTGCCAACATAGGGAGACCAATGATTCTATGGATCATATTCTTGGTAATCAAAATTGGTTGATCCAACCACAACTATCCACTGTGTACACAACTAAGGATAAACCTAATCCATTTCACTTGGAATTTATGGGGCATGTGAGGAATATGAGGTAATCCTTTAGCCTAGAGATGTTGATGCTCAGGTTTCAAAATGCCATTCACACAGCTTTTCTAGGGTTTTGTCCATTTCTAGAGTACCAATATCCTGAATAGTGCATTTAAAATGAGAATGAATGTCGTTAATCAATAGTACCTTACGAGGGATTTGAGACTATGCTCCACTTGGATCTAGGGTTTTCATGATGGTAGGTGTTCAATTCTACTCCATGAACCAACATATCTAATCCTTGTTTTGCTTTGTTGCTACTGTAGGGTTTGAGAGAATTCAAAACCTTTTGGTAAAAAATCACTTGAATGCTCTTGAAGATTGCTATGCACAATAGCTCTTGAAAATTTACGATGAAACTGACTTCAATTTCATTCCTTTTATCAAATTTCACCATAAATGCCTGGTATGAATGTTAGATCAAATTGACAGATTGTCATCCACTTTCTTTTATTGAATGCTTGGTGAAGTCTTCGTGACTTGGTAACCATACACACCTTAGTTACTCTCGACTTTTCTCAATAGAGTCTATAACCTGACCTTGCTCGGTAAGATAGTAACCTAACCTTGCTTAGTGATAACTTTCATTTGTTACTTGGTGATCCTTTTTGCATCTTGAATGTTGATTTGGATCTTTCATCCTACTGACTGGAATTGATATCTAATGTCTCATTTAGTATCACAATTCCAATTCTCCTTTGAGAAGTAGAAATGGTGGAGTCACCTAATTCTTGAGTGACTTGTTCAACATAGCTCAGACTTGCATTCTTAGAGGATTTTGGAACCCATTGTTGTCTCATCTATTTTCTAAAGTTATCAACTTTTTGCCTTCTTTTCATCTTCAATTCTTTCAGTATCCATGCAGTTCTTGGAAAGATGACCAAGTTCTATACAAATGAAACATCTTTTGGTGGTATCCCTTTTTATCATGTGATGCTTTACACATTTCATTCCAATGTGTCCAAATTCTCCACAATAATGACATCTGCACCAAGTATTATAGTCCCAACCAAATATAGCTTTTACAATTTGTTCTCCTGGATTCAATATCTTAGTTTTACATTCTAATGACTTATGTCCATGCTTGTTATAATTGCCTTCAAATCTTGGTTTCTCTTTGCATTCATTAGCCTTATGACCATGCTAATTGCAATTGTAGCGCTTTCTATTGAATTTTCCTTTTCCATTGCTCCAACATTTGTTTGATGTATGACCTATCTTACCAAAGTGATTGCAAGTGGGGTTTTGATTCTTTTGAGCTCTTTGTTTGGATGATTCACCTTCTTCTGTATATCCAATTCCTACTTTTCCTTTCTATCTTTGATGACTTTTCTCATTCAACTGATTCATATCTATTTGGGATTTCATCATTCTTTCATTGATTTTCCTTTCAATGTTTAGATCATTCTGCAATCTTTCATTTTTTGACCTTAGATTCACAATTTCTTCATTTGCATTAAAGAAAGATGATTAATGAAGTCATCCTGTTGAACGGATAAATGTTGAATCTCATTCTCTTTTTCATCTATTTCTTCATTTATCTTGTTTTTCTCTTCCATGACTTCACATAGCCTTACTGACTGAATTTATTGCTCTCTTCTTAGTTTTCTCACTTCTTCTTGTAGTGAACCATTTTTTTCTAAGAGTTCTTTGATTACTCCATTGACTTCATCTAGGTTGCTTGAATGAAGGTCTTCAATTCTTTGTTCAGTATAGAGATGATCATTCATTTGAATTGCAAGATCTTTTCTTCTTTTTAGGGATTGAGAAAGTTGCTCCTTTGCTTTCTTAAGTTGGGCAATAGCCATTCCAAATCTAGCTTCTCATTGTCAATAGCCTTGTTAAGTCTGAATATCTCTATGGCCTTTGATCTTTGCTCAAGCTATTAATCTTTGAGAACCATAAAAGCTCTGATACCAATTGTTGGAAATATTAAGACAGGCTAAGTTACTAAGAGGAGACAGGTGAATCAGTAACTTAATTAGCAATTAATCCTTTATGTGAATTTTGATCTAATTGCATGCATGAGAAACTGAAAACATGAAAGCACACACAACACTTTAACACAAGATTTCATGACCTAGAAACCTTGCAAATAGAAAGTAAAACTAGGGTGGGGATGATGCCCACAAGCTTTAGTACTGCAGTATAAAGTTGGTTGGTTAAGGCTTACATTGATCACTTCTGATGATCTGCCTTGTTAGGAGCAATAAGGACTACTAAGTCCACCTTGCAAAAGGATTTGCAAACATACAATAAAGTATACACTCGGTAAAGAGATTTACATAAGACTATTAGGTCTACCTTGTTAAAGGATTTGACTATTCCATCTATTAAGATGAAGCAATAGTTGATCTCTGATTTGCAACTTGGTTTGCTGAATGAGATTCCTCTGAATGTACAAATCACCTTGCTATGATCGATATATCTTTGTTGCTCCTTATACTGTTGTAGCATTTATAATTTGCTCTTCTTCTCTTCTCTGATTATTGCATTACTTCATTTTTTTTCATTTGGATGTGGTACAATACATTACATATATATCAATCCAATTACACAATTAAAAAGTTGACCACAATACTAGTTTACACAAATATTACAAAGTCGGCTCAAATGTAGACACTCGGGTTCTAAAGACTGACTCGGTAAGGTTCTTATACTTGGCATCCAATGTTAATGCTCGGCATCATCATGCACTTGATAGACATAGAAGCTTGGTCCATACTAATCACTTTCAAGTAGTCTTGAACTCAGTCTACACTGGTGACTTGGTGAATATTGTGAAACTCGACATATAAATTGAATCACTTGATTCACATTGCCTAGCTTGGTCAATGCTTCCACTACAAGCTCAGTATAAACTGAATCACTTGGTTAACACTGAGTATCTCGATTAACACTAGACTTTCATTACATCAAATTTGAACTCGATAAGAACTACACAACTTGGTTTGCACTGGTAAACTTTACATACACTGAGATGCTCAGTTTATGCTGCTAATCTTTAACATAGTTGTAACTACTCAATAAAAACTTAAATTTTTCCAAAGGACTTGGTAGCAACTGTAGAACTCGGTAACAACTAAAATGCTTGATTAACACTATTAATTGTATAATAAGCTCAGTATATACTTACAATCTAAATAAGTGTATTCTAAAGGGAAAATAATCTATTTGGGCCACCCTAGGACTATCGTCTCACCTCTCTATAGTAGTGGAGATGGGTGCAGTAGATCCGGTGTGGATCCAAATTGTCACTAATAACAAACTTAACTGTTATGTCAACAGGGATCACTTGCAAAAATTGCCAATTGAATCTCACAACCTCCAAAATGGTTATTTACATAGTATATATAGATCATTACTTGATTCCCAAAGGCCATAGGTTTTCAACTATGGGAAATCAAACTTTGGTCATTTTATTGTTGTTTTCTTAAAACCAACCAACAAGAAGAAAGAAACTAAATAATTTTGGTAACCTAGTAAAATGAATGCCAAAGATCAAAAAAAGAATGCACATAGTTAGCACATGACCCCAAGCATTTCAATCCATTCAAAAAAACAATCAAAACAATCAAGTTTCTTGGATCAAGCCTTCAAAACCACATTTTATGTCAGCAATTCCTCCATCTCACATGAATTGTCTGTACAAATGCATAACCAATCCCTCATAATGAGTTGGATGGGTTATGGTGCAGGAGCACCTAATTATAAAGATAATGGAGATGACCCCTAGAAATATTTTATCTACTTAATATAATTCCATATTTTTTAATGTGATATTAGATGTAATAGAATCAATGATAATGCCTAAAGGCAATAAATGTAAAGTTTTCAAGGAAGTGCAGAACTATAAGTTGTAATATTGCAAAAAGTGAAAAAAGGGTTAAGAGAATGTGAAAAGTTGGTTGGGAATTTGTAAACCACCAATGAGCCTATAAAAAATTATTTAAGGTCAAACCAAATGATAATGGAAGGAACTATTTACATTTGAATCAAATTTGGAGTGATTCTAAGTTGTTTTGATTGGCTTTTCAGTTTTTGTGTTGATTCTAGGTCATTTACAGAGATGTATAGACTAGAAACCATGTATAAATTGTAAATTTTGATATTAGGATTAATAAACTTCCTTTTGGTTTTGGGTTGGAGTGATTATGTGAAGAAATGAATAAGTTATGATCATTTTGGTAAAAGTTCTTGTTTGCATATTTGGGTTTCCCTGACAACAACCATGTTGAATCACTTGGTACTAACACATATGGAATATTTAAAAAATCTAAATGAACTCATTAGAAATATATGTGAATCTATTTTTATTTCCATTTGGTTTGATTCATTTTCATTCAGATTTATGGAAGTTATATATTTATTAGTAAAAACTACTTTTAAAAAATCTTCGATGGAGTTGCAAGCATAGATTTGTATGCATGTAATGATTCATGTATTGGAAGATTCAATGGATTAAATTTTTGGAAACTATACTTAGTATATCTTATTATGAAATTATTTTGGGATCAATTGGTTTAGTATTTTGAAAGATATGGGATGCCCTAGGCAGGGTTACAAGTTTTGTCACTGGTTTATGACAATAAAAATGGGTCTCGGTACAAAGACTATAACTTGTAACTTTTCAATTGTATTGGAATGAGTTTTGGATATATTTTAATATGCCTAGTTTTTAAAAATTCTTCCAAATGGTGTTTTAAGAAAATATCAGAAATGAAAGTTATGAATGATATACTCTCAAATAGAAATCACACTATGTAAATGGTGAAGTATTGATAAACTTGTATTGGAAAGTTTTTTGTTTTGCCTCATGAGATGTCTCTAAGAATGAAATTTATCTCATGGATTTTGATAGGATCAACATATATCCCATTTATTGGTTTATTTGTAGGATACTCTTGTTGGAAATTTATTCAACGCTTCCCTTAGGATTTGTGACAAGGGCTTAACCACCTCCTGTGTACTTTAAGTTGAGTGGTTGTATCAGGCATTAAAAGATCGGTCTTTTGGTGGAATTAAAACCCCACTCTAACAAGTGGTATTAGAGCTTAGTCATAGGTTCAAATCCTTAGACCCTTGGGTAATGCTGAGGGGGAGATTGTTGGAAATTTATTCAGCTCTCCCCTCAGGATTTGTGACAAGGGCTTAACCACCTCCTATGTACTATAAGTTGAGTGGTTGTATCAGGAATTGAAAGATCAGTCTTTTGGTGCAACATAAACCCCACTCTAACAAATCTACATCAAGTGGTATCAGAGCTAGAAGTTGTTGAGAGTGTGAGGATTCACATCAAGACCTAACCTATGTTAGGTTTATTTCAGATTCTTTTTATGAAGTTTTGGTTGCAGATTGGTGTTATTTTGCTTAGCTACAGTGGGTGGACAGAAATGTATACCAAGAGGGTCATGAGAAATGGTCTAGGGCTAGAGATTGGTCTTGTGTGTTACCAACAGTCTTGGGGAGAGAGGCATGATAGAACTCTTAGGTGAGGGACAAATACAACATGGTGGAGTGGATTGTGCAATGACAGAAGTACTCGTTGACACAAAAGCTTGCACCCTACCCTAAGGGAATGCATATTAGGCAGCCTTGTGTAACATGGAAATGACCTCGAAGTGTGGGACTTGTTCTCTGAGGTTGAATATCTAGAGAAGACCAGCTTCCTTACTATTAGGGTGAACCTAAACTACTTCTTGAGAGGAAAATGGAGAAGGAATGTAGAAATTAAATTGCTAAAAGGGAAAGGGGGGGGGGGGGGGTGATGCACCAAGATAGAAATATTGGTTACAACTCTACCTATAACTACACAAAATGTGAATAAATCACCTAAATACATAGATCTTGGCTCAAATCTACTGTTTTAGAATTCACATGAAGGTAAAACTAATGAAATGTTCCAAGGAAACAAATTCTCATAACAACATTCAACAGCAGGCTACACATGATATGCAAACATAAAAGAATAAACAAGGAAATAATCCATACAAGGCATAAAATGCATAATATATTAGACTAGAAAGATGAGTTAGAAGCTAAGTTTTCTATTCATGAAAGACAAAAAAATTGTAGAGCATAATGCTGCTGCAAAAAATACAAACAGAGAAGAACCGAAAATAATATTTACAACTTTCCTTTATAGATCAGGCATAACTCAGATTTGACTATGAATTTTGAATGCTAACCAAAGTGGAGATGAGTTGTAGAGAGAAATAAATGAATATCAGAGTAAAATGTAAACTTGAAATCAACTTGTTGTAGTAAAGTGCTAGGAAGGGCCAAATAAAGAATTCAGTGGCTAAAAGATCACCATATTGGTAAAACCATTAAATAGGCATGGAAGGGGATCATCATTGGCCTTACAAGGACCAAAGAGCTACTTTTACATTAAATGAATAGTCCTAGTGATGTGCCATGGCTGCAACAAATCCATTTGTGTTGTTATCAAAAAAATGCAAGATGGGATAACACACAATGTTAACCCACCGTGAAAATCACAGAGTTGACCCATGCAGGATAAATTAGATCTACCCAAAAATGATGACCATAGATGTAGATCTCCTTGTTTGAATTGGATGGCTCATATATTGCAAGAAAATCCCCAATGCTTGATTAAAACATAACCCTTGATCATGATTATCTTTATATCAAATGGATGGTCGGGATGAAGTAAAGAATCTACAAAGATGCGTCCAAATTCGACGACCATCACATCTTTGTAAAGGGCCCCATGAATGGTGTAAAAATACACGAACCATTAGATCAAAAAAATCCAGCAAGAAAAAAGTCACCACACCATGACCCACAAAGAGAAGGGACCCCCTACCACGTGGCAAGTGCTAGCTATGTCATGAAATAACTACCTTGCAACTTTGCATAGCGACATAGCGATGACCATAGATGATCCTTGACCTGATGGTGAGTAAAATGCATTGAAGGAACTAGCCCACCACTTGGCATTAATCTATTTGTCAGCATATTCCCCAATATGCGGTTGAAGAGGCAGCATGCATTTTCATGATTTCGTGGAAGCAAGAAAAGTCACTTCTCAAAATAGCAAAAAATGGTTAACGTGCAATGTTAACCCCAGTAGAAAATGTGTGTTAACTTGTAACTCATCATAAGAAGGAAAAATGAGCCAACTTGGCAACTAGCTCAACACATGAAGAGACGAAGCCAACTCGGCTTATGAAGAGACTAGGTTAACACGAAAATTAACACCAACCAAATCGCATGTTAACCCACATCAAAGAAATTAGCCCATTGAAGATTTCTTAGATTGGTTATCAATGATGGGCTAAATGGGGGTAGAAATGGCCAACAACACCATTCAAGGCAACTAGTATAAACTCCATTGATAGAACTCAATTAAAAGAAACAAAGGAAGTAGAGGAGGCATTGATCTAGTGATGAAGACAAAGAGGCAACTGATTTGTTTACAAATTACAACTACAACATTTCCATGGGGCATGGAAATGTTTCAAGCTCGGGAGTATGGTGCAGGAGCATCTAGGCATAAAGATATTGGAGATGATCCTAAGACATCCAAGAACCTTCCATAAACATTTCTTTCCCTATTTTAGGAATTTTTCCACATTTTGCCCTATAGAGCAATTTTGACCATTTCTAGGCTTAACGGGATCTCAATGCTAAAAACATGACTCAACCCTAACCTCTACTCAACTACACCTTCTAAACATAGCTTGGGATTTTATCTTTAGTCCTTATTCATCAAATGGTTGGCTAGACTATTTACAAGCCAAAATTGTGCTAGGGTTTTGCCTTTCCCAAAGGTGCTCCTACACCATACTCCCCATATAAGAAGAAGCGTAGGGTATCTGTGTTGAAATAAGTTCCTGTTAGAAGCATGAATGCTGATGATACTTCTATGGGGGAGTATTGTAGAAACATTATTAGATCATTCTCATGATGATATGTTACATTCATGAATGTGTTTGTCATTGATGTCAACATAACAATTTCCTGTGGTATTTGATAGAAGAACATCGATAGAGATCAAGTTGGTATGATAGCTAGTTGAGCATTTTCACTAAGAGAGGTTAAAGGGAGATTATACTAAGTGTCTAGTATATGCAACTAACCTTAGAAGTATAAGATATTAAGTCTAGAAGAATTTATGCAAGTTTCAGTGAAAACTATTCTGAGATAGAGTTTATAGAGGCATGTTTTGGTAAACTTGTTATATCTCTTAGCAGAGTTTTTAGTTGAAGTTAAAGATGTGAAGAAGACATTCTAGAGATGATGTAGCTAAGCTTTCTCATCATAATGTTACATGTAGGGAAAGTTATTCAAGTTACAAGGTGGAAGATTAATGTTATCGCTAAGTGTAACATGTTCTTAATGAGGTCCTATAATAATAAATTGAGAAGGTGTAATAGTTGACTCAGAAAATTATTTTATGGATTTAGTATAAAGGAAAGATATTTTCCCTTATCATGTATGATATGTATGAATGATTACAAGAAGCACGAAGAGTAGAATGTGAAGGTAAGTAGAGCAGAGTGAATGTGAAGGAAACTTTGTTGCCGAGGTTTCATTGTGAGATCCGAAGTTTGATACTTGGATATGAGGTTTGTGACCTAGTCTACAAGGTTTGACAGTTATTATTCTAGTTGATAGGATATAGGAAAGAAGTTAAAGGACAATACAGACAATTATTCTGTAAGGAATAGTTGAAAGATCAATTGGATAGTGAGTTTGGTGATCTTGCCCCAGAAGCTCTTTGGACATTAGGTCCTTCTATCTTCCACAACTCCTAACATGGTTGGAATATGCTAATAGGGATTCAAAGTCTCCTAATAGGGACTCATATGTCCTAAATGTTTTAATAGACTCCTAATAGGGTCCATTCTCTAACAAGGAATATATATATATATTAGTACATCATCTTGTGGGCATCATTCCCACTGGGGTTTTCCCTCTAATGAAGGGTTTACCTAGTTAACATATTTGGTGTAATTGTGTATGTGCATCTTTGTTTACTTTTATTGAATGGTTGAAATTATTTAAGGTTGATGACTATTGGATAACTGATTCACCCCCACCCCTTTCCCCCCTCTTAGTTATATTGGTGGACTATTATTTCTAACAATTGGTATCAGAGCATCAGGTCCTTGAAGATAACGACTTTGAGAGATCTATGGCAAACATATTCAAAAAGGATAGTCTGAAGTTTGATGGAACAAATAATGATAGTTGGAGGGAAAAGATGAAGATACATTTGTTGTGTATGGGTCTAGGATATTGGATCTTGACAAAATTAGAAAAGAAAATCATTCCTAAAAAAGATTTGGAATTTTGTACCAAGGAAGAAAGGGAAATTTTTATGTGCAACATTAGAGCTAGAAGATCACTATTGTCTGCACTTCCTAAAATTGAATACAACCAGTCAAAATCACTTAATACTTCTCATGAGATTAGTAAAGCTTTGGAAAATAGGTTTGAAGGTGATGAATATTCTAAGAAATTGAGGTTACAAAGCTAGATTTTTGCATTTCAAGATGCTAAGATGATGGAAGATGGATCTATAAGAACATATGTAGGTAGGATATCAGAAATTACTACATGTATCAGATCTCAAGGAGGAACCAAGCAAGATGATGAAGTGATCTAGAAGATATTAAAGAGCTTAACAACACCATTTAAGCAAGAAGTTTGAATGATACAATTGTTGATCTCTTGTACCAATGATTTCATAAAGGAAACATTACTTGGAAGACTTGAAGCAATTGAGAATGAGCTTAGACAGTCTAGAGAAATGATCAGAATAGAAATAACTTTTAGTGCCCTAAATATTTGACCTAACCTATGGAGGAGCACAAGTACTAGAGGAGACTTTGCTTGTAGTAGTAGATCTGATGAGGACAAAAAAATAGGAGTAGCCCTTCTAATAAGAAGAAAAAAAGATAGTAAGAATTTTTTTAAATGTTGGACTTGTAATGAGATATTTTTTTTAATGTTGGACTTGTAATGAGTTTGGTCATTATGCATCTAAGTGTCCTAAAAGAGAGAAAAAGTATAAAGGAAATATCAAATCTAGAAGAGATAGAGAGTGTTTGTATGCAAATGAAGAAGATGATTATGATGAACAAGCAATAAGTGCTAGTGCTTATGAAATAGGATTTGTAGCTATTAAAGAAGAAAGTCCAGAGAAGATGGATTTGATATCACAGGTTAAAAAGAATTCTAACTAGATAATTGATAGTGGTTGTTCACATCATATGAATGGTGATATGAACGAGTTTGTTGACTTCAAAAGTCATGATAGAGGCATTGTCAGAGTTGGAAACAATGCAGCTCACCATGTTAAAGGTATTGGATCTATAACTGTTGATGGTAAGACTAACATTGAGGATGTATATTTTGTTGATGGTTTGAAACACAATCTTCTAAGTGTTGGACAACTAGTGAATAGAGGTTATTAGTTACAGTTCACAAAGAATACATGCATGATTAGAGACAAAGATGGAAAGGTAATTGGAATAGGAACCAGATCTAGAGGTAATGTATGTTAGCTAAATCCAACTAAAATGACATGTTTGGTTGCTAAGGTAGATGATAGTTGGATAATTGATAGTGGTTGTTCACATCATATGAATGGTGATATGGACAAGTTTGTTGACTTCAAAAGTCATGATAGAGGCATTGTCAGAGTTGGAAATAATGTAGCTTGCCATGTTAAAGGTATTGGATCTATAACTCTTGATGGTAAGACTAACACTAAGGATGTATATTTTGCTGATGGTTTGAAACAAAATCTTCTAAGTTTTGGACAACTAGTGGATAAAGGTTATCAGTTACAGTTCACAGAGAATACACGCATGATCATAGACAAAGATGGAAAGGTAATTGGAACAAGAACTATATCTAGAGGTAATGTATTTTAGCTAAATCCAACTAAAATGACATGTTTGGTTGCTAAGGTAGATGATAGTGGGTTATGACATAAGAGATTTTGTCATATAAACTTTGACAATGTTGTAAAAACTAGTAGTATGGTTACAATTAGAGATTTGCCTAAGATTGTTAAGCCTACTAACATAATTTGCAAGGAGTTTGTATTGGCAAAGTATACTAGAACTTCTTTTCCAAGCAAGAAGTTTACTACTATAGAAAAGTTGGAGATTGTACATACAAATCTTAGTCATCCTACAAAAACTAAAGGATTCTATGGTGAAAGGTATTTCATGATCTTAGTTGATGAATTTTCTAGAATGATGTGGGTTGCATTTCTTAAAGAAAAATCTAAGGCATTTGATAAGTTCAAGATATTCAAGAATAGAGTTGAGAATAAATCAGGTATGAAGATTAAATGTTTAAGATAAGATAAAGGCGAAGAATTTACTTCAAATAAGTTTAACATATTTTTCAAAGTTAATGGAATCAAAAGATAGTTATCAACTTTGAGAACCCCTGAACAAAATAGCATTACAGAGAGAAAAAATAGGTCAGGAAGTAGCAAGAGCTATGTTAGTTAAGAATGATGTATCCAAGCTATTTTAGAGAGAAGCTGTGAATACAATAGTTTACACTATGAACATAGTACAAGTCAAGAAAGGCACAAACAAGACCCCTTACGAACTATGGTTTGGTCACTCACCTATAGTTAAGTATTTCAAAATTTTTGGTAGTAAATGTTACATCAAAAGAGATGATTGGTAAGTTTGATGCAAGAAGTGATGAAGGTATGTTTCTTGGTTATTCATTGAAAAGAAGAGCCTATAGATGTTATAATCTGAGAACTAAGACCATTGTGGAGTTGATGAGAAATTCAGGATACAATAAAGAGTAGTTGATTAAAATTCTGATGATGAGCATGTTGTTACTAAACAAATAAATGATGAAGTATTCTTTGAGACTAATAATGATTTTTAGAATGAAGGAGAGAAAAGGTAGGAACAAAGATCAAAACCTTCAATAGAGATAAGAGTTAAGATAACAACTCCCACTTTCAGTAAGAATAAGACAAAGAATCATCCACTAGAGAAGATCATCAGAAGTAGAGATTAAAATGTGATGACAAGAAGCATAATCAATGAAGAACTATGCCTGATATCTCAAGTTGAACCAAAGAGTGAAAATTAAGCATGTAAATATGACTATTGGAAGAAAACTATGAAAGAGGAATTATATTAGATAATGAAGAATGAGACATGGGAATTAGTCCTTAGACTAGTAGACAAGAATGTGATAGGAACAAAATGGATATTCAGGAACAAGATGAATGAACAAGGCGATGTTGTAAGGAACAATGAAAGATTGGTATGCGAAGGTTACTTACAACAAGAAGGAATAGACTATGATGAAACCTATGCTGCTATGGCAAGAATAGAAGTAGTAAGGTTATTCTTAGCCTATGCAACACATAAGAAATTCAAAGTGTATCAGATGGATGTCAAGTCAACATTTCTAAATGAAGAACTTGAAGAAGAGGTATACATAGAATAGTTTGAAGGTTGTCCTTTAACATATGACAAGAAAAAACATTGTATGGCTTGAAGCAAGCACCTAGGACTTGGTATGGAAGGTTGGACAAGAATTTAACAAAGCTTGGATTTAACAAAGGTATGGTAGATAGTAATCTATACTGGAAAGAAATAGATGATGGATTGATGAATTTGGTAATATTTGTTGATGATATCATATTTGGAGGAAATGACGATGAAAGTGACAAGTTTGCAGAAGAAATGAAGAAGGAATTTGAAATGAGCATGATAGGAGAAATGAAATATTTCCTAGGATTAGAGATTGTGTAGGACAAAGAAGGAATATTTATTTCTTAGACTAAGTATTTGAAAGATCTACTGAAAAGGTTTAATATGGAACCATGTAAACCAATTGGAACACCTATGGTAACTGGACACAAGTTATCTACAAAGGATGAGACACCTATTGTTGAGTAGAAGAAGTACATATCTATGGTTGGAGGGCCAATAGTAAAACCTCTCTACTAGGTTTGGGGACTTGTTGAGGCCAAAATGCCCACTCATGATTCCATTGTGATTTTCCTATATGAGGTTCTCCCTCATGGATCTCCTTGGGATGCACACTTGCTGACCCTTAAACAACAAACAATTTTGCAATGTCTATTCAAAAAATTGACCACGAAAATGGTTTCCTAAATTGGTACATACCTTGTATGCCTCTAAGAAATTAGTATCTTCACCATACATGTCCTTGAATCCTTCAAGTCCAACACTTTACAACTTAACCTCTTGAATAGTTAGTAGCCTTCTGCTCAAAGCATGTTGTGCTTGATAGTAAAAGTGTAGGACTACAAGAATTCCATCCATTTTATGTGTCTCAAGATAAGATTCTCCTATAAGTTAATAAAACTTAATGCTTGGTTGTCAGTAAAAACAACAAACTCCTTAGGCAATAGGTAATGACACATTTCTTAAGGGATCGAAAAATTTCATAGAGTTCCAACTCATATGTTGAAAACTTTATCTTGGCCTTATTAAGCTTCTTACTAAAAAAATGCTACAAGCCTCCCTTCTTGGCTTAGTACTGCCCCCACTGCTATGTTGCTAGCATCACACTCTACCACAAATGGTTTCTCAAAACTTGGAAAGACCAATACTGGTTGGGTTTCCACCTCCCTTCTTGAACCTTTCAAATATCTCATCTGCAACTTTTGCCCATGTGAATTTTGTCTTCATGACTCCCTTGATTGTGTCATTCATTGGTGTACATATTTCACTAAAATTCCCCACAAACTTCCTATAGAATTGTGCTAGACCATGATAAATTCTAACCTCAGTAGCAGATCTTGGAGTAGGCCAATTCAAGATTGCCTCTACCTTACTCTTATCCATTTTCAATCTTCCTTGAGATGCTACAAAATTCAAATACACTAGTTCTTCTTTCATTAATTCACTCTTCTCAAGGTTCACTATCAACTTCTCACATTGAAATTTCTTCAACACCATTTCCAAGTGTTTCATATGCTCCTCTTTGTCTTGCTGAATATGAGGATGACATTAAGGTACACTACAACAAAAACTCTTATGTAATCCATCAAGACTTCATTTATAACTCTCATGAAGGTGCTTGGTGCATTGGTAAGACCAAATGACATTACCAACCACTCATAGAGACCCTTAGTAGTCTTAAATGTAGACTTCCATTCACCCCCCTCCTTCATACTAACTTGATAATAGCCACTCTTGAGATCAATTTTAGAAAAGTATCTAGCTCCACCAAGATAGTCCATTGGATCCTCTATCCTAGGAATAGGAAATCTATATTCAATTCTGATTCTATTGATTTCCCTAGAGTTAGTACACATTCTCCACTTACCTCCATTTTTAGGTGCTAGGACAATTAGTACTACACATGGATTGATGCTCTTCCTAATCAACCCTTGATCAAGCAATTCTTGGACTTGCCTTGCAATATCCTTGTTTTGCTCTGGTGTCATCTTGTATGCAACCTTATTTGGCAAGGATGCACTTGGTATGAAGTCAATTTGATGACTTATGGCTCTTTTGGGGGTAGTGTTGGTGGTTCTCCATCACATATAATGTCCTTGACCTGATCTAGTAGTTCTTGTACTTCTATAGGCATAGGTTCTTGTGTTGATGACTTCTCCTCCTTTGGCTTCACCATGATAGCATCCTCTACTCCTTCACCTTCCTTTAAGTCCTTGAGGAAATATTTCCCACTCATCGATAATGTCTTAGTATTAGCCTTCCCTACCTTATCCTCTTCCAACAATGATTTGTTAGATTGTGGTGACTGATCAGGAAAGTACTGTACATACTTGTATAAAAAGGGCTTAGGGTTGGGTATTTTTCATAATGTTGTGATACGAAATTGGTTCTTGCGACGGTATTGAGCTGTAAGGGATTACGGATTGTAATCAGGTTGTAATCACTGGATTGTAATAAGATCAGACTTGCTGTTTGGTGGACGTAGCCCAGGGATTGGGTGAACCACGTTAAATCTTGGTGCCTTGTGTTCATTTATGTGTGTTATATTATTTTCTATTATTGGTTATATTTGCATGTAGTTTTTATTTCTGTCTATGATTTATCCTAACAAGTGGTATCAGAGCAAGGTTGTCTTTCAGTTATCCTCTGCAGGAAAGTCTCACGGTTAAGTGGGAGTCTCACAGTTGAGTGGGAGCGATGGCAGATGAGGGTAAGTTGAGGGTTGACAAGTTTAATGGGCAGAACTTCCAGTTATGGAAGATGCAAATGGAAGACTATTTATATTAGAAGGATTTATGGAAGCTGTTGGAAGGAAAAGCCAAGAATTAGGGAACTATGTCAGAGGCTGAATGGGATCTTTTGGATAGAAAGGCACTCGGAAGCATTCAGTTATGCTTGGCACCATCAGTGGCATTTAATATTACAAAAGCAAAGATGATAGAAGATTTGATGAAAACCCTAGCGACACTGTATGAAAATCCCTCCGCTTCAAATAAGGTATTTCTCATGAAGCGTTTATTTAATATGAAAATGGCAGAAGGTGGATCTGTTGTAGATCATTTAAATGAGTTTAATACTATTACTAGTCAATTATCTTCTGTGGGTATCAATTTTGATGAAGAAATTAGGGCTCTCTTGATTTTGTGTTCTTTGCCTGAAAGCTGGAATGGCTTGGTAATGGCGGCGAGTAATTCTATTTCTGGATCTAGTACCCCAAAATATGATGATGTGATCGGTGTTATTTTAAGTGAGGAAACTCGTAGAAAATCCTCAGGTGGATCTACACAAGGAAGTGCTTTAAATGCACAAAGCAGGGGTAGAACGACTAAAAGAGGAAGTAACTTTGGAAATCATGGGAAATCAAGAGGAAAGTCAAAGGGGAGGAGGTCTCAATCGAGAGGACCAAATGATTGCTAGTACTGTGGGAAACCAGGGCACAAAAAGAAAGATTGCTAGAATCGAAAGAAAAATGAAGGAGATAAATCAGATGGAGACAAGGAGGCAAATGTGGTAAGTAACAAATTCAAAGAGGATGCTTTGCTTTTGTCTTTAGAGAGTGTTGATGATTCATGGGTTTTAGATTCTGGGGCTTCATTTCAAGCTACACCTCATAGAGGTTATTTCATTGATTATGTCCAAGGGGATTTTGGGCTTGTTTATTTGGGGGATAATGAACCATGTCAGATTGTTGGAAAGGGAAAAATTAAGATTAAGTTGTAGAATGGGAATCATTGGCTACTACATGAGGTAAGACATGTTCCAAAACTAAGTAGAAATTTAATTTCAGCAAGGCAACTCGGTGATGAGGATTGTGTAGTTACTTTTAATGATAAAAATTGGAAGGTTTCAAAAGGTTCCCTTGTAGTAGAAAAAGGTGTGAAAGTAGGAACCTTATATCTTTGTACAGGTCATATTGTTCCTTCTACTTTGATTGTTTCAGAGAAAAATGAATATTCAAGAACAATTACTGCAGTTGAGTAGGGAGAACAAATAACTGCTGTAGATTCTGATATAGCGCTGTGGCACAATAGACTTGGGCACATGAGTGAGAAAGGTATGAAAGTACTTCATTCAAGGAAAGTTTTACCAGGTTTAAAATGTGTGAATATGGATTTCTGTGAAAGTTGTGTGTATGGAAAACAAAAGAGAGTGAGTTTTGTAAAGACAGGGAAGGAAAACAAAAAGGAGAAATTAGAGCTTGTGCATACAGATGTATGGGGACCAGCCCAGGTATCTTCCCTTGGTGGCTCTCATTATTATGTTACATTTATTGATGACACAACTAGAAAAGTATGGGTTTATTTCCTTAGACAGAAATCTGATGTATTTCAAACTTTTAAGAAATGGAAATGCTTGGTTGAAAATGAGACTGGTAAGAAATTAAAATGTCTCAGATCTGATAATGGTGGTGAGTATTGTAGTCATGAATTTGAAGATTATTGCTCCACTAATGGTATTCATAGACAAAAAACTATTCCAAGGACTCCACAGGAAAATGGAGTGGCTGAACGCATGAACAGGACTATAATGGAGCGCGCAAGGAGCATGAGGTTGCATGCTGGGTTGCCCTTACACATGTGGGCGGAGGCTGTCAATACTGCAGTATATTTGATTAATAGAGGTCCCTCTACTCCTTTGGGCTGTGGTATTCCAGAGGAAGCATGGACTGGTAAGAAGGTGAGTTATTCTTTTCTCAAGACCTTCGGTTGTGAAGCTTTTGCTCATATAGACTCTGAAAATAGAGCCAAGCTAGAAGCTAAATCAAAGAAATGTGTCTTTGTTGGATATGGCATTAATGAATTTGGTTATAGGCTTTGGGATTTTGAAAATCTTAAAATTATTAGAAGTCGGGATGTCATATTCAATGAGAAAGTGTTGTACAAAGATCTGTTGCAGCAACATGAGAAGAAAGAAGATGATTATGTAGTGCTGGATGATACTCCAAAAGCCGATGTTCCAGCCATTCCTCATGATGTGCAACAACTGTAACAACAAATACCACACACACCAGTGAATGTTAGATGGTCAACAAGGCAAATTAGACCTCCACAAAGGTTTTCTCGCTCTTTGTATTCTATTTTACTTACTGATGCTGGTGAACCTGAAAGTTATGATGAAGCTGTGCAGGTGGATACTAAGATTCAGTGGGAGTCTACAATGAAAGATGGAATGGACTCTTTTCTGAAAAATAAGACATGGGATTTGTGCAAGTTACCTGTAGGTAAAAAGGCTTTACAGAATAAATGGGTTTACAGGTTGAAAGAAGAGGAAGGAGGTAAGAAAAGATTTAAGGCCAGGTTAGTTGTAAAAGGATTTGCACAGAAAAAGGGAATTGATTTTGATGAGATATTTTCCCTTGTTGTTAAAATGACTTCTATTCATACTGTTTTAAGTCTTGTGGCTACTGAAGATTTACATTTAGAGTAGATGGATGTTAAAACAACCTTTCTTCATGGTGATTTGGATGAAAAAATATATATGGCTCAGCCACAGGGTTTTGAGGTCAAAGGTAAGGAGAACTTAGTGTGCAAATTGAAGAAAAGTTTATATGGCTTGAAGCAAGAACCTCGGCAATGGTATCTAAAATTTGACAGTTTTATGCATGAGCATGGATATAATAGGTGTCATTCAGATTACTGTGTTTATTTTAAGAGGTTGGATGATGATAGCTACATTATTTTATGTTTATATGTTGATGATATGCTTGTAGCTGGGTCTAACATGGATCATATTAAGGGGCTGAAACGCCAATTAGCACATGCATTTGCTATGAAGGATTTGGGGGCAGCAAAACAAATCCTTGGTATGAAGATTTGCAGAGATAAGAAGAATAGAACATTGACACTATCTCAAGCTGATTATGTTGAGAAGGTGTTGCAACATTTCTCTATGGAGAATGCTAAAGCTGTCAGCACACCTTTACCTGGTCATTTGAAATTGACTAAGGAGATGTGTCCCAAGACATAGGAAGAGGAGGATAAGATGTCCAAGGTACCCTATGCTTTAGCTGTAGGAAGTTTGATGTATGCTATGGTATGCACTAGGCCAGATATTGCACATGCAGTGGGAGTCATTAGTAGGTATATGAGTCATCCAGGATTTGAGCATTGGAATGCTGTCAAGTGGATTCTTAGATATTTGAGAGGAACATCCAATAAGTGTTTACACTTTGGGGGCTCTACTACTGATTTATAGGGCTATGTTGACTTAGATTTGGCTGGGGATATTGATACCAGGCGGAGTACTACAGGTTATGTCTTTACTGTTGGTGGGGCAGCCGTGAGTTGGGTTTCTAGGTTACAGAAGATTAATGCTCTCTCCACTACAGGGGCAGAGTATGTTGCTGCTACAGAGGCAGCCAAAGAGATGATATGGCTTCAGTTCTTCTTGGAAGAATTGGGACATCCTCAGAAGGATAATTATTTGTTCACAGATAGTCAGAGTGCCATTCATCTTGCTAAGAATTCAGCTCTGCATTCTAAGACCAAACACATACAGTTGTGGTACCATTTCATTCGATCAGTTTTGGAGGATGGACAGTTAAAGCTAGAGAAGATACATACCAATGAAAATCCAATAGATATGTTGACAAAGGTTGTAACAAGGGAGAAGCTGAACTCCTCTTTAGCTTCAGTTGGTCTTTTAGACTGAACATGAATAAAAGAATAGTAGAGTCCAGGATGGTTTGATCTAGTGGGAGCCCCATGTGGTAGTGGTATTGCTACAGGATCAGTCTCCAAGTGGGAGATTGTTGTTTAGTGTGGAGCCTGATTAGTCCCCAAGTGGGAGATTGTTAGATTGTGGTGAATGATCAGGAAAGTACTGTACATACTTCATAAATAGTGAGAATTTTTTTTTTGGGCAGTAGCCGACATGGTAGCCGACATATTATGGCCGACATATGGCCGACATGTTATACCCCTAAAGCGGTTTAATACTTGTATAAAAAGGGCTTAGGGTTGGGTATTTTTCATAATGTTGTGATACGAAATTGGTTCTTGCGGCGGTATTGAGCTGTAAGGGATTACAGATTGTAATCAGGTTGTAATCACTGGATTGTAATAAGATTAGACTTGCTGTTTGGTGGACGTAGCCCAGGGATTGGGTGAACCACGTTAAATCTTGGTGCCTTGTGTTCATTTCTGTGTGTTCTATTATTTTCTGTTATTGGTTATATTTGCATGTAGTTTTTATTTCTGTCCGTGGTTTATCCTAACATGATTGTATCCTATAGTTGACTCCATCATTCTTCAAGGAATATGTGATTTCCTTTCCATGGTGCACTACCTCTTTGTCATATTGCCAAGGCATTCCAAATAGAAAATGAAAAGCATCCATAGGAATTACATCACATAGGATCTTGTCTTGGTACTTGCCAATAGTGATGTCCACCCATACTTGTTCATCCATCAAGATATTCTACCCTTTATTTAGCCAGGTCACCTATAAGGACATACATGCGGAATTTTTGTTAGACCAAGATTTTGTACTACCTCTTTTGATATCACATTGTCAGTAGACCCTGACTCTATGATCACCTTGCATACTTTTCCAAAAATTTTGCATGTAGTTTTGGAAAGTGCTTTTCTTTGTTTAGCTTCTTTTTTCATTGGCTCTTTGACCAAAACTCTCTTCAACATTAGGTTTTTTCCCTTTTCCAATTCAAGATCCACCTCATTTGACTTTTGAGTATCATCTTCTTGCATATATATTATTTTATTCTTGCCATAGGATGATGATGCCTACTCTAGACACCTATAAACAAGATTCCCTAACTTGACACATTGATAGCATTTCATGTTGCTAAAATGTGATCCCCTAATGTTATTACCATATCTTCCTCTGCCACCATTATTGGATCCTCTTCATTTTTTGTATCGTCCCCTTTAACTAGTCTCATTAGCCTACTCAGTCTATTTGGACTCCCCATAGCTCCTCAAATCATTGGTCCTTCCACTAGAAGCACCTCTTGAGTTAGCTCTCTAAAATCTCTTCCTTTGCCTCTGCCTTTAGATTTTGAGCCACTTTTCTTTCTCAACTTGTCTTCCACCTTTCTAGCCATTTGGAAACAACTTTTCAATATATTGATAGTAAAACTGTAGGACTTCAATAATTCCATCCATTTTATGTGTCTCAAGATAAGATTCTCCTATGAGTTAATAAAACTTAATTCTTTGTTGTTAGTAAAAACAAAAAAAATCCTTAGGAAAAAGGTAATGCCTCCATTTTTTAAGGAATTGAAAAAGTTCATAGAGTTTCAAGTCATATTTTAAATACCTTGTCTTGGCCTCACTAAGCCTTTCATTGAAAAATACCACAAGTCTCCCTTCTTGGCTCAGTATTGCCCCCACTGCTATGTTGCTAGCATCACACTCTACCACAAATGGTTTCTCAAAGCTTGGCAAGACCAATACTAGTTGAGTTGCCACCTCCTTCTTCAACCTTTCAAAGCTCTCATCTACAACTTTGGTCCATGTGAATTTGGCCTTCATGCCTCCCTAGATGGTGTCATTCATTGATGAATATATTTCACTAAAATTCCTCACAAACTTCTTATAGAATTTTGCTAGACCATGAAAAATTCTAACCTTAGTAGCAGATCTAGGAGTAGGCCATCTCAAGATTGCCTCTACCTTACTCTTATCTATTTTCAGACTTTCTTGAGACACTAGAAAACCCAAATACACTAGTTCTTCTTTCATGAATTCACTCTTCTCAAGGTTCATTGTCAACTTCTCCACTTGAAGTTTCTTCAACACCATTTCCAAGTGTTTCATATGCTCCTCATTTGTCTTGCTTAAGGTGAGGATGTCATCTAGGTACACTACAAAAAACTCTCCTATGTAATCCTTCAAGACTTCATTCATAACTCTCATGAAGGTGCTTGGTGCATTGGTAAGACCAAATGGCATTACCAACCACTCATAGAGACCCTTAGTAGTCTTACATGCAGACTTCCATTCATCCCCCTCCTTCATCTTAATATTATAATAACCACTCTTTAGATCAATTTCAAAAAAGTATCTAGCTCCACCAAGATAGTCCATTAGATCCTCTATCCTAGGAATAGAAAATCTATATCTAATTCTAATTCTATTGATTTCCCTAGAGTCAGTACACATTCTTCACTTACCTCCATTTTTAGGTGCTAGGACAACTAGTGCAGCACATGGACTGATGCTCTTCCTAATCAACCTTGATCAATCAATTCATGGACTTGCCTTGCAATATCCTTGTTTTGCTTTGGTTTCATCTTGTATGCAACCTTATTTTGTAAGGATGCACTTGGTATGAAGTTAATTTGATGACTTAAGGCTCTTTTTGGGGGTAGTGTTGGTGGTTCTCCATCACATATAATGTTCTTGAATTGATCTAGTAGATCTTGTACTTCTATAGGTATAGGTGCTTGTGCTGATGACTTCTCTTTTGATTCACCATGATAGCATACCCTACTTCTTCTCCTTCCTTCAAGTCCTTGAGGAACTCTTTCCCACTCATCAGTAATGTATTATTAGTAGTCTTACCTACCTTTTCCTCTTCCAACAATGATTGTATCCTATACCTGACTCCATTCTTCTTGAAGGAATACTTGTTTTCCTTTCCATGGTGCACTTCCTCTCTATAAAACTACCAAGGCCTTCCTAGAAGCAAAAGGAAAACATCCATAGGGAGTTCATCACATAAGATCTTATCTTAGTACTTTCCAATACTAATGTCCACCCATACTTGTTCATTCACCAAGACTACCCTTTATTTAGCTAGGTCACCCTATAAGGACACACATGTGGAATTTTTGTTAGACTAAGCTTCTGTACTACCTCTTCTGATATCACATTGTTAGTAGATCCTAACTCTATGATCACCTTGTATACTTTTCCAAGTACCTTGCATGTAGTTCTAAAAAGTGCTTTCCTTTGTTTAGCTTCTTCCTTCACTAGTTCTTTGACCAAAACTCTCCTGAACATTAGGTTTTCTCTCTTTTCCAATTCAATATCCACCTCATTTGACTTTTGACTATCATCTTCATGGACATATGTTATTTTCTTCTCACCATAGGATGATGATGGCTTCTCTGGACACCTATATACAAGATTCCCTGACTTGCCACATTGATAGCATTTCATGTTGCTAAAATGTGATCCCCTACTATTATTCCCATATCTTCCTTAGCCACCATTATTGGATCCTCTTCCTCTATTGTAACCTCCCCTTTGACTACTCTCATTATCCTACTAGGTTCATTTGGACTCTCCATAGCTCCTCTGATCATTGGTCCTTCCACCAGAAGAACATCTTGAGTTACCTTTGAAATCTCTTTCTCTATCTCTTCCTTTAGATCTTGAGTCAATCTACTTTCTCAACTTGTCTTCCACCTTTCTAGCCATTTGCAAACAACTTTTCAATTTAGTGAGACTGAACAAACTTAATTCATCTTGGATGGACAACTTAAAGCCATTGAGATATCTTGCCACCGTGATGCTTTCTACCTCTTGTACCATTGACCTTAGAGCTAGTTTTTGAAACTTTTCAGTGTAGGATGCTACATCAAGATCCTTTTTCTTGAGTTTTTGCCTTTGATTATGGATTTGGATCTCATAATCCTCTAGTAAATAGGTCTCCTTTATTTTTGCTACCATAGCCTTCTAGTTGGCTATTGGTTTCTGCCCTTCACTTTCTCTTGCCTCTTGCACAAACTTCCACTAGGTTAGTGCCTATCCTTTCACTCTTGACTTTTCCATCCTTACCTTTTGAGCCTTTGTTATCCCTTCACATTCAAAATGGTTTTCAATACTCTCAATCCATTCTAGGACCACTTCTCCATCCATCTTCCCATAAACTAGTGAAATATTCTGAAGACTCTTTCCCCAAATTCTTTGAGGGCCTTGAGGAATGGTTCTTGCTTACCAAGTAGAGGATCAAGTTCATGTATCTCATCTTCCAAATCTACCTTTTTTTTCCTTTTTTCCTTTAATCTAATGGCTTAGGAGAGAGTCATCAATCCCATTCCTAGATGACTCTCTCTTAATCCCATTCTTCCATGAAAATCACCAATTAATTCAAGTTTCACTGTCTAAACCCAAAACTCCACACTATGCACTTCTTGGCCTATCAAGACAAAGCCTACCAAATGCTATGAGCAAATAAAAATCAATTTTGAACCTTTCTTATGAGGTTCTTGGCTCATCCCAAGCCATTCTACATCATTTTGATAAGTCTCACACACCCATAATCCAATGTTGGTTTGTTTTCCCTTGTAGCCCTAAGAGCCCCTATTAACCCTCCTAGAAATAAGGAACCTTCAATATCTTGAAAAATCTCTTAACAAGTCCTATTTAGAATTTTTTTCCAATTTACCTAGGCTCGAGAATTTTCTAGGTCTTAGGTTTCCATGGTGTTTGTATAATACATTTTCAGAAAACCCCTATTTTGAGGGTTTCAAGGGAAATGACAACAAATTAGCTTCTAACACAAGAAAATATACACTCTAGATTCCCTCCTTTGGTTCCTAGATACTAGATGTACCACACTACCATTTCCCAACACATATTGGCATGTGCTAATCATTTGTTCCATCTAGAACTCACTTGCATGCATCACTGCAACTTGTTAAGATTTGACTTGCTTGCCTAAGGCTTGCTTGAAAAAATGGCCAACTAAATCCCACAACATCAAAAATGGTTATTTACATAGTATATATAGACCAATAATTGATTCCCAAAGGCCATAGGTTTTCAACTATGGGAACTCAACCTTTGGTCATTTTATCATTGTCTACTCAAAACCAACCAACAGGAAGAAAGAAACTAAATAATTTTGGTAACATAGTAAAATGAATGAAAAAGATTAAAAAAATAATTCAAAGAGTTATACGTTACCCCAAGAATCTAATCCATTCAAAACATCAATCAAAAAATCAATTTTCTTGGATCAAGCTTTCAAAACCACATTTTTTGTTAGCAATTCCTCCTTCTCACATGAACTATCTGTACAAATGCATAACCAACCCTTATAATGCATTTGATGGGGTTTATATAGAATTTATACAACTACTTAGACCCTTAGGTCAAGTTATAAAAACCCATCTTTCCCTTTCCTATAAAAGTACAAAAATTGCCATTGCAACTTTTCAAAATTGCAAAGTTATCAATGATCAATTTTGACAACTTTTAGCAATTTTTCATTGTGGGCCTCCAGACTTATCCATTTTGACTTCAACCATCCTAAATTGATCCTAAGACATATAAGGAATTTCCTTAAACACTTATTCCCCTATTTTAGGCATTTTACCACATTTTTTCCTATAGATCAATTTTTCCATTTCTAGGCTTAACAGGACCTAAATGTTAAATACATGACTCAACTCTAACCTCTACTTAACCACACTTTCTAAACATACCTTGGGACTTTATCTTTAGTCCTTATTCATCAAATTTTTAGCTAGGCCATTTACAATCCAAAATTGTTCTAGGGTTTTTCCTTTCCTCAATGTCCTCCTACACCAACAACCACTCAACTTATAGTACACAAGAGGCTGTTAAGCCCTTATCATGAATCCTGGAGGAGTGTTGAACATATTTCAAACATAAGTATGATGAGCATTTTATTCAATAAGGTATGTTTTTCAAAGGAATTCACTAGTGTATCCCTAGAAGTGTTATAAGAGTTAATCTGATTAAGGAAAAACATAATGGTGAATTGGCTCGACATTTTGGAATTGATAATACATTGAGTTTGCTAAAGGATAAGTATTATTGGCCATACATGTATAAGGATTTCCAGAAATTTGTAAAGAGTTGTGGAGTTTTTTATGTTGCAAAAGAAGTAAGTTAGAATACTGGTTTGTAAACACCTTTTTTTGTTCCTAAGAAACCTTGGAGTGACATCAGTATGGATTTTGTTCTTGGATTACCTAAGATAGAAAAGGGGTATGATTCTATATGTTTTTTTTGTGGATATATTTTCTAAGATGGCTCATTTCATACCATGTAAGAAGATATTAGATGATGAGCACATTGATTAAGTTTTCGTCAAAGAGATTGTTAGGTTGCATGGAGTATGAAGAAGTATTATTTCTGATAGAGATAGTAAGTTTGTTGGTTACTTTTGGAGGATTTTGTGGAAAAACATGGGTAATGAGTTGAAGTTTAGTTCTATTGGTGTTTCAAAATGTCATGTTTCAAAAACCTAATGATGAGAACATAATACATCTAGGGGAAGCTAACTCCCATCTACAACATACCCATTTAGACACCGGGGCCAACTATAAGGCTATACTCCTTCTACTTCAGTCTCTGCAAAACCTAGGTGGGTGAACCTCAAACTCTTCATATGGCACCAGTATGAAAGCACACAACTAAATCTTATAAAGAAGATACTACCCTTGAATCTTCTATGCTTATGCAAACAAAAATAGACATGAAATAGATAATGACATGACCTATGGACCTGATAAGTTAAGTGAGGGTAACTCTTTTCAACTCTTCAACAAAAAAGGAAAAGGATTTTGATTAAAGATTGACTTCAACATCACCAAGACATGAACAACAAAACACATCGATCCTGAAGCTGATCAATGCCTTATCTGTTGGGAAATTCCACAAATCATTGACATACATCCTTGGAAATCGTTGATACATTTCATGTATCAGAACTTCTAGATCTATCCATTCACCTTGTGAATCAAACATTTGCATCTTTCTGAATCTCATACTCAACCTATCCCTTCATGAAATCTGCAAACCTATGATGATAAACTAAGCATTTACATGACTCCTTGAATCACGACCAAACTATATCAACATATACAACCTAGGATAGATTGCAACTAAGTTTTATGCTCTTTGTTCACAAAACACAAAAGATTACAAATTACATGAACATAAGCCAAGATTCAGACTAAAGATAAAACTTGCTACTGTGCTTTTATTCATTTCCTTGAAACAAATACAAAAAGGATGCATAAAATTGAATCATAAAACTATTGAATAGACTTGAACTATATGTAATCTCTTTAACTGATGTTCATTACCTAAGAGAAATGATAAAGAATGGTGGAAACTCAACTAAGAGCTTGCTCAGATAACTTGGGAACCAAACCTAAAGAAAAAGAAGAGAAAAGAATATAAAGACATGAAGAAATCCTAGATTAGATCAGATGCTACCATTTGTCCACTTGGAAAACCTCCATCTATTGATGCAAAAATTCTCTCTACCCTCTTTTTGTAACTAAAAATCATATATTTTCCTTGTGACTGAAGAATGCTTTGAAAATATCTATAGAATGATAGAAACATGCAACTAAAAAAGATGTTAGATATGATTTTAAGACAAGGGTAAAAAACACTTGCTAAATGACTCTTAGAGGCAAAATGAGATTCTTAGAAATATTTTCCTCTAAATGTGGAGCCAACAAACTTCAATGCCTACTCTCTAACCAAATTTGATGCTCAAACATGAAAATTTCTAATTCTATTGAGAATGTCCCTATTTTATAAATTTGCTTATAGATCATACTACTCATTACATATGCATTTTCTGACTCTATATCTAGATAACTCATCTTCTCTTGATTCCAATGGTATACTACACTCTACATTTCTAATAAAAATTTCCCCTCCAGCATGCATTTGAAATTTTAGGTCTCATGACCATGTTTAGATCTTTTAAATGAAAAATTTGAAATACCGTATAGTTAAAACTATAGAAAATCTTTAAAATCTTTAAATTTTTCAACATATAGATTGTATGCTCGAAAGAAGGAAAAATAATAATAAAAATTCACTTTACAAAATTTCATATTTTTTCCATTTTTTGAATCTGGGTCAACCTTCTGTTGACCACCACACAAGCACCACGTGTCAATCTCTGATTGGCTATCCTACTCTATCATCACCACCTCATTGCCTCTTGCAACATGTCATCTCCTTGCAAGTTCACAGACTTAACTGTTGATTTCACCTTAACCCGAGTGGCTAGGTGTCTAACCTTATTTTGTGGCTTCACAACTCTATCTCCTTAACTGTAGTTAAAGCTCATGACCATGCAAACCAAGCCATTTCACACAATCAGAGCATATTTTTGGTCCTAAGATCTATTGCTTGTGACTATGCAATCGATCATTAGTTGATTACTTCGCTCTGTCATGTAGTTAACCTCTTACTGCATGGTTTTCATCATGACTGCATGATTGAGTGCCATGAGGCACTTGATGTCATCATCACTCCTTCTTTGGTCACCTGCGACTTATTTCAAAATCTTGTCAATGTCATTGATATGCCACCAATAGCTATCATATGTCCACAGGCCCCATGTAAGCACTTGTGGCTTCCAAAAGCCGCATTGTCTTTTAGATAGTTAAGTATAGTGTATTGGTATATTTATAGTACTAAAAGGCTCCTCACCTTAGCAATGTGGGACAATTGATCTAAAGACAAAATGTAGTCAAGACTTCTTGTAAAAATAACAATTATGACTCCCTCTAACTGATATGCAACCTTATGTGAAAAAGATGAATCAATAGCCCACTCACCAATCTCCCATGTTCATCTCTTTCATTAATGTCTTTGCAAGGTGGAGCTATTTCACAATAAAGAGAAACTGATCCTTTAAAATTGTGAGGGAGGAAGACAAATCCTTCATAATTAGCTGCATCTGGCTTCAAAGAAGACAAGGAACCAACTGATTATTTGATGATTCCAATTGATGGCATAGGGAGAAAATATCTACAAAGGTACAGATGCCCAGTACCCACTTAAAAACTTGCATCGAACACTCCCTACTTAGCCATACCTACACACTAGGCATCTTAGTCAAAATGAAAGATGTTAGTGTAAATAAGTATTTACTATTTACACTTTACTTAAGTTTACTTAGGTTAATGCATTATTTTATTATTTATTTAGGTGAGACACTTAGGAGTTTGTGTACTCTCATGAGTTGTCATGTTGACAACACGGAAGCACTCAACTCTAATTCAACACATGGTTTCTACAACACTGGAGTTTGCATCATTCACTAAGTTGTCATGTAGACAACATAGTTATTCACACTCCCATTTTAGAACATTTTGTCTACAACATTATTTTGCATGCTACACCATTGTAGGCTTATCCTCACATCATCACACTTACTCCGGTGCTTAATGGAGGATAAACCATATTTGTTGGACATGTGCTTGATTGTATGAATTACCATGTTGCTGACTTCTATGCATTCTAGAAGCTTTCCAGAGGCCTTTATAAACAAGCACTCCTAGTGTACTTTCACATTGAATATTGAATGAATATATCATCATTTTGATCATACTCTCTTTGGTCTACTGTTGTGCTTGTGTTTGAGTTCCTTGGTCTTGGATCAATTCTACCCTAAGGAAAATTATTACAAAAGAGGTTGCCAAAAATAATTCAATGACTCGTTGAATCACTTTTAGTCATGTTGCACATGATGGGATGCTCTAATAATCTACTGTTGTTGAACTTGCAACTCTATTCTTTGCCTTAATGCCAAGTTTACCAATTTGCAGCCACATGAAATTGATGAAGTGGCTCCCAACTCTTTGCTATATCCTTACTATACAAAAATGGCATCTCCATTATCCTTAATCTAGTCACTTGAAAAATTGCATAAATCACCTCCAGACCTAGCGGTCTTCATGTGACACATGAGTAGATCATTTAAGAGGAAACTAAAATATGTTGCAAATCATAAAAGGCATTGATGAAGGGCTTAATATTTGAACACGAGACTTCCTCCCTATTCCTTGATAGCATTCTAAGACTTAGTCATCCACCTTTGCATGAGAAAATCTGCCCCTTCCTACACTTGGTTTTAAACATGGGCGTGCCTCCTCCAAACAATGCTTTTGATTGTATGTAGTCTATTATAGGCGTAAGATGACTCGGATCCACTTCCCTTGTTTTCCCATGCAACTTCCATGTGTTGCTAGTTATTTCAAATCACTTGGAGGATGCAAGGGTAGATCATTGCCACCAAACAAATCTTGGGAAGAAAGTGGTAGGAGGAAATGGGAGCATACAGATTGGCAAGACAGAAAGAAAAGTTAATGGTTCCTTGTCGAGCCGACACTTTTGGAATGTGATCCAAACATTCTTGTAGTTTTATATAATATACACCCCTAACATTTTTTCTTAGCTGAAAGAGATGCAAAGTATGTTGTCCTTTCTACTTTTTGATTACCCAATTCTAAAAATGGGCAAGGAGAAAGCATACGGTGTGAAAGATTAATCATTATACTACAAAGTGGAATGCTTGAAAATTGAAAAGGAAAAGGATTAGATGGAAAGCTAGACAATCCCAATTATTCAATGGAGTTCAAAGTAATAACTTACATAATCTTTTCCATTTATTCAGTGATGAGAAAATACAAAACAATGAGCAAACATTTCTTCCACTTTGTCATTTTGACTGATTTCTTTTGCTCCTCTAGTTGTAAGTGCAACTAGAGTTTGTTTGAGGCCATCCACACAAAGAAGAGGGATCATTTTACTTCTCAATGATTTTTTAGCTATACTCACCCTAATTTCTCCCTTTTCTAGGTTTTCTTTTGACTTTCCAAGGCAAACATTAAGAGGACTCAGTGGCAAAGAGCTAAAACATGCTTCAAATGGGCATACATCAGTATGATAAGGTTAAAACAAAGATATTTCATTTGTACTTCATAGTATTGAATGCATTTCATATTAATACAAAGGAGTTGATCCAATACATTACTTTACTCACCCTGTTCAACTTACATTATCCTTTGGCATCTTTGATAATTTTTAATTTTTTTTTAACTTCAAATGACGTCACTATACACATTATATTATGTCAATCTGAGGCAATTACTTGGGCCCCGAAGTGGGTCTGGCTAAAAAAAATTCAAACTAAAAAACTTGACCGTTAAGACTAATATAATGAACTTACCTCACTGACTAAAATCAATTTGCATCACTACTTCAACTTTTTAAAACTCATTTTTAACCTTTCCTATAAACTGCTAATTTTGTGCCAAGGGGTCCTATGTCTGGCCTTAAAAATTGACAGAAACACCTAACCAAGCTCTAAAATTAGACATGTTAATTCTCTATTCCACATTCTCTTACCCTGTCAAATCTTGTGTCATGACGATACCTGGGTCAAAATATATTGACTGTCAAAGTTGCCTTCATGAAATTTCCTACAAGAAAACATGTTAGAAAACAATAAAGTGTGTTTGGTTTTGGCTTTGAAAATAGGGTAAATAGACACTTGAGGGCTTAAAAACTAGGGCATTTGTTCATTATCATGAATAAAGTATAAATCTATGATTTGGGCTCATGATGAGTAACTGGGTGCATTTGAAAAGTGGTCAAAGTGGGGTAGTCAAATTTACAAAATTGGGAACACTGGCAGGATACTGATTTTTGCAAATGGAATGGTCTTGGGAAAGTGTGTAGATGGATTGATCAAGACTAAAAAAATGGAATACTTAAAGTATTTTTAGGTTAGAACATAGTGGTACAATCCATTTGGTATAATAATAGATTCAAAGTTATGACATCCCAAACATGGGTACTGATCAATCTGCATTTCTTGACACCAATAAAACTTTACAAATTGCATTTGGAATCACATTTGAAAAATAGTAAAATAGATTCATCATAGGCTCAAATCTGAAACATATCATCTATCAGATCTCTAGAATGTAACATAAAAGGAAAATTCTCATTTTGGTCCACCGGGTCAAAGTTACAACTGGTCAAATAGGGCCTCCCAAAATTTTGAACAATTTACATCAACATGACAACAATAAACAATCAACTTAGAGGGATTCAAAACCTAGTAAAAACATATCAAAATGAATTGAAAACATAAAAATAGGTTCTTTGATATGTGTACTAAAAAATTCCAAAGTGACGAGTCATGAAACATAACTGGGTGCAAGATGTTCAAATGCAAACTAGGCTTCCTGTTGATGTTTGACACTTTAGCAAAAATGCAGATTTGAACATTGCTCAAAATGAAACTTCACAAAATGACTCATAATGACAATTTATTATTACAAGACACATGCATATACTAAATTGAAAGTGTTAGAAACATTAAACACCTCTTAGGCCTCAAAATGATAGCTGGGTACACATGCATTAAATATGCTTATATGGGCTCAAAATGATTCAAAAGTTTAAAATGGTACTCAAATTGGGGATGTAATTTTAAGTCCCATCAAATTCTACATTCCATCCACAGATAGATGGATAGACAAAGGTTGTAAATAGAAGCTTGGGTAATTTGCCAAAATGTTTAGTTAGGGATAAAATACATAATTGGGAGTTGGTGTTGACACAAGCTAAGTTGGCATATAATAATTATGTGACTAAAAGTATAGGGAAAACACCTTTTGAGATTGTTAATGGAATGCAACCTAGAGGAATATTATATTTGAGGTATGTTGCTAGTGAAGAAAAGAGAAGTGTTGTAGGGGTAGAATTTGTTGATTTTATGGATTTTTTACATAAGAAAGTGAAGTTGAAGTTGGAACAAAGTAATCAAAAGTATAAGGAGAATAATAATAAGGCTAGAAGAAATCATGTTTTTGAAGTTAGTGATGAGGCAATGGTTCATTTGAAGAAAGGTATATTTCCTAGTGGAACATATAGTAAGTTGAAGATGAAGAAGTTTGGACCTTGTAAGATCTTGAAGAAGTTGGACAGTGGTAATGCTTATGAAGTTGAGTTTCTTGATGACATGGATATGTCTCCTATATTCAATGTTGATGATTTGTATAAGTCCCATGAGTTAGATGGTGAAGTTGATGTATTAGATAATTATCCTAAGATGCAGATTGAAGAGTTTGTATAACTATTTGGTTAGAGAATTGGTAAAAGCATAAAAGGTAAAGATTACTATGAGTATTTGGTGAAGTGGAAGAGTGAAAGATTACTATGACTACTATGAGTATGAGTATTAGGTTGTGACACTTGCATGATTCAGGAGAATTATTTCTTTCAACCTTAGTTGTTTGATGCAAGAGCATCCTAGGTTACATGGCTATCCTACATGTTCCCTTATTCCTATTAGTTTCGAGCTCTTAGTTGTTGCCAAGTTTGTGGTTAATGCTAAGCTCTTAGTTGTTACCAAGTTTGTGGTTGATTCCAAGCTCTTAGTTGTTGCTAAGTTTGTGGTTGATGTTGAGTTCATGGTTGATGCCAAGTTATTAGTTGGTGCTGAGTTCTCATTATGTGCCAAGTGCCTATTGGTGTCAAGTTTATGTATGTGTCAAGAACTTCCATTTGCCAATATTTTCCTTGGTCCTTCTTCAACTGAGTTTTCTATGTCTTGTTCTAGTTTGAGCTAACCTTGTGTGTATTTAATATTTTTTGAGAGCTAACTTGTGGCTTGATTATGAATTTAATGTAAGGGTTTATTTAGTTGGTAACTTGTAATAGGTTGACTTGTGGCCATGCATTTATTTAAAAGGGTCTTGGGTAGATTCTTAGAGAAGGAATCTATTAGGAAGAGTAAGAAGGAGGGCTAGAATGCATAGATCATCATTGAAGATCAAAGATTGAATTATATTGTTTGCCATAACTTGGAAGGCCTCACAACCAAGCATGTATTTGGTAATTTGATGAATCTATGAGTTTTTTTGCTCTTCTATCTCCTTTGGTTGTTGTTCTCCATGTTTTATTTCCATTATGTTTACTCTTGTAGGTGGCTTTAGCAGCTGGGTGTGCCTTTGACCCTAGTTTCCTTGGTCTTTCTACATAAGCTATGCCCCAAGAAGCTCCATAGATACTCCTCTGATAGGGTGATACTGTTGGAAATAGCCCACCAATTCACTTTTGCATATGATAGAGTGAGAAAACAACATAAGAAGATATGAATCTGGTCCATTACAGTTAGCACTTTTGAGATGAAGTAGAAACAATACGTTACCACCTTTGACTTTGAATAAGATCAGTATCCCATAGAAGAATACAACTCTCCTTGCCCATTATTCAAAAACATTGTGATGATGCAATATCTACCAGGGAAATAATTTATACAAGTTGATGCCTTAGAAGATAACTGGATGAACATAATAGATGACTATGATATTTGTATAAGGGATTATTGTAGGATGAGTCTATACTTAGAAGAGAGTGCACTGAAGATGAAGATCCCTCTAAAGGCTATAGAGAAGGATGCCAAAGAAGTTATGGATCCTTTGTATAATAGAGATAAAATTTATGATAGGCCTATCATGAATGCTGAGATAGGGAGAGAGGAAAATGATAACATAGATCATCAAGCCAGACATGTGGTCGAATTGACAAGTGAATGGATTTGGAAGCCATTTTGGATGGATCCAGTTCCTTAGGCCATATCCCTACAAGCCACAACTAGACCTATAAAAGGTAAAGGTGCAAAGGTCACCATGCCAACCTATCCCACTCAATCCCTAGTAAGGTTAGAAATGATGCATCAATATGAGTAGGAAGTTGAGTACTTTGAGGTAAACAAGGGCACAAAGAGAAGAGTACCTCCTAGGGTGAAGAAACAAGAAAAAAATGTTCAGGAACCTCTAGAGTAGGTATAAATCAAACAGGTACAAGCTGAGCCTCAAGCAGAGCTAGCACAAGAACATTTAGAGAAGACATAACTAGAACAACTAGAGGAGGAATAAATAGAGGAGAAGAGGGTTCCACCAGTGACAACTACAGAAGAAGAAGCCTCTCCCTTAGCTCCAAAGAAAACAAGGATTGAAATAACTATGGTGGGTATACAGAGGAGAAGGTTGAAGAAGAAGAAAAATACTCCATTTCCACAAGTTCCTAAGACCATCTTAGAAGTCAAGGACAAAGAAGAATGTGAACAAATAGAGTTTTCCCCCTAGAGCCAATGAACCCACTCAACTAAAGTTGCAAAGGAAGATAAGAGAAGAAGTTATACATAGACACCTCCATCTATTCCAAGAGAGCCTATCCAACAATCAACTTTAGAAGATGAACAACAAAAGTGGATAGTAGATATGGAAAGTGAAGGAGCTAATGTATTTGACCTCTTTAACTTTGACTTTATGCTAGTGGACACTGAGATGGTGGGTGAAAATATTAGAGATACTCCCATGCGTGAACCCTTAGGAGAGGATTGGAATTAATTTACTCCTCTACCTCAAGGACGTTTAGGCTTTCCACTACCACCATTATAGGATATGTTTTTTTTGGATAAAGGTTTAGTAATTCTACTTCCTCCAGTTAGTCAAGCAGAAGTAGAAGAACAAAATACCAAGAAAGGGGAGTTCCAAAAATGTCATGCCAATGAAGTATCTAAGGAGGGACAAATACCAGAAGAAAATTAGAAAAATCCTCAAGATATAGAGGTTAGATCCTTAACCCAATAGAGTACATAGATTCCTACTAAAGATCTTCCTCGACAGGAGATAATTCCAAAGAGAAGTGCTAAGGGAAAAGAGCTTGCTAGAGAACCAACCTCTTCAACCAAGTACATGTCACCCATAGGTACTACATCAACATGACTAAAGAGGGAGGTTATGTTTCATCATAAAAGGTAGTTGGACCTAACAATAGAGGAATGCAAGAAGGAACTGATTAAAGTGATGAAGAGGCTTGAGCCACCTAAGGGTGATGTAAGAAAACTATCCTTCATAATGAAGAACCAAGACCAAGAGCTTCTCACACATATCTTCATTCCTCCTCACATTGACACCAAATAAATGACTCCAAAAGATTACAAAATCAAGGTGCTCATGTTGGGAAAGCCTATGGTAGATAAGACCAAAGTGATGATCACCATAGGTATGAAGGTGGTTTTCCAGAATAAGGACCGGGATGAGTAAGAACTAATAACACTATGCAAGAAGAATAAGCTACTTAGAGGCTACATGAATGAAGTGGTGGTCTCTATTGACCTAGAGAATCTAAAGGTCACTCTTGGAGCTTCATTGGGTAGGAAAAGGGTAGGAACATAGTCATACCCATTTTTGGAAGCATGTCAACAATGACATGACAATTTTGAAGAGAAAGGAGTATAGATAATACAGGGAAATTTGAACCTATTGCACCACATCTAATCAAGTGCTAACAATTTGGTTTCTATAGTAATCTATGATTTTGGGCTGATGGATGAAGTACATACCTTGGCCAAGGACCTACAAACATTGAAATTAATTAAGGGTTAAAGGTATTGAATGCTTATGGAGGTATATATTACAAAGGATCTAGATAAGCTCAATGATTGGATAGAGAAAATATCGGCGGGTAATAATGTAATGGAGGGATTGCACGAAGAGATCCAGTGATTAAGGACAAAACTCAAGAGCAATTTTTGGAAGTAGAGAGGTACTACAATGCCGCTTGCCTTGAGATTTTTGAAGATGAGTCCAAAACCAAGATTTTTATGATGCAATGAGTTGTCCAACAATTTGGAGGAACATTTTAAGATGCTTTGTTAGATGATGATATAAGACAAGCATTCAAGATTGAAGAGGTGTTGTTGGAGTTGGACACCAAGCTTGAGGATTTTAGCATGAGTTTTCATTTTAAGAGTTCTCACTCCTAACAAAAATGGAGGAGTTATTTTCTTATAATTAAATGGATGTAATATGTACTTTTGGTCATTATTTTGATGCAATAATATATGCTATTGGTGCTCTCATTCTTAGTGTAGTTATTCTTGCCAGAGTGTGTTATATTTTGTGAATGCATGTTGATGAATAATAATGGAGCCAATGGTTTTATTGTGTTTTTATGATTGTGTGATCTTTTATTTCTAGTGTTTTCCTTATGTTAATGAATTTTTCTAACATAATGAATTGGAGAAAGGATCATCTTTTGATTTTTCCTATTGTATTGTCTCACACGAGTGCACTTTCCATGGCCTTGTGATTTGATGAAAGGTGAAATGTATTTTGGTTTATATTGAGCTCCTAATGACAATTTCATTAGTTGAGTTTAGGAAGCATTGCTCCTAATTTCATTGGTTTCCTACCTGATCCTTTTGATAATTTAATTTGTAGATGTGTTGTTACCTTAGTTAATTTCATTTTCATATATTTTCTTTAGTCTCTTGTTACTCTATCTTTGTTTTGGTTAAAATAGGAATTCATAAAGTTGCAATGATAAATTGCATTCATCATAAAATAGAAAATACAAAAATATATCTATTTTTTGATTACATTTCAAACCCTAGTAGATTATCCAAGATTTTTTTAGAACCAACAAAGGTCTCCTTGTGAACATATACATTTATCTTCAATTGAGCGAACCCAATAGGTTGTAAGACCGCCCAAAACCTTAGAGTTGGGCCTTGATCAAATTTTGAAGAGAGGAATTCAAAATGATCCCTGTCACTTAGCATCATACAAAATGACAACTCAACAAGTCTTAAACAAGGATAAAACTAATGGCAATGGGAATGGTAAAGAGAAAGACAAATGTTGGACTAAAAATATGTATGTTGTTTATAATGTAGTAGTTGATGTTCTTATAACTAAGAATCTCATCTTTAACTTGGCTAATTCTATTCTAGCTACCAAACAATAAGAGGTTGCAAAGACTAATGATTCCCATAGGCCTAAGTTTACACACACTACAACATTTGGGGTCAAATTATGAAGATAGGATAATTGGTGTTGATTTTCATGTTTGTTTTTGCAATTGTCCCCAATGTCGTCGTAATACCAACATTGGCAGTGTAATTGCAATGCCCACATGATTCTAAACAATTTAAAAAAAAAAAAAAAAAAAAATTACATAAATCATTATGCATTTGATCAATTGAAGAGTAGAGAGCTGCAAAGAGTAGGGCCCTATTTTCCATGACCATGCCCTTGAAGGTCTTGTTGTGCCCATTCCCTTGAAGGCCTTGCTCTACCATTACCTTACCATGCCCATGCCCTTGTGTACTACATTAGGAATTTTTTTTGTTTATTAGGTATTCAGCTCATTCTGTCCTAATTCTATAATGAGAGATCTAATTCCATTCCTAATTTTATTAATGGTTATTCCAATTTCAAATTATTTGACTGAAAATTATTAAAAGAGCCTCATAGGATTGTAACATTCCAGAAAATGGAGCATGCTTGTAACATTTTGCAAACCATATTTTCTACAATTCTATCATACAATCCAAAAAACTAGCTATGCCCATTAAGGATTCGTATCTTTACAAAGTGTATCCTAAAATGGCTAAAACAAAGAAACAAAGCTTATCAATAGGGCTAAGCACTATGTGGGCACTCTCATCTTTAAGCACCTCCTCACTTAACTTCATGCTAGCTACAATGGAAATTGCCTGATCCATTCTCTCATCCTCCATCTTCAAATCTCCACCAACAATCATTGGTATTGCAGCTAGAGTAACCATCTAGGTTTCATCACTTTTAATAGGGTATGATATAATGGGTGCCTTATGTTGGGAAATGCCAAGGGCAACAACATCCATATAAAGAAAGTGATGGAAAATGACTTAGATTTAGAAATGGAGCTAATGTTGGTGTATGAGTCATTTCCACATTTGTTACAATTCTAGTGTTGTAGCTATTATTTTCTCATAACAAGATTTCATGAGTCTAAAAGTGATTCATGTTGCAACTCTAACTCTAAACAATGAGGAAAAAGATCCATAAAATTTTCATGCACCTTTCCATGTTGCATCGTCACAAAGAGGAATAGGCATGGTAGTGGTGAATCCTTTGTTTCACCACCCACAATGGTCATTATCTAGATTGGATGAAGATTCATGCAAATTTGTGCATGCGATAAACCGACTAGAAGAAATCTATTCTGTGTAAATAGTTCAAGAAATTTTTTGGGACTAAGAATGAGTCGATAATAATGATTATTACCTCTAAATCACTTACCAAACCATATGCTATTCCTTGGGAGAAATTTTGGTGAAGTCTCTACTATTTCTAGAGCATCTAGAAGCTAAAAAAATGGCCATAATTTATCAATTACATAATTCAAACTTTTTAATGAATGATATGTAAAAATGTACATCATAGTATCACTCACAGTACTTGTTTGCATTCTCAAATGAGAAAGCCTAATTCATGACTTTATCTTGGATCTAGAATATTTTCTCACATATGAAAAACCATATTGTGTTTATTATTTGATGGACTTAAAACCTTTTATCAAATTAGGCATTATTGTAGCATCAAGGTTCAGAGGTTGGCTCAAAATATCCAGTCACAAACTTTGAGAAAAAGCTCATGCTCTCCATTATTTCAAAGAATATTACATCTCTTCAATGCCTACAAACAATTTTCCTACATCATTAATATATCCTCATCTTGTGTATTAATGGTTTTTTACAAATGAGATAGCCCATGGTTGAGAAGTATTAGGGCAGGGAACTTGCATATTGGATGAAGATTGATCACCAGAGTGGACATAATCTTAAATGCCACTGATTTATCACCAATACAAAATCTTAGAGCTAATTGTTAAATGTTTCTTGATTTGTTCTTTCAGAGAGCATTTTCATTCATTCTAATGGTAGATCCTAAGACACGATTCAAAGAATCAAAATAGTTCACCTAATCTATCTATTTGAAATTTATTCCAACCTAAATTACTTAGCTTCTTCTATCTTCCTTGTCTTTTTTCCAAGCTTACAAATGAAGCTCACATTTTGAAGGGTAACTTGTAAGCTATTTGAAAAATTATTCCACCTAATATCACTTAGCTTTTTCTATCCCCTTGTGTTTTAATATTGTATTTATGAGTTTTAGATATCTTCAAATTAAATATCTCTTAGTTTGATATACAAAATATTTAATTAATTTTTTAGGTATGCTAGTTTATTTCATGTATTTTTGCAAAGATAACTTTCTCCTTTTCCCTTTCATGTAAAATTTAGGCTTTGTGGTGTAATGGTTAGGTCTTCGTATGTCAATTGAAACATGTTTGGCATTCAAAATAATAGAAACATAAAATTATATTAGTGATTTAATTATTAAGAAAACCCAAAAATGAGGTGTCATAGCTTCATACTCAAAGCAATGTGATAAATAGAAGAGGACATCGTCACCTTCACTAAATTGTACTAGGGGAGAATAGATTAAGTGTTGCATGCAGATGGCTATGGCAACCAAGAGATTAACTATAGAGAAATTCAGTAGAAGCCCATAACAAGGTTATTTTTATTGGTAAATGCTCACTTGTTCTCTACAGTCATTGTTATTTCCAGTATAACATCCATTGTCAATATCCATGTGTTCCAGGCCTTCACATTTTACTTTAGTTTCATTTCACCCAAATGAAAACTATTGAATAATAATTATCAAGGTTTGTAATAGAATCATCAATTTCATTCTCTCGATTGAAAACATTCATCAACTAGAGAATCCATGTTTCCAATAATTTTAATCTCAACTTTTCTCAACATGGAAAATTTTGTTGCTCCATACATATAAAGTTGGAGAGTGATGGCTGAATCTTCATGTTTTGGAAACATTTTTGTAGAAGTTAAGGCATTTGTTTGTAATTATCTTCTGAAGTTTAATTGACTATTCATCTTCTTTTTTAATTTTGAATATTTGGCTATCTAAAGCATCGACATGAAAATGTGTCTAATAGATGACTATATCATAAGATACCACAAAATATTTTTGTTTCAATTAAAGTGTAAACCTTGAGTCATTTTCATGGACATGCTTGTAAGAAAATTATAATGATAAAATAAGTTTGATATGCAAATTATTATAACTTATAATCATTTCTCTTCCATGATTTACTTATTTTTGATAAAACAAGCTCAATTTGAATTTTAATATTATTTATAGAATATTTATATTAGTGTAATTTGAATCTAACTCGGATATTTATTTTATAGATCTTTTAATGGCTATATTAGCCAAAGCGCCAATCTAGACTCTGGTTTTCTTAAAAACCAGAACATTAATATAAGAAACACAATGGATGAATCAACATGTAAATACTTCATTGGCACACTAGCTTTTATTATTTTAAAATTTTCATTATCTTTTATTTTATTTTTCTATTCAACATCAATACACTGCTAGTGCATGTTGTAATGCCCTGCTAAGAGATCCTTGGAACAAGGATAAATATAAGTCAAGATAATTAAAAAAAAGAGGTGTGGATGCACACGACATACAACATACAAGGATCACAAAGATCACAATGAAAGACTAACCAAACATCCCAATGCCAATGGATCTCCAAACACCACTATTGACCAAAATGATTGACCATGGAAGACACCCAACCAATTTTGAATCAAGACATTCTAAAATCAAAATACAATGCCAAATGATTGAAGAACACCTAAGAGGGTAGCCAAAACACTTCCCAAAAAGTTTGGCTCAAACTAAAAAGTGCTTGTTGTCCACCTGGATAGGGTTTTTCAAAATACATGCAATACTTTAAGTTAGCCTTGTACAACACTTTCTAGTATCATACGACCTTTCTTAGGAAGAGGTACGACACTTTGAGGGTTTGAGGGACACTTCTCAAGATAGTGTGCAATACTTTACAAGTATTATATGAATCTTCTTCAAAGAGGGTGCGATACTTTCCAATATCACATGACATTTCTTCCTAAGAGGTGTGATACTTTCTAGTATTGTACAACATAACTCCTTTGGGCATGCGACACTTTACAGTATCACCCCATGCTGACACATGGTCACCTAGGAAATGCATAAAATGCTCCAAGGAAAAACTAAAGAGTAAAACATAGTTCATAACCTCCACACTGGGGAGTACAAGATCCATAATTTGAGGCATAAACACTCAAATACAATACTAAAAGATGGAAACTACATCCAACCATCTAACTAAGCAATGAAGGAAAATAAATTGTGGTGGGTCCCTAAGTTGCCAAGTCACATTGAGTAACCAGAGTGCAATTTGTTAAAATGACTTGGGCAATGATTGTTGATCTACCTTTGATCCAATGGTCCTCATTTTTCATCTGCCTCCTAACTTGGAAGTGGGTCTGCAATCCTAATGACTTGGAATTGTCTTGACATTTTAGAACTGTCCTAACCCATTGGCATATATATTATTATTTTAATCCACCTTGTGATATCATGTCTCCTGGGCCTCGTCATGTTTCTTATTTTTAGGCAAGTTGCTACATTGCTACCAGTGGAGCTCAAAGCTTTTTTGGTCGTGACATAGCAACTTCCAACGAATTTAGAATTTTTGACACTTATATTCTTAGTAGGATGCCACCATGTCACAGAAGTACATGACTCATTATTGATAAATCATTCATTTGGGACCCACGTTTTGGACTTTTTGTTAGATAATGATATTCTGACGAGTCATTATGTTGTTACCAGTGAAAGCCATTAACTTTCTGGTCATGACATAGCAACTTATGATTATCCATTAAAATTTGATGTTGGGAAAAAAACTTATAACATGGTAACAATAATCAATACGACTAACATGGAAATAAAAGCACATTTTCTAGAATATCTTTCTTGGGATCTTCATAATCACCACCCATTTCAAAAGAGTGTTTTCTTTTGTATTATTTGACCAATCACTATGTCACTACCGGTGAGGCATAATGATTTTTCGATCGTGACATAGCAACGTTCAGTAAGTACTATATTCTAGTGACAGAGAAGAGATGATATATCAATCATAATCATATCAATTAGTACCACTATCAAAATAGTAAATATGCACGTTTATGATATTACGTGGGAATTTTATAGTTGCTATCAAATTTAAAGGTTGCTGCTTTCTTCATTTTTTGGTTAGTTGCTACATTGCTACCGATAGGGTGCATAGATTTTTCGATCTTGACATAGCGACTTGCTGAAAAGTTTGAGTTGTGGTGACACCGCTTGCAACTTGCTCCACGTGCATCTTTTCTGATACTAACAACTCTAGGATGGAGCACATGACCAAAACTTGTCCAAATCAATGCACATTTCTGGTGCTGAGCTTCACTTTACAATACTGTAACTCAATTTTTGATAGTCACTATGTTGTTATGATAAAAGACCTTGCATTTTGTTATAATGACAACACAACAACCATAGATCTAACCAAGATCAGACGGTGGAATTTTTTTGAAAATGGTACTCAACATGAAAAATATTAAGCAGGAAAGGAATATTCACTCCTTTAAAAGATTTCATGCCACGATAAATTCAAAAGGGACAAAACCTAGGGTTTAACAAAGATTTTTCAAAAGGTAATAAAACTGCAAGATCAAAAAAACTAGAAACCCTAGCCTCTAACAGTGGACTGAAATTTGATTTTTTATACCTAGATTAGGAAAATTTATTATGCAAAAAAATTAGAGTCTATGCAAGAAATCAGAATCTATAGTAGAGAAGACCACATGCTTGATACAACTATGATAACTTCTTCAAAGAGCGTAAAACTAAACAACAACAGGAAACCTAGACTGTACAAAGACATTTATAGGGATTCACAAAATATACAAAATTTATAAGAACACATAGAAAACATATACTTTTGGAAAAGTACCTCTTCAAGAATTGTCCATGAAATGGCAATTCAAGAACATCTCCAGTTAAATCCTTTAGAAAATATGAATCCTCCCCATTTGTATCACAAATGTTATATGCGCCAAGCTAGATTGGGTCAAATTTACCATGCTTTCCTTTATCTTCCATTCTAGCATTCCACATCAATACCATATCACCTATTTCAAATTTCCTCTCAATGACCCTTTTGTCATATAAGTGCTTCATCTATGATTATAACTTGGCATTTTGAACAATAGACTCTCTCCTTGTTTCTTCTAATTGCAAGATATCATCTATTCTAAGTTGCATCTCATCAATGATATCATCTTCATAAAGTTGAATAAATTTATACATCTCCTTTAGGTTATTCTATGGAAGTCTAGCTTGTATGCCATAAACTAAATCAAATGGGGCACATCCAATGACTTTTTTCACAGTAACCCTATCAGCCCACAGAGCTAATGACAATTTTGAATCCCATGGCTTCTTGTTTTCTCCTAAGATTCTTTTGATAACCTTTAGTATACTTTTGTTGCTTTATTCTACCTAACCATTCCCTTGAGGATGATAAGGTGAGGATGTGTATTCTGTAATACCATATTTTTTTTACAAAAATGCTTATATTCCTCAGATCTGAAACACATAGAATTATCAGTCAGAATCTTTTGTGGGCATCCAAACCTAGTCACAATATTATTTAGAATGAAATTAATAACTACTTTACTTGTTGCACTCTTAGTAGGGATTGCTTCAACCCACTCAGTGAAGTAATTAGTAGCTATCAGGATCCAAGAATGTCCACCACTGGATTTGTTTGAGATCTCACCTATGAAGTCAATTTCCCATTGTTGGAAGGGTGCCTACACTTCAGCATGTCTTAATGGTAAATTTCTAGAGAATCTTAACTATCCACTAAACCTTTGGCAAACATCACATGTCATAACAAACACATGAGAATCTTTAAAAAGTGTTGGCCACCAAAAACTAGCCCTCAGAACTTTATGAGCAATAGTTTTGGTCATATAATGACCACCACATACACCTTCATGCATATCTCTTAAGATCCTTTTAGACTCAATTTCATCTACACACTTCAAAGGGACCCCTTCTATATTTCTCCACCACAATTTCCCTTGTAGTATGACATATCTTATGGTCTACAACTTTAGAGACCTTTTCTGGTTGTCTATTAATCCTGATGGAGATTTTATGTTTTGAAAATAATAGATCATGTCTCTATACCAATTAGAGGCATCCATATCATGAAGATTATCCTTGCAACTATCATCAAGTTGATTGATTTAGTTTGCCTCTAAATTGGCTTCTATCATCAATTTGGCTAAACCTTGACCCCTAACCAGTTTAGTGATATGAATATCAACGTTAAATTCTTGTATCCTATTAATCCATCTACATCTTCTACCAGATACCTCTTGTCGTGAAAAAATATCTTTTATAGTAGCTATAGGAACAAATGCAATAGTTGTGGCTCCCATTAGGTAACATCTAAAAGCCTTCACCCCTTTCACCAGTGCATATGCCTATTTCTTAGTTATATCATATTTGAGTTCTATTGCCTGCCATAATTTGCTAAAAAATGCAATGGGCTGTTCATAACCTTCTTCATTTTTTTGGCAACAATGTGAAATGAGGAAAAAGAAAATATATGCATTAGCTTGTCATAATTTGGTGCTCTGAGAACAGGGACATCTTTAATAGCTTGCTTAATCTTGTGGAATGTAGTGCTAGGTTCACCATCCTATTTTATCTCAGACCCCTTATTTAGCATCCTTGATATAGGCCTACTAATTTATACAAAATTAGTCACAAATCTTCTAAGAAAGTTGATATGTCCAAAAAAAGACTAAATTCCCTTAACACTCTTAGGCTTTTGAATCTTTTCTATTGCTTCTACCCTTTCAGGGTCAATCCTCACTCCATGCTTACCCACCAAATGCCCTAACAACTTTCCTTCAGTAACACCAAAATTGCACTTCCTAGGGTTTAAAGAGATACCATACTTAAGGGCTCTGATAAATAGATTTTCTAAATGCATGTAATGATCATTCTCATCCTTAGAGTAAGTAGTGATATCATCCTGATATACAGTCAAAAACTTATCAATAATATCAGCAAAAGCTACATCCATTGCACATTGAAAAGTGGCCCCAGCATTAGTAAGTCCAAAAGGCATCTTGACATACACATAAGTACCCCATGGAGTAGTGAAGCAGTCTTAAATTGTTCTGATTCCTTAATAACCACTTGATTATAACTCAAAAATCCATCCATTATAGACATAAGTTCTAAACCAGTGACCTTTTGCAACATAGCCTCCATGTTTGCTAGAACATAATTATCTTTTAATGAATATATATTAAGATTCTTGAAATCAACACAACCTTATATCTCCATTTTTCTTCCTTACTGGCACTAAATTGGATACCCAAGAGGAATGTCTAATAGGCTTTATGATCCCTACATCTCTTAACTTGACCAATTCTTCTTGCATTTTGAGAGCTAAGGTTGGATTTATTGGCCTCTATTTTTGTCTGAAAGGCTCAACATCTAGCTTCAAAGGGATTTCATGCTGAAAGAGATCCTCTCTATAAGCTTTTAGGTCATCATATGACCATGCAAACACATGCCTATATTTCCTTAATAGATCTATTAAACCCTGCCTTATTTTAGGAGATAACTTCTTGCCAATATATACTTTCTTAGGTGCTTCTGTAGTTCCTAAATTTACTTCCTCCAGGTCTTTAGCATTATACTCACTAGTATCCATTTGGAATCTATCTTGGTTGTCAAAAATAGTTTCTAAAACAACTAAACCCTTTGGGATTTTGTTTGTCTTTAATTGCACAATTTCTTGCCCAAAAACAATATCTTTTCCATTTTTATTTTCTACATAAGCTGCACAATCAATCTCTTGCCCTGACAACATATTTTCACAATTCAAAAATCTCAAAATATCTTTATCATCCTCAAATATTTACCAACTTTAGACATTATCAGGAAAAGAGGGCCTAATTTGAGTCTCAACTTTAGATATACCAGCAAATGTAATGTCATTAGGTTTTATTGCTATGTTTGCTAGCAAATTTGCCATCTTATTGTTATTTCTATCCTTCCAAACTATCCCAAATGCATCAAAACATTTAATCATGTCCCATACAACATTTCTATATTGTTTTAACCTTTTATTCTTTGACACATAAGCATTTCTTACTTGAGATACAACCAATTTAGAATCTCCTACAACATGTAAACACTTTATCCCATGCTTATGAGCTAGTCTAAGTCCTAACAACAAAGCCTCATATTCTGCTATGTTGTTAGTACAAGGGAAACTCAATGTAAAAGAAAATTTATATGTTACCCCAGCAGGAGAAATCAACAAAATACCTACACTTGCTCCATCTTTGCAACAAGCACCATCAAAGAACATGGTCCATAAATCACCTTTATCTATTTTTGTGCGAGCTTCTACTTCCATCTGAGATTTGTGCTTTCCTTTCTTCAAAGTCAGAACCTCAACTCTGAATGCATTGACATCTGTATCCACAAAGTTTGTCATGTTATCCTCTATGTCCTCTTCTATCATGTATACACTTTTAGGCTCCCTGTTTACTTTTATCAAATTCCCCTCAATGTTGAAAGTAGCAAATGATAAATCACACTGTTGACTCTCTCCCATGGCAACGCTCCACTTTCTAGATAACAACATGCCATACTAAGGTGGAATATCAACAACTAACACATTCATATTAAGTTCTTTGTTAGGACATGCTGTTAGTCTATATGGAAAAGAATTAATAGTACCTATGACTGTCACTTCTCTTTTATCCATAGCACAACATCTTTCTTGAGTAATGTCTATCTTCAAGCCTAATTCCTTCATTATTTTAAAAGTCATCACAGTGTTGGAAGCACCAGAGTCAATCATGCAATTTTTTAATGTTTCACCATTTACTAAAATACTCAAGAAAAATGGCTCAACATTTCCCAAACATTGATTTATAGAATTATCCAAAAACATCTGAGGAATTTGAGACATGACTACTTCAGCTTCTTTGTCCTTCACCTTTTCTTTATTGCTTTCCTTGGGATTATGATTTTCATTACACTCATGTCTCATCTTTATATCAGTATCTCCAACCATGCTAAAACTTCCCTTCTATGTTTAGGGATTCTTAATAATTTAGACAAAGGGACTTTAATAGTAATTTGTGATAACATAGTAGTCATATCTATAGAAGAAACAAATGGGCTATCAATAATCATATTCCTTCTGTCATGATGTTTATTCTAAATGTTTAAAACACCTTGGTTATTCTTATTACTTATAATGATTTCTTTTGGTATCTTCTCATCTAACTTCCTAGGGGCATTATTTGGGAACTCACAAACCTTGGGACTATCTACCTTTCTTGGCTCCCATTTCTTGTTTATAGCTTTGAACTTTAGAGTGGGCATATCCTTAGGCTTTATAACTTCCTTTTTCTTAGGATCAAATTTCTTGATAAATATACTAGCCACCTTACCACTATTAGCACTCTGAGCCATATGTCTATTCTGTACTTGAGCTACCATGCTAGTAGTGATATGATAAACCTCTTCTCTAGAAGGCTTCCTTAGTATCACCTCCTCTCTAGTAGATGCCATGTTACATATATTGTCTTCGACATCATTCTCCTCATTAGAAAATACCTGCTGCTGCACATGACTTTGAAACTGTCTTTGCTCATCTACATCCTTGTCATGATCATCACTGTCATAATGGTCATAATGTGACTCAAACATATTGCATCCTAAATCATCACTATTCTCTTCAAGTTCCTAATTTTCTTCTACCTTAGTTTGATTTCTAGTAAAAGACAAAGCTACTACATAATATTCAAGACAATGGGGTAATTGACAAACAAAACACCATGTGGGTTCGTTAGTAAACTTAGGATCATCCACCACATTTATTGAATTTTTTGATAAAGAATCAGGGGTGACCTTGTTACCGACATTCTTAGGAGGAGGAACATTGGGCTAACCATCCTTCCAAGTAGTATTATAAGGGAAATTTTGCAATCTATTCTGTCTACTAAAGTTAGACTAATAAGGGATCTTATTTTTAGTGGGACTTCTATGATTCTTTCCTTGAGGAAGATTCAAACCCTTTATAGCATTTATAATTTGACTCATCTCACTAGGCTCTTTCTTTTTTTCCTTCTGCAAGTTTGTGTTCTTCCTTTCTATTTCCCTTGTTCCCAAATAATCTAGGATCATCTCTTTTGCTTTCTAATCTCCCTGAAATCCTCAAATTATTTTCTATATTTATAGCAATTCTAAAAGCATCCCTTAAGGTTCTAGGCTCCTTATCCCTAAGCTGGTACACCATTTTACCATCAAAAAAATTCAAATAAGTGATCATACATACCTTATCATCAACTCACATGACTTCTATCAGCTTATAGATCCTTTTCTAGAACCTAGTGTTGAAGTTAGTAATAGATTCATTATACAACTTATTAATATTATTGAACTCACTTAAAATATAACTTAGGTTTTGTTTATCACCATATTGTTCCTTGAAATAATATTCAATATTTTTCCAATTTGTAATGGATGACTTAGGGAGTCTCTTGAACTATTCTCTAGCATCTTCAATTAATGACTGAACGAATAGCTTTATGATAACATCTTTAGCCTCAACCTCATAATCACTCATCATGTCAAGAAAGTTCCTCAAGTGATCTTCACAAGTGATAGCATTATTTCTAGCAAACTTAGGCAATCTTTTCCTCATTTCTTATGGGATAGGGTTAGGGAAACTAGGAATACCCTCAAAGTGCATCTTCCTATAACCTTCTAATCGAATAGGTCTCCTTTGTAGATCAATCTTAGAGGTATTAACAACATTTCTTTCATTTTTGTTAAATGCATTACTAGTACTAGCATCTGCAATAGATTTATTATGATCCACTTTCTATGATGAAGAAGACAAGAAAGAAGCAGACAACTTAGCAGTATTCTGATTTGCAATATTTGATCTATCATTATCTTTGGGAGCAAATACAGATTGCTGCTTAGCATTCTCCAAAAATTTAATCTTGTTATTCATCTTAGCTATGGCTGCCTTATTCTCTACAATTTCCAATTTCTTAGCCAAAGCATCCTTCTCCTTCCTCCTTTTCTCCAACTCAATATCAGAAGGTGATAAAGAATCATGGATCTAGATGAGCTTTGTTGGTTCATTGATCCTAATACCAACTTCCTTTTGTTTTCCCTTATCTTGAACACCAACAACATGTTCTACATCCATTTTAACTTCTAGGGTATTATAATTCTTGATGTATTGTATCACAAGACCCTCTTGGTTTGTGTCTTGGTCTTTTAGCAACTTTTGCTCTTGTAATTTAAGCTATTCAACTTGACCCAAAATTTTAGGCTGCCGAGCATTGGTTGCTATCTCATTTTCTTCTTCAAGGCAGAAATTCACCTAAGTAATTCTTGTTTTTCTTCATAATATTTCATGATCTTTCTTCCCTTTCCTTCTAAAACTTCCTATCAATAGCCTCTTGCTCAGCAAGCTGCATTCTCAATATTTTATTCTTATTAGGGTCAGGAATGGTAAACTCAGAACTAGAGGTCTTTGCATCATTGAATCTCTCATGTTCTAAATGTTTAGGTCTTATCCTTTTAAGGGAATAATTTGACATGAAAGGGTTTGTACTATGTTGGAAAATATTATTACTATTTCTATCATTCAGACTAAATGCAGGTGGTTGCACAACTTTCTCTTGACATATCATTTCAAGAGTATTGTAGAAATGATCATCAGATAAGCTAGGATGGGATCTAGGATCTTTGTAGAAGGGTTCCTTTTCAACAAAAAAAAGGTAAGTATTATTTTCTCTTGCCATTTGTTCTTGAGAATAACTTCCCTTCTGCATTTGTGCTCCTTTCACAACCCAATTTTTCTTTCCTTTAAGAGGAAGATCAGTCTGTAACTTAATAGCTGGGTTTTTCTTCACATTTGCCTATATATTTTTCACACTTCCCATGATCTTAAAACTTCCTTAATATTTGACACTAGTTAAAACCTTTCTGAGTCACCACCTACCTAGGGGAAAAAACAATGCAATATTCTTGTTGACCTAGTAAAATATCATGGGATTATGAGGAAGGAAACTGACAAATAGAATGCAACCAATCATAATTTGTTTAGGGACTACAACTCTTTTTTTTTATGGATAAGACACCTCTGCAAGGGTCATACATACAAGTGTACACCTGTGGCATGGGGGTTTGCTCTCTTTCTTTTCAAATTCTCAAGGTTTGTCACTAGAAAAGCCCACTAAGACCATGGGTAATTCCCAAAAGATCTGACAATTGCAATATTGACATAGCCAAGGAAATTATATTAATTCAACACCTAAGCATATGTTGTACAATTTTCCTTAGCAGAGTTGCCATTTTGTTAGTGTTTAAAACTACTGAACAACAAAATGCTCAATACCAAAGTGATAATACTCATATAACCTAATAATTAGCCAATTCCTATTAACAATTACATGCGCAAACCATTTGGATCCAACTTCAACAAAACCAAGGATGGTTTTCTTCTCTTTAGGCTCTACAAAACCAAGGTGGGTGTACCTAGGGATGATTCAAAGCAAACTGTTATATGACAATTATCTTAGTTTCATTCTGATTCTCATCTTTTATCTTCAAATACATACATAGTTCATCTAATTTCTAAATATTTTTAGATTTATATACATCCCTCACAAGTAGATCTGGTCATAAATCTCTTATGGTTCACAAATATTTCTAGAAATAATAGCTACCTAAGACTCATAAACTAGATGTAAATGAGTGGTGGCCAACATTCATGAACAAATTGAAATAAAATGATTTTGATTTTATAATTGCTTTGATATGTAATGACAGAATTTACCCTTACTCACTTTTGACTTATGTGACTAGTGCCTTATCCATTGGGAAAAAAATTGACTATTGGTAGGAGATCTGGTTCAAGTAACTTGTAAATGAATCTATCAATTGCAATCAACCATTCCCATTCTTATGAATTATCCATTTCATAAACTCTTAAATTCTATTGATTTACTAAAGTATTTATATAAATCCTTGAATTAAAAGCAACAATAGAACCAATATACGACCCATCTAGACTGTATTCAATCAATTGAACCTTATTCAAATGACCTCAAAATAAACAAACTCATGAAATGGAGACAGAAAATGGTGTCACAAGTTTGGTGCAAGTACCCCTTTATATTATCCTTTTAGATGACTAATACAATGACCAATAGAAATTCAATGAGAAGCCTATAATATCTTGGTAATTCTGTCATTTCTGTATATTATGAGAGAGTACACATTTGATAGTAAACTCAACACATCTACATACAATTGGACCGACTATACCTATTTTGAACCAAACAAAACTTATACAACTTTTCAGACCCCTCTCTAGCCTTGGAATCTCACTTATATAGTGTGAGATGCAATAAGCTTCAGGCATAGAGAAATTGATAGGTGTCCCTTCAAAAAAGATATTTACATTTTACTTAACATTAAAAGACAAAGATTTATGTAACATACAATTAATACATCATGATATTCTCTTGCTAGGCCCCTCTTCTGTTACATCATCAAATGTTACAAATCCCATGATTTACCTTTATTTATTTTGATTCCTCGGCATATGCAGCTATTATATTGACCAATGATGAGTCTTGTTGTAATACTTGCAAATCAATTTTAACCAGTGGGTTTTCACTATCCTTCCCTTGAACTGACATAACTACTTTTATTCTTGATTGTTCTTTTGTCATGTCCACATCTTGGGCCTCTGAACCTATAGCTGGAATTGATTGATGACCTTTATCTTCCTCATTTTCCTAATTTGGTGCTGTTGTGTTGATAATTTGCACCTCATCATCATCTATTTCAACCTCTTCAAACTGCTCACTAGAAGCAATATCTACCATCCATGTGTCAAACAGTGCATCATCTAGCCAGTTAAATTGCAAAATATCATTTTTCTTTGTAAGTACATACTTAGCCTCCTCATCAATACTAAAAAACTCTCATTTCAAAGAATCAAAAGATAACTGGACTTTCACCAATTCCTCTATCATGGTGGCCCACCAAGCATGCCCTTTTTCATTGATAACCTTATTCATTCTCAAATAGAATAGGTCATCCAATTCCTTGGTCCACTCATCCTTATCCTTTAATTTATTCTTTCTATCTAAAGCACAAGGGAACAAATCAAATTTCTCACTCTTGTATTTGCTTGGATAAGAAACAATTTTTAGTTGCAATGTAACCCTTCTATTATCAAAATCTGACAAATCATTAGCAATATTATATGTTTTTTTCAATATGGCCATGGGAAGACTTTGTAACAGAATAACATAAAAAGGTAATTTCTTTCTTCCTTTTTCCCCATTTATTAACAATAAGCTTCAGAGCCTCATCATAGGCTTTCATTTCTTCCCATATACTTATTACCCTTGCCAATTGATCATAAAATAGTGGTCACTCAATTTTATCTACCAGATACATTAGAGCCTTTCTCAGTTTATCCTCATATTGCACTTCCATCTCTACATGTAATGCCCAAAGTTTACTTTTTCTTCCTCAAAATCTTCAGCTGTATAGTATTGTGGCCTCTATGGGGTGTTTGGCATTTCTATAAGAGGAGTGGATTTAAAAGGTTCCACTAGAGGGCCAGGATATGTGATTCTTGGCCTGGTAGACCTTCCCATTACGTTATTTTCTAACTCAATCCTCTTCTGGACCTCTTTATTGTATGCTCCCAAAATTGTTTCATATTTACTTTGTAATTCAAAGATGGCCTTCTCTTCCTTCTCAGTAGTGGCCAAAACAAACTAAGATGTTTCTACACCCATGTGTGCAGCCTGCACATGAGAAGTATCAACTACTCTTCTTATAACAATGTTTCCCATCAATCCAGATTCATCTGGCTATGATGAGGTAGCTCTTGATCCTCTCCTTAATGACCAAATTACCAATACAACTTGGTCTTCATTGAATGCAGTGCCTAAAAACTCTTGCCTATTCTAGTCTTGCAAGTCTAGTCTATTTAAAATAGAATTGAAAAATAAAGCATAAGCTATGTCCCAATTGGGGAGCAACAAAATGTTTGATGCCTTCACCATTTTCCTTCCTTCTTCAGGGCTTATATTTTGAAATTCCTACATCATTTCTTCCTTTATTTGATTTTGTAGGGTAGTTTCATCGATCTATAGATGCTCTGTTCTCAACTTATTACACTTCTCTTCAAATTTGCCCATATTGACCCACCATGCAAATTTGTGAAAAGCTCTAGATTTAACAAAGCTATCATCTGATAAAAATTGATGACTAGCCTACTCCATTAAAGTGTCCAATTCCCTGCCTCTATAATCTGCCACTGACAATTCAAGGCTTGGCACAAGAGGCTCTTGAGGGTTTCCCTCATCCAATTCTGCCTGAGTAATAAACACACCTTCTTGTGACCCTATTTGCTCAATCTGCTCTCCAGTGAGCTACTCCTCTCCAATCCACAAAGGGGATTGAGTGGGTGAATACTCCTCAACATGAGGACCTTGTTCTTTTATTATTCTTTGCCTCTTGGGAGAAGGCTCATTAGATCTCTCTTCTAGGACAACACTGGTGGATCTCATTATTTGTTTGCCCTTATCCATAGTGGCCTTTTTATTTTGAATTATGGTATAGCCTAGTCTCTTTTGAACAATTAGATGACTAGCTCCTATATTAGGAGTGAAAGCCAACCTCCTCATGACCTCTCTAGCCTTATCTGGGTATGAATCAATAAAAAATTATTTCTTCTCATTCATGGCTTCCATTATCTCAAGGAAAGTAGTCATGAGCTTATTTATTTTATCTACCTCTAGAGTAGCATTATCTAGAGGACTATAATCCTTATCAAAACAATGAATGAATTCCAAAACCCTAGAGTAAACTCTCCATTTTTCCTTTTTGGTTTCCTATTCTTGTAATGAGAATTCATTTTTTATGATGTCCTCTAGATAATATGAATAATGTTTTACCTTTCCTAATTTAATTCTAAGCCTTAAGGTCAAATTATAAAACTCCTAAGTATCATAAAAACAGGGATGGGAAACATCCATTTTGTACTGATCCAAAATTTTATGTAAGAAGAGCCAAGCCCCTTTAGTAATTACAAATTGATGGGCCACAGTACAAGTAGGAAAAATTGACCCCAACTGCCTTTTCAAAAGATACATTTCTTCCAATACTCCTAACTACCACAAAAATTCAGCCATTCCTACCTTTAAAGGTACTTGGTAGGGCAACACATGACGACTTCCTTTAAAACCATAAATTCTAATAACAATAGAAATAGAGTATGGGATGATATCTCCCCAAGTGTGTGAAACTTTCAAACCAATGGGATTATCCATAGGCCTAATGAGACTCATTAGTGCCTTAAAAATTCTAGGATTGTCACTCAATATGAGGCATCTCAACTTGGAAGTGAAATACCTATCAAACCTGACAAAACTAGCATTCTCTATATCCCAGGTCATATCTGCACTCCACAACTAGAATGATAGTGCTTCTCCATCCCTCTCTTTGTTCAATTCCATTTCTTTACCAAAATACGTCATTCTCTTAAACAAAAACATAAGCATTAACAAAGAATAATAGCCAAAAGTCTTCTCCACTTTCCCTTTTGCAATGCCAACTAGGCTAGTATGAATTTCCTTAGCCAAATAGGAGGCAAAGTAAAAAATAACATCCATGCCAAAAGAAGCAATCTAAACCATCATGTACATAAGACTGATGGGCATGACATTCTGTTCGTCCTCACCAAAAACTTGACATAAAGTCTTGTATATTTCTACAACCTAGGAAGTGAAAAGATCTTTTTTAAAGGGTTCCCTAGAGGCTTCAGTGATTATTGGAAAAGTTCCAATTGTGCCAATATGTCCCCTCAGTGCACCTCCCCTAATCACATCCTTCTTTTCCCTGTATTCATTTTCTAATTCTTGCAAATTAATTGGCACATGATAATCTATCAATGGCTCTAGGAAAAATACTTCTCTAATTTCCTCAGGACTAATTGTAACCAGAGGCAAACCATTAGTTCTTCTTACTACTCTAATGGCTTGGTCTTAATTCTTTGCAATGGCTTTAAGAAAATCATAGTCCATGAAAACACTTGGAACTACTAATTTCACTAAATCAAAGTTCCAAACATTGGCATGTGGGGCAAACAAATTCCTCTCTAAAAACCATTTCTTAAACAAAGCAAGACTAGTCTGAGAAGTTATTGCATCCCTAACCCAGTTCCCCTTATCATACAGGCCATCTACAATTTTCAGCCTAGGGTTTAAGGAAGTTAATCTCTTAACCTACACAGTCTCAGTGGTAGATTCTAGGAGTAACTCTAGCAAGTCATCATTAACGTTTCTATCCATATAATTCATTTGCCCAGAAAACATTTTCTTTGGAGGAATCTTGACTATAACTCACAAAAATTGAAATGGTATAGAGATTATAGTATATGGGGACTTACTTGATTTCTACTTGTTTTCTTTGTGATTCTGCAATTATCTCATGAACATTGGGGAAACTGCTTCACTTTTACTCAAACTTGACATAATATTTTCAGTAATGTCTCTTGCTCAGAAAGCTTGAAATCTTGTTCATGTAAAATGAAAATGGTGTAATCTTCTATAATATACTCTATATCCTCTCGTACACAAAGCCTTCATATCTCATAAATGAACTATAAGGGAAAAATAGAGTGGCATCACGTTCCTTTTTTAAATTTGTGTCGTTGATCTTCAGAAAATCCTATGATCTAGGAGTGAAAATAGAGATGAATCATCTTCTCCTTGACATGCTGGTAGTCAAACCAATGAAAAGTCTCCACGTGTGCTTTTCTTTCACATTTGGCCTTTCAAATTGGACCCACTAGTCTTCGAGAACATGTGTCACCATGTCGCTACCTTGCTATGCATAAAAAGTTAGCACATCACCTATGAAAGATAGCGATAACCATTGATCTTGCTTTGATTGAGTGAAGGAAGATTAATTCATTTCTTTAATACAAAATGGTGGTCCACTTTCCATTGGCTTTTCTCACTATGTCATTACCCTTAAATTTTGAGCACTTCTCCATAGCGACTATGCAATAGCCATAGATCTTACTTGATCTAATGGCAAGGAACTTGCATTTCAACCATATAAACCATGGTGGGTCCCTAAGTCACCAAGTTGCATTGACTAAATACAATGCAATTTTTTATAATGATTTGGTGATGATCGTTGATCTGCCTTTGATCCAATGCTCCTCATTTTTCATTTACCACTTGACTTGGAAGTGGTTCACACTCCTGATGACTTGGAACTATCTTGACCTGTTGGCATATATATTATTATTTTAATCCACATTGTGATATCATGTCTCCTGGGCCTCACCATGCTTCTTATTTTTAGGCGAGTCACTACATCGCTACTGACGAAGCTCAAAGCTTTTTCAGTTATGACATAGCAACCACTAGTGGATTGAGATTTTTCAGTGCATATGTTCTTAGCAGGATGTCACCGTGTCACAGGAGTACATGACTCATTACTGACGAAGCATTCATTTGGGGCCCACCTTTTGGACTTATTATTACATTATGATATTTTGATGAGTTGCTATGTTGTTATCGGGAAAAGCCATTAACTTTTTGGTTGCGACATAGTGACTTTCGATGATATATTAAAATTTGGCGTTGGGAAAAAACTTATAACATGGTAGCAATAATCAATACGACTGACATGGAAATAAAAACACACTTTCTAGAATATCTTTCTTGGGATCTTCATAATCATTGCCCATTTCAAAAGAGTGTAGTATTTATTATTATCCGGCCAATCGCTATGTCACTACCGGCGAGGCACAATGATTTTTTGGTCAAGACATAACGACCTCTGGTAAGTACTATATTCCAGTGACAGAGAAGAGATGATATTTCAATCATAATCATATCAATTAGTACCATTGTTAGAATAGTAAACATGCACATGTTTATGATATTATGTGGGAATTTTGTGGTCGCTATCAAATTTAAAGTTTGTCGCTTTCTTCATTTTTCAGTTAGTCGTTACATTGCTACTAATAGGGCACATAGATTTTTTGATTGTGACATAATGACTCACCAAAAAATCTGAGTTTTGGTGACACCACTTGCAACTTGCTCCATGTGCATCTTTTCTGACACTGACAACTCTAGGACGGAGCACATGACCAAAACTTTTCCAAATCAATGCATGTTTCTAGCAACAAAATTCATTTTACAATACCACAACTCAATTTCTGACGGTTGTTATGTCATTATGGTAAAAGACCTTGCATTTTATTATAACAACAATGCGACAACTGTGTATCTAACCAAGATTAGATGGTGGAATTTTTTTTGAAAATGGTACTCAACACAACAAAAATTAAGTAGGAAAGGAATATTCACTCCTTTAAAAGATTTTTCACTAGGATAAATTCAAAAGGGACAAAACCTAGGGTTTAACAAAGATTTTTCAAAAGGTAATAAAATTGCAAGACCAAAAAAACCAAAAACCCTAGCCTCTAACAATGGACTCAAATCTGATTTTTTATACCTAGATTAGGAAATTTTATTATGAAAAAAATCTGAGCAACACTAGTTAGAAACTTAATGGCTACTAAGTAGGGGTTGACATCATGGAGAGTTGCTTGGCATCGACAAGCCCAAGCTTGGATCATGCATATTCAACTCCGTCAGTTGAAGGCTCTAGCACAAAACATTTTTCATTATCTTAAGTTTTATTACCACCTAGTGTTTTATTTAGTTATCACTCATTAAAGCTCCATGTGCCAACTTATGGCACCATGATTGCCAGTGTAGTGCCTCTCCCATTTGAATTTTGTAAGTCATCCTGATGGATGCACCCTTTTTGATCTTTGTTGTGATGGATCATGATTGTGACCCTGAGTGGTCTACACTGTTGAGGTGTTTGGGTTTATGTTTTTGTATCAGTTTCTTTGTTTACGCTTTTGACTGATCTATGAGATTATGATGCAATTTTTGGTTCACTGAGGTTTGTGCCAGTGGTTACCAGGATTGATGTGGTATCATGAGGTTGTTCTGTGATTACCCTGAGATGTGTGCAGAGGTTGCACTGTGTACTATTACCATGCTACACGGGACTAGGTTCCTGTAGCAGTGGTTAGTCATGTTTATGACTATGGTTGTTTATATGTTTTAAATGCCTTTTTAATGCAGAGTAATCAATCATTATTAAATGCTTAAGTAATTAGAATGGATTATTCTTGTTGGATTCTTTGGTTATGTGCTGCAGACATTTACCTTGTTTTATTTTGATCTGAGAGATATCTGTTCTTATGTGATGTTTTACATTTGAGATGACCTGAGAGTCAAATGTTACTATTTGATTCCAGTATCATAGATATTAGAATACTATGCTGTTTAGTTAATTATATTGCATGATGATGCCATTTTGAGATGCCAGTGTGTTTTTTGATGATATCTGGTTATCTAGTATTTGGACATACCTCTGATTATGTTATGTGATGGATTTAATGCTATGGTTATTTACTTCATTCCCACATTGCTATGCCTTTTGCGAATGTGAGTGATGTAAATAGATTATTTTAATATAATTAAATAAATGGTTAAATTAGGTGATTTAATGCATTTATTTCTTTGGCTATATTATTATATGCAATTGCACTTGATCGTGTTGTTTAGTGTGCAGGATTTATGTCCCTGGCAGTGGCACGTGGAGTTAGTGATTCAGCCATTCATATTTTACCAATGTCGCCTTTGTATGGTCGACGTATCCTTAATTAAATGTTTAATTTAAACTTTTCGATGATTATTAAATCTGAACTCATTTGCATTATGTGATTAGACTAGTAAGTGTGTCTGTGCATTTAGAGTTTCGCTTTGTCGCGAAAGTTGTTCTGGAGATTTATGTGTTTTTGGGTTTTTGGGCTTTTTAATTGATTTATTTTAATTTCTGACAACTTTGCCATAGATGAATTCCTATTTATAGGAATAGCCTCTTTTCATTTGGGTCAATTCGAGGTTTAACTAGATTGGCTGGTTAAATGCCCTAATCGATTATTCACCCGAAAAGTGAATAAGTATCCAAAGAGGAATTTAATTCCTCACTTCTCACTTTCAAATTGGAAAGTTGGAGAGTAAAACCCAAAATCCTCTTCATGAGGATTTACTTTTTTGTTCGTTGTGGGAGCTACGGGCGTGGGATCGTTGCGAGGTTGGGCTCGTTGGATCCAGCTCAGGGAAACTTTGGATTGCCATGATTTTCAGCTACTTTTGCGAGATATTTATTTTATGGTTCAGATTCCCATTTTGCCCTTTTGGCTGTGAGGTAGGGCTTTCTTGTTTTATTGTTTCTGCTCCGTTTCTGCTTCTATTTTTGGTAGCCATTTGTTTGGAGGCTGAGAACTAGTGCTCCCCTCCGTTTCTGTATGCTAGTTCTACCCGGTTGGGCGGGTATGAACATTTCCCTATTTTTTGGGATGAGGGTTTGAAGTTTTGCACCGTTATGCTGGCCATTTTTGCATGCGGTGTCCGATTTCATTTATTTTTGGATTTTTGGGGTTTTTGAACCCAAAGGCCAAATGGGTTTTAATTTTGAAGTTTTCTAAATTTTTGTAGTTTTTACCTCGTTTTGTGTGCCACCCTATTTTCTTGAGTTTTCTCGGCACAATGTGGGTCGTGGACCTTGATGATCTGTTTGGATATCAGTCAGACCACTTTTGCACTTTTTTGTTGCATTGGGATGCGTGTTGCATCCGTACTCCCGACATTGTGTTCAGTTGAGTGATTTTATACTCGTTATGGTTTTCTTTTGGACCTTTGCCTTGTTTCATGGACATTGGGATTCGTGTAGAATCCATACTCTCGAATTGAGGCCAATTGAGTGAGTTCATGATGTTTGGTCTTGTTGCATCATTGGGATTCGTGTATAATCCATACTCTCGGATTGAGGCCGATTGAGTGATTTAATGATGTATGGTTTTATTGGCTTTGGAATTCATGTAGAATCCGTCCTTCCCACATTGCTTTCAGTTGGGTGTTTTCTTTGCATTGTGTTCTCATTCCTATCCTTGTGTTATGTTCTTTGTGATGGTGGTGCACCACAGACGAGTACGTACGCGTACATTTGCTGGGTGACTTGCGAGGCTCGATCTTTCGTGGATTTGCCGGAAGTTATGATCATTGGGGTTGGGATGGGAGTATGCATGCCCACGGGCACTTGTCATAAGATGAGCATGGGTAGGGTAGGGTAGCATATGGAGGGGGCTTCTATCCTGTAACCTGGTGACTACTTCCCGGTTGGCAGAGGAAGTTTTATATACGTGATAATTAAATTAAAACTTTGGGTGGTAATAAATACAAGATAATTAAAATGTGTGGGTTGTGCGCCTTCCGTCGTGAAGAGTAGCTGCCCTAGGTTGTGTGCCTTCTGTTGAGAAGAGTAGCTGCCTATACTAGCTTGGGCTTGTCGATGCCAAGCGACTCTCCATGATGTTAGTCCCTACATAGTAGCCTATTGAGTGTCTGACCAGGACCTGTACTCCTTGCATTGTCTTAGGTTCTTGGTTCAGCCATCATACTGTCTGGCGTGAGTGTTAGCCATGGATGTTCTTTTGTGTGTTTGTGGTTGGATCATTATCTCTATCAGCACGGCGGGTGTGGACCTGTGGGTGCCATGTGGTTGGGAGGCGTAGCTACCTTCACCACTGCTAGGGATCGATGTAGAGAGATGATCTTTGTCCTAGTGCGATCGTTGCTGGATGTCTTCACTTGGTACTTCGGGTTCTGGAGTATGCTTTCTTGTGATTTATGCTTTCATTGGGATGCTTGTATATCATGTTTAGATGATGTTAGTTTACTTGATGCATTCCCTTATCATGATGTTTAGCATATGATTATATGACATTATTTGATTTAGTAGTGTATCTGTTGCTTACTGCTGTTTAGCATGTGATAGGTGAAGTTATCTACTGTAGGATTATCTTATGCGTTATCACTAGCATGTTAGATTTTCTTATGCTGTTTTATGCATGTTTTAGTAGTAACATCCCTATTACGACAGTACTGACGATTTGGTCAGTGGCTTGGGATGTTACGCACGGGGGATGGCTAGGATCCACGATGGTCTTATGATGCTATTGACGGTTGGGAGGAATCGCGTACTTAGTTTGGTTGTTTTGTTTCTGAGATGTATTTATGTACATTGCGATGTTGCTTTTGTTCTCTGCGATGTTTTATTCAGTGTGTTCTTTGCTGCTATAGTTTAGATGGTTTGATGTTCTTCGTTCTGTGATGTTCTTGCACTCGAGTGTTTATTCCTCGAGCCTTCGTGGATCCGGTACTCCCCGGTGTGGAGGTTTCCTTGTTTGTTTAGCTTTTTGTTTGCATTTTGTGTTGCGCTGATTTGTTTCCTTGCGCGAAATTGTATTTTCCTCGCGCGAGACTGTTTCTTCCTCGTGCGAAAGAATACACTTCCTGCGCGAGAATGCAAATCTTCACGTGGCACGTAGGGAATCCTCGCGCGAGAATGTGAATCCTTGCGCGAAGCTCAGTAGTCATCGCGCGAAGTGGTGAAAGATTTTGCGCAAAACTTGAGACCAATTTTCTTTCTCGCTCAAGAAACAGGGGCTATCTAGGCTTGTCGGATGATAGTTCAAAAGTTGGTTTTGGACACCCTTTTGGTTTTTACACCTTCCTAGTTCAAAAAAAATTTTGTAGGGGTTTAAAATATATCGTTTAAGTATAAGTTGAATACGTCAACTTATACTTAAGATATATTTTAATATATGCGACAAATCGTTTGAGATAGGTTTCAGACCTCTCGGAGAATAGTTATGGATTCTAAGAAATTTTAGGGCTTCAGAAATCCAGACTTAGCCAATTTTCAGGGCTTCAGGATTTCAGGCTTAGCCAAATTTCTGGTTCCTGCATTTTACCCCAGCTTGGTGTTTTGTTGATGAGTGGTTGTTTCTTGTGCCCTCATCATGTGCATTGTTGTTGTTGGCTTTGGTTGTGTGTGTCAGTTTGGTAGTGGCGTTTGGAGATTCGTTGGTTGCCAGGATGGTGGTGAAGTCTTCCATTGCGATCGTTATGATACCTGTATGATGTTGTCATGTGCATTCATACTTGTAAAAATAAATAAATATCTTGGCTTGATTTGAATCCTTGTTTCCAAGGATCTCTGGGCGGGGCATTATAGCTAGACTACAAGATAGAAGCCCCCTCCATATGCTACCCTACCCTACCTGTGCTCATCCACTGATGAGTGCCCATAGGCATGCATATTCCTAACCCAACCCCAATGTTCATAACTTCTGAAAATACCACAAAAGATCAGGACTCACAAGTCACTCAAAAATTGTATGCACATATACTCGTGTGTGGTGCAACACCATCATGAAGATCATAACACATGGATTGCATGAGAAAACAATGCAAAAATACACTTGACCAAAAAAAAACTCAAGAGGAAAGATGTGACATGCATCCAAAAGAAAGATAAAAGTGTAACAAAGATCTGACTGACATCCAAATGGATGTTCTAGGTCCATGACCAAACTCATGCTAAGAAAACTTGAGAAAATAGGGTGGCATGCAAAATGAGGTAAAAAATTCAAAAATTAGAAAACTTTAAAATAAAAATCCAATTGCTCTTTGGGCACAAAAAGCTCAAAAATATAATAAAATTTGGGTTTAGACACCGTATGCAAAATGGTTAGCATAACAATGCGAAACCCCAAACCCCTATCCCAAGAATAGGGAAAATGTTCATACTTGACCAACCAGGCAGAACCAATAAACAAAAATAGAGGGGAACACTAGTTCTCAACCTCCGAACAACTGATACTAGAAACAAAAGCTGAAACAAAGTAGAAACAGGAAAATGAGAGAGCCCTACTTGATAGTAAAAGGGGTAGAAATTGAAATCAACCTGATAATATAAGTAACTCGTCGATACTGTTGAAAGTGATGACAAAGCAAAATCTCCCTGAGCTGGATCCAACAAGACTGGCCTTGCAAAGATCCCATGTTCATAGCTCTCACAAAGAACTAAAAACCAATCCTTCAAAAAGGGATTTCAAAAAAAGCTCTCCAGTTTCTAAATTGAAAAATTAAAAATGTGAGAAAAAAAATCCCTTTTTCAATACTTATTCACTTTTCAAGTGAATAATCGATTAGGGCAGATAGCCAGTTAAACTAGCTCAAATCAGTATCAACCCAAATAAAAATAGATTATCCCTCATAATAGGAATTGACCTAAGATAAAGATTCCATAAATTAAATTCAATAAAATTTAAAGCCCAAAAACCCAAAATTAGAGAAAATCCTTTAACAACTTTCGCGACAATGCCAACCTCTAAATGTACAGACACACTAACTAGTCTAATAACATAATGTAGATGAGTTTGGATTTGATAATCATCAAAAGGTTTAATTTAAGAAATTAAAATAAGCATACATCAACCATATAGGGAGGACATTGGTAAAATATGAATAGCTGAATCACTAACTCAATGCGCCACTGCCAGGGATACAAATCTTGCACACTAAAACATAGGATCAAGTGAAATTACATATAATAACATATCTAAAGCTATAAATGCATTAAATAAATAATTTAACTATTTATTCAGTTATACCTAAATAATCCATTTACATCACTCAAGTTCACACAAAGCATAAATAAAGAAGAATGAAGTAATTAACCATAGCATACAATCCATCACATAACATAATAAAAAAATATGTCCAAATACTAGATAATCATATATCATCATAGACTTACTATCATCTCAAAATGGCATCAACATGCAAATATAATAAACTAAACAACATGACAATAAAGCATGTATGGTACTGAAATCAAAGTATAACATTTGATCCTCAGGTCATCTCAAGGTACATATAATAAGGAACAAGGTACAGACTGCAAACATGAGAAGCTTTACACATGTGGTTGGCTAAATTGGATGAACAAGCTTGTATAATTATTCTCTAGAACAAGTACAATAATATTTTTACAATTAATATTTCTGATCAGATGTTGGTTTTTGTGAAAGTTTACTAAAGTGTAATGATTTATTTTTATTACTTCTAAATAGATAAGATCTTTATTTTCATTAACATGGTAAGCCTTAGATACTATCAACCAATGGAATAGTTTAATTTCCTACTATTATCTTAAACAAAATTAAGATGCCACTTTCTACATTGCATACAATATTTGGAATCTTCATTTCTACCCTTTAATGGATATGAATTCTTCACACATGTTAATAATCATCAATAAAATAGATCTTGCAAAACTTATTTTTCACAGTAAATCATGAAAGTCCAATTTTTCTTTAAAAAAAACTTGTTCAAAACTTATTATTTTCAATGTTTTTGTTGTCCATTATTTGTAAGAGATTTTGTAACTACAGTCTGTAATATATGTTGGGAGTCCTATTGTGATCAATGTTGTAGATGACCAAAGAAAATTGAACCTCTAAAGCACTTGCAAGTCTAATCATTATAGTGACTTGAAATCTGATTTGGTAGTCTAATAAAGAAATATGCAATTAAAAATCGATTCAAAGGATTGGATATCTTTTTACTTGTTTTGAATATCCATGATAAAGTTGGTGACCTAGGCCAGGGCACATAAGGCTTGTTATGCCCAAGTGTTATTAGTGTCATATGTATGTATTAGATTGCTGATTTGAAAAATAGTTGGAATATTCCCTACTAATCCAGAGTAGATTGACCTTTTGAGAGTATCACTTCCTTGGTCAAGACTTGTGAACAATAATGCAAACATGAAGTTGGCCAGTATGATGTATTAAGCCTTGATAAAATATTGTAACTATAAGGTCAATTTAGTGGGTTGTTTCTTTGGTCCTTGAGGTTCTACATCACAGCTAAACCTTGAGAATCCTATTACATACACCCTATTTTGCAGAGTGCTAGGATCCACATAAGTGTAGTGTTAAAAATATTTATCAAATTTTGGGGTGGAAGTTGGGGAATCTTGTGGGAGCATGTTTGTCCAATTCTCATCAAAATTTGTGATGTCATCTTTTCCACTCACATTAGATCTAAAGGTGGGTTGTATTCGGCATAGGTGAAACACCAAGATAATCTAGATTCAAAGAATGAGGAACTAGTTGCATCATAATTGTCTCAACAAGATGCCATAAAAGAATTCCTCTTCAAAGTTCTTCTCCTCCTTAACTGCCACAAGTCCAAGTCCACAAATTATTCTAGGATGGATCATATTGTTGTTTCTAGGATAATATTTTGATATACCCAAACATAATGAATCAATGATAATAGCTCTTTGTGTTTAAATAGGGAATTAGAAGTCAAATTTCTCTAACTTGCCTTTAAGCAGTTTGAAATTGATTTCATTTGTTTCTATTCATTTTGTAGCACATTTGAATTGTGATTAGCTTTTTCAAAGGTGAGTCTTACCCTTTGGTAGCACATATAAATACATTACAATGCTTCAAAAAAAGATGGAAAACTATTGATGACTAGACCTACCATATAAATTTTATATATTATTTTGTTAACAAAAGGGAATTATTTTCTTTAATGTTTCAACCTAAGAAGTTGTTTTATAAATCACATATTGTTGAATTTCTTGCTTTAGTATTTGTTTTAGTGGCAATAATGCACAAAAAGTTAGTATCAATACTAAATAGCATAAGCTAAAAAAATACTTGGGTGTAATTTTAATCATTTTATCATCATAAGAAGGTGCTACTTATATATATTTAGTTTGTCAAATTCATTTGGATTGGTTAATGGATTCATTTTGAGCTTCTAACTACTAACCAACAACCATTAGATGAGACCTAGCTAGTTTAAAGTTTGTTGGGATACTTTTGGAGGATTTTATGACATTCTTGACACTCCCATCCCCAACTCATAAACAAGGAAAAATATGGAAACGAGAACATGTTCTTAGGGTGAAGTAAAATCTCAAGGAGTGATTCACTTAATGAACCATAAGAAACCTACATGTACTACTAGCATGCCAGACTACAACATTAGCATGCAAAGTTCAATCTAGATCAATTTCTATGTCAAACATACAAACAATAATAAACTTCTATTTTCTAGAGTTTGCATATACAAGAATTTCACAACCAATGACTATCAACTAGCTATAATTAGCTGGGTTTGGTAGAAACAATATTAAGATGGGTCGATCATTGGGTGAGAAATGTGATGAACAGGATGAAATGCAAAGGTGGGATGTTGAAAAGGAATAATGGTGAATTTGAACAAGGTGACCAGAATTTTCTTTCAAAACCATATGTGAAAATATAAACATTATGTACAACATGTCCAATATTTTTGCAGATATACACATAAATTAGACCAAAATTTTCTTTCAAAACCATATGTGCAGATATAAACATTAAGTAAAACATGTCCAATATTTTTACAAATATACACATTAATTACACCAAATTTTTCTTTCAAAACCATATGTGCAGATATAAACATTAAGTAAAAACAACTCAATAAGGGTACAAGAATAAGTTATTCCTGTGAAGAAGGATCATGATTCATGTAAGATAATACAAGGGAATTTGATCAAAATAGGGAGACAATCACTAGATTGTTATCTAACTTTTAGAGAGAAGGAAATGACAAATGTTATTGTCCTTGCAAGAGTTGTAATGACTTAAAGAAAAGAAGAACTAAAATAAAAACAACTAAGAGACATTGTAGGGAGGATGGTCACATTGAAGGGGGGTTTAATTATCATACATTGGTAAGTTTTTTGTTATATTGTTTTCACAATTAATACACATATGAACCATAGAATGAGGGTTTGATTATCATCATTTTTATACAAGTCAATCTCCCTAGGGAAGTACATGATATGGACCACCACATCTTGGAGGAACATGGAGGCGTGAGTATTGAAGGAGAAGATCATGATCCCATGGAAGATGATGATCATGCACCAGAAAAAAACATTTAAAGATGATGGTATGAATGTATTGATCCATGAAACATTTGGTACTAGTGGTGCTGGTGCTAGTGCTAATAATGATGATTATGATGAGGATGAGATTGAGGTTGTCCATGATATACCTCTACTTGAGAAGGAAAACATGACCCTTTACAAAGGATCCCAATCAAATCATCTCTCTTTTGTATTATTGTTGGTGAATTTGAAGGTTATGAATGGTTTATCCAACTTAACAATGTCACATATGGTAAGGTTTGTCATATACATCAGTCTATAAAAGAATGAAATATGTACCATTAATATTGTTTATACTAATGACTTATATTTTTTCCTATTGATTGATAGGTGACTATCTGTTACCACCATCAAACATCATTTGTGCCGATAATTATGTGCCAGTATGAAACATATTGGAATGGAGTATCAAGCAATAAATGCTTGTCCTAAAGATCTTGTTATTCATCATAAAGAACACAAAATTGTGATAGAATGCACTGAATGTCATATGAGAAGATATCGAGATGATCAAGTGACAAAAAAGGTTCCTCACAAGGTTCTTCATTACATCCCCATTATTCCACGTCTTAAATGATTATTCAGGTGTAGTAGTTTGGCACAATTAATGGATTACCATGCACACAATAGAAGTCCAAATGACATTATTTGAATTCGTTTAAATGATTCAATATTTTTGGACATAGAGGAAAAGTGGCCACACTTTAAAGAAGAACCTCAAAATCTTAGGCTTTCTCTGGTAACTGGTAGTGTCAATCCATTTGGAGAGATGAGATCTGTTTACTTGGTGTGGCCTATTTTTGTTATCAATAATAACCTTCCTCCATGGATTTCAATAAAGAGGGAGCACATTATGTTGGAAATGATTGTTTCAGGTTTTTTTTTATCTACATGTAATTATAAGTCTTGGAATGCAATGACCACAATAATTATTTGATATTGTTCATTTAACTAGGTAAGTATCAAGTGAAAGATATGAATGTATATATTGTGCCTCTTATTAATGAGTTTTTGGTGTTATGGAATGGTTTCGTTATGTATAATATCTTTAGGCCAATAAGAATTTTTTTTTCAATTCTATGTAATGCTTGTGTGGACAATTCATGATGTCCTAGGGTTGATACATTTCTGTGGTATGTTATGCTAAAATCTAGTTGTACACAATAGTACTAATTCCAAAAATGAACATATTTAATCCAATTATATTGTTATCTTGTAGGCCTTCAAACAAAAGGAAAATTTGCATGTCCAATGTGTGGTCCAAAGATGAAATCTGGTAGGTGGAATATAATAAATTTTGAGATAGTATCGCTCCACCTAATGGTTTATGTTTGAAAATTATATATTTTAATTATATTTTTTTGGCTAATTATGTAATTGATGATTGTGAACATCATCACTGACCACCTTCCAAAGGGACTAAAATGTTATCCCAAAGAACTTAGTAGGCTGCACAACTACAAGAAGCTACAAATTGTGCATTTGTTTGATACTATACATATTGGAAAGAATGTGACATAGACACTATGGAAAATATTGGATGGAAGGTGTAACAAAGAAAAACTTGCCAACATTTATAGTGAAATTCATCATTTCAATCATGCAATTAAAAATATCATTGAATCGAATAGCAATGGAGACAGGATTAATGCAAGTGCCCTTCCTTGGTTATTAATAGAGCAACAATGTAATACCATAAAAGAAGTCATATGAAAAATTTGATTTCCTACAAGATTTTCTACGAATATAAGCAATCAAATATCAAAGAAAAGTGAGTTTGGGCTAGGGCTGAAAATGCATGATTGACATACCTTTATCAAGGTAAGTCACTATCTTTTATATTTATAATATATTTGTGAAACTACATCCAATTTTCATTTTATTATGTTAGAAAAGAATGAAATGATCAGTTGAATTTTTTTGCAGTATGTGCTACCCCTATTGCTCCAAAAAAATTTCAAAAATAATATCAAACAAGTAATATATGATCTTGGAAAATACATGAGGTAAGCATCAATATTTCTTCAATATATCAAACAAGTAATACATTGTAAAGTCTTATATTTATATATTTTTGTTTCTTGAATCCCTTGTAGGTGATTGTCATCTTAAAAAATACATAAAGAAGATATAAAATATTGGAAGAAAATAATTTTTCTACTAATGTGTGAAATGCAAAAGTGTTTACCTTCAACTTTTTTCAATGCATAAGAACACTAACTCATACACCAAGTTGGGGAAATTGAATTGTGTGGACATGTACAACCTAGGTCAATGTGGATGGTTGAGAGACACTTGAAATTTTTGAAGGGTTTGGTTTGACAAAGAGTACGTCTTGAGGGTTCTATGATTCAGGGATATATGGTATACCAGATGATGGTGTATGTTAATGAATATCTTCCTAATCTCCATATAGATTATATTTGTGATCTCAACTTCATTAAAAAACTCAAAGGGGAGTACTTAGTGGGGAATGGTAGATTTAGGAAAGTGAAAGGTAATAAATTATGATGTGTTATTGTAGTTAATTCATTCTCAATATTCAAAATAAATATGTTCTAAGTTATCTATTTACTTTTGTACAACTGCTAAAGAGTGGGATGCAATACATTTGTTTATTGCAAACAATCAAGATTAGATGACAATATTGATTGAATGATATCAACATTTTGGTCATAGATTAAAATGGGAATTTGTGTCTTCATTCGTTAAACAAGCTCATTGTAATGAAGATCCTAATGTTACAAAAAATGATTTAGATTTAGCATATGGTTTAAGAGATCTCTAGGTACTTATAAGTTTGTTAATCAACCATATGTTTTTGAACTCGTGATGTAATAATTTATACATGTTTGACATTATTGTAGGTGAAACACCAAAAGTATGTGTTATGCAATGGTTATAAATTTTGCATCAAATATTTTGCTGACATGAAGAGAACTTGTGATTCTGGGGCAAATGTAGTCTTCTAGGTCACCAATATTTCATCTAGAAATGACTTACATCCTTGAGAATATCAAAATTGATACTATGGAATTTTGGTTGACATACTTGACTTGACTTTAATTCCTTCAAATTAGTTCTTTTCATTATAAAATGGTACAAACTATGACTCAATCAAAATGATCCTGATAGAACTATTATTGAGCATGAGAATGGATTTCCAATGATTAATACAAGGTTGTTTGAGCTAGTTGGGGATGAGTCCTATGTTCTTCCAAGCCAATGTGAGAAGGTATTTCACTCAGAGGTTTCGCATAAATTCGGTTGGCCATTTTTTGTTAGACATGATCCAAAAGTAAGGCCGATAAAGTATAATGTGATGGAAGAAGAAGATACTGAGGAAGAGGAAGAAGTGGATCACGATCGAGAGTTAGTTGATGATGTTCTTGATGCAAATGATGCTTCTATTGATCATGATGATGATGCTTCTACTAATCACAATGATGATGATTACAAAGTTGATGATGATGATGATGATAATGATGATGACAACAACCATGATAATGGTGGTGGTGATGTCAATGATGATGACAATCTTGATGATGAGATGGATGAAGAATAATATCAATGATGGAGATGTTTGATTAGATAACATTGAAGGATGGGTTTATTATAAATGATAAGAATGAAATGTATAGTTATGTGATCAATGCCTATGCTATTCAATATTGAGTTCTTGATAGATTAATAATTAATTTGATTAACTTGTCATGCACCTTTTACTATTTATAATTCATATGTGATGCTAATATTAGATCTAATTTTGAGTATACGTATTGATGAATATTTTAGCTAACATAAGACAATTGATTTACATATGCAGAAACCCAAAGCCCTTTCACGAGCATCCCACATAGTCTCATGGATCATCAAGTATAAGTCAACACACCCCATAGAGATTAATATCTTTTACCATTTGTAAAATATCTCTCATTGCCACCTATCTCTATTATTTTGTGGAGCCCAAGCACTATTGAATAGGTATTTGTTAGATTTTTCTTCCTCAAGTGAGGAAAATGTAGGAATGGAAGAAGAAAGTGAGTTATTTATTATTTCTAAATCAAGGAGATCAACTCGAGGTCAAAATATCAGAAAGAAATTTGATAAGCACATGAAGGTTTTCCTTGCTCAAGGGGGGGTCATGTTCTTATGATGATGAGAGTGAAGGTGACTCCTATGTTCCCTTTAGGTACAAATGTCTATAGAAACAAAGGGTCCCTGATGAACTTCCTCTAATAAACATTGAGTTTTGTGTTGGAGAGAGGATTTATCACATAACACCATCCTCATTACATGGCTTGAGCTTATTTTCCATGGATGACATAAATGTATCTTACAAAAAGGTTGTTGAATTGATGGAGTATGCCATACCTTGCTATGATTGTAGTAGTTGGATGCAAATTGTTAGATATAAAAAAAGTATGTGTAGGTATGCACTCGCAGTAAATTATATACAACAAAAAGTTAGAGAAAAAAGTAATATAGTAGCTATATAAATTGAAGGAAGGCTAAAAATATTAGGGAATATTCCAAGTTTTCATGACCTTCATCAACTAAGAAGCGACCTAATTTTATATTTGAGTTGTGTGAGGGAAATTAAATATTTTTATGTGCAATAAAATCAATACGTGGAAGCAAAGAGCTTGTTATTGATTAAAATTTGAATCGCATAGACACAAAAAAATTCACTATCATGGGAAAGGTGGTACATACTATGTACATTTAAAATCAACTCCAATCAATGAATTCAAGACACCATTAAATTTTTATATTATTTTTTCTAACATAGAATAATAACATGTGTGTTTTAACACGTCTCAATGATTTTGCTTGAAGAATATTTTTTTAATAACTTTTACAATCTTGTTTTATTCTCCTCTAATAATCTCACTTTTTAGCTCTAACATTGATCCTATGTTCACTATGCCACCTACTACAAGGAACAAAACCAAAGAGATAATGCTGACTGTAAATTTGGCGACATGTAGCATGGCCATAGATGCGGTGGTAACACCTATTGGTAAGTATATTCCTCTTTTTCTCTCTCATTTTTCATGTGTTTATTCCCCTTGAACTATTATTTCTTAGTAGGAATTTTGTAATATTGGATTCATTTTATGCAGGAAGTGATGAGGAGATGAGGAAATTCCAGGATGTACCTGTGTTACATGTATGAGAACACTAAAGAATTGTGATCAATTGCGCATGAGCAATGAAGATGGTCTTTCCCTGAGAGTAGCCCAACTTCCAAGTACTTTAAATATTGATCATCTCTTTTACTATACAATCTTATAATCATAATCAAATACACTAATCTCCCATGCAATCCCTTGCAATAACTACTAATGCCATTATTATTTTGTAGGGAATAATCTATTTTATGAAAAAACTAATCATAAATGTTTGCATATATTTGGACTGACCATACGCACATGGTATCATATTTTGATTTCATTACTAGATCATGTTTCCTTTCATAATTTTATTCAAGTAAATTCAATGGTAGCTTCAATTCATTTATTAATATAATAGTTCTTTTCTTTTCTTAAAAGGTGGAATTTGAAAACTAAAGAGTTAAAGGATAAACTCATTAATGCTATGACAACACTTTTTGGACCCAATGTCTTTCAAAGTCTTAGGCTCCTTGAGAAAGTGGGCCAAGCTTTGAAGTATATTAGGTACAACTATAGAACCCAAATAAAAAACAACCCTTGTTATGAGTGACCCCCCTATATTCCTATTATTGAGTGGGAGAATCTTAAAAAGGATGCCATTGAGAAAAAAACAAGAGATGAGGGAGAAATGGTACCATCTGAGGAAAGAAGGTATGTCATAATATTAAGAACAAAATTATGTAATAGTTACTCATAATAATTATGTGATCTAACATATTTCAAACTTCACATAGGTTTCCAGACACATCAAAGGCAAATAATGGAAGAAAAGAGAAGCACGGGCATCACAAGCTCGGCTCGGGTGGATATTCAAAACTTGCTACACAAATTGTAAGTATAAGTAAATGAAAAATTATATGCAAATATTTATAAATTGTAAATTTTTTTATCTTGATGAAATTGGTTACAACAAAAAAATCATGATACTCAGCAAAAATATAGGCCATAGAGTTAAAAAAAACAACTTCTAAAGAGGAGAAGAAATTAGCCTTCAGACGAGGCTATATAGCCATGGCTAAATGACTCTGAGCAATGAGTGTGCAAGGTTCTTCTACTAGATCTATCGATGAGGTAAATAATTCTATTGATTTTTATTTCAAATGGAATACTTTAGCAATTATTTTATTTGATATTAAGTTCCAAAAATATAACTTGTTATATTTTTTTTAAGTAAGGAAATAATGATTATATATTTTTAAATTTTTTTAAAGGGAATATATTTATATGTATTAAAATGAATGATTAACATTTCTCAGTATTTGTCTTATATTTATATGTATATATTGTTGATAAATTCACTAATTATTTACATTGGATTGTAGCCTTCCAATCCTAATAAACCAGCCGAGCACCATGGAGGCATCGATTCGAATGTAGATTGTAGTACTGAAGGTATATATTTTCTATTCAATTTTTGATTTCTAAATTATTAATACAAGTAAATATTTTAAATTTAATTTGGTGTAGTAATAAAAATTTAACTATAATATATTTTGAGATTAAGAAAACATCTTGTATTGTGTTGTAGGGGATACAGAGGTTGTTCTTGATGAGTGTATTGAGGTCCAAGCCGATGGGAAAGATGATGTGGTTGGACAAGATAAAGAGCACTACAATGTTCTTTAAAATCTTTAAAGTCTCATTTAAAAAAAAAAAAAAAACCCTTTTATTTGTTATTGTAGAGGACCCCCCTTTGTAAAGGACAATGAAATCACATCCATGGGTGAGAAGAAATATTGATGACGACATGGATATGCCTCTGCAACAATATAGGGAAGGAAAAAAAAAGAAAAAAAGAAATGATTCATGTGAACTTATGTAACTTATTTGATAATGACTGATGTTTATGTCTAGATGTTTTATTTATGTTCTATTGAATATTCTAATGAACTTTATGTTTTAATGTTAATATGAATGTTCTAATGAAACTTATGTGTTAATGAATGTTATCATGTGATAATTCACATGAATGCAACATTTTATTAATAGAATGAATGAATTTTAGATGTTAATAGGGAATTGAGATGTTAGGTGGGGGTGGGGCCAAATGAGCTTCCACCTTCACATGATTGGCCCTCATTAGTAGAGAATCTCAAAATTAACCTCAACATTAACCTATGATTGCATGTCAACTAACTGTGTGAATCTCTTGGTTTTAGGCAATGTAGAAGGAGCCCATAGTTCAATATGAAATCTCAATTCATATGCATACGATATCATGTGGAGTTGAAAAAACCTAATAGGTTTGCATTTTTGTTAGAAGTCTTTAATTAGGCATTATAAGTTAGAGACCATAGTAAATATTGTAATTTTGACTCTTATAGGCAAGGGTAATGTCCTCAGTATGCAAGAAAATTAAGACTTTCTATGTGCTAGCTTGTTGAGAACATTTTATTGTTCATAGCAGCCAGAGTTATAACATTCATGATGGTCTATAATTTTAAAAACTTAATCAACCTATTAAATAAATGTGGTGGATTTTTTCAGCTCCACCTATTGTCCATGCATACAGAACACAAATGCATGTGTATTATTGATTTAGAGTGGCATTCAAAAGTTTATTAAATCAATGGTATGATGTCATTCACATCCAAAATTTTGCATTAGCAAGTTTAGTTAATTGCTAGGCTATTGTTGCAAACTATAAACATGCTTAAAATTAATATTTCAAAGCTTGTTTATTAGAACACATACATTTTTATTGTATTTTCTATCAAACGCACAAAAAGAAATATTGTACCTTGATTTAAACTCTAGCTGCAAAGTTATCCTTGATGCAAGTTAGGATGTTAAAGAAACTATTATTCGAAGTTGACTAAGTTCACTTAATTTCTTTAGCATTGATGAGTACATACTCTTTGGAAATATCCCATAGTCCACTTTTCAAAAATAATATGACTCTCAATTTGAGACGACATTAGAATGTTATGGGTCCTCTTTAATACAAGTCCTATTTCCTCTGTGTATTGTCACTAAAGTATAATGGCTATAGCTACACAACATGAATAAATATGTGCTCCCCTGTACACTAGAATTGTATTGCATGCACTTTATCAAATCTCCATGAGATGAAAAATTCTCTCACTATAAGATGTAATAAAGACATAAGATTATGTTAAAATGAAAATGGTTTATTAAGTAGGAAGAATTCACCTTTGTTTATATCAAATGCAATAGCTTCTCACACAAACCAGCTAAATAACTACATAATTAGATTAAGTGTGTAGCATTTTTCACAAGTCATAGAAGATGTAATAAAATTCAAGATGGATAATAGTATGTGATCCCTTCCAAATGCACTAGTTTATGTGATATGTCCTTTTGTGTATCTTTTGCAACTAAATTATGTTTTAGTAAGTATTTTCAATAGAATATAATAAGATGCTAATATGAGGGGAAAGTTGTATGAGATACAATGTTTCCTATTATAGGGGACAATATGTGCATTGATTTTAATTTGTGTTATTATATATAAAAAAGTGAATTTGAGTTTATTTTGTAAAGATGATGCCTTGTGTTTGATGTAGATGCCAAGTTATATAATTTTGGTGATGACAAGGTTAGAAGAATTCTTGAAACTTTTTTTTAATAAAAATTGCTTGAAGAGTTGTGTTACTTATCTTTGGATTCTTTTCTTCTTTTCATTTGAAACTGAAATTATTGATCTTTGGATGTCTTTTCATTTGAAAGTGAGTTTTACCTGAAAAATTTAGTTACTAAAAATTGGATTGAGCCTCCAAGGTGACAATGAAAATGCAAGTATGTGTAATAAATTGATTGAAATAAAATTATCAATTATTTTACCTTTTATTGGTTATTATAACTCTTTTGTGTTTGTATTGTAACTACTTCAAGTCATATTATTTAAACAAGCAATGAGACATGATGGACCACCAAAACCAAGAGAGCCACAAATTCCTTGCATGCCTCAATTGTAGGAAAACTGAGTTTCTTATATTTTATTATTTTGTTTGTATCATAAAAGAAGTTTTTCTAACTTTTGATTACTTGTTGCTAGGCATGACTTTCAGTCCTTTATTACTCAATGATTGATTGTGTTATATGAGAACGAAGTTTTCTATCTCATGGTTAGTTCCATTTTGCAGATTTTATAACAATTTGTAATCATATTTATGATTCAATAGTAAATATGTTTGTGTAGGTTTGTAACCATTTCTCATTATTTCATTGGAAAATCTATTGAAAAGACTTCATATAAATGGGTTCATTAATTTCTTTTGGATCAGATAATTTATCCCCTTTGAATATCAATCTTGTGAGCTCCTCATCCATTGTTGCATTTGATGAAGTGTCAAACTCTCTCTAAATTTAATATCAATTTTCCTTTTCCTGCAAGAACATCCCTAGAGAGAGGAAAAAATCAAGGAAAATAGGTCTTATAGTACACAGAAATAAAAATAAGAGACTAACTATGAAAATATAAATAAAAGTAATTCTCAAGATATAATAATCTAAAAATGCTTCTCTTGTTTGATGGATCTCACTCCTTTGTTTAGTCATGCCTTCATTCTATTGTGTAATGCTGCAATGGATCTTCACATTTCATGTAATTGTAGGACCTTCAAGACCATATGCTCCTGTAATTCTATGATTAACAAATTAATGAATGTGGATGTCCTTCTCTATGTGAAAAAATTGATCTGTCTTGTTGGGTGTTCATTTTGCACAAGGTCAACGATAGGAATCCATAGTGTAATTCCTCTCTTGAAAAGAAAATCTTTTAAGGATCCACTCCAAGGTTCAGTGTTTGTCTTGCGACATACCAAAATTTGCTCAGTAGAAGATACATGTGAGTGTTCACGAGGAGGCCTTTGCTAGTTCTAAAAACTCTTTTATGTTGGAATCAAAGTAAAATTTGTTTTCTGTCTCAAAATATCACACCAAAAGAACAATATTTTTGTATTTTTTCTATTTTTTAATGTATGCAATTCTAACAATGTAGCTACTATGAGGTCCTATTCTAACAGGGGGTTAGCAAAGAAAATAATGAAACTAAAAAAAAATAACATGAAATCAAATAACTTGAAATTTAAATTCCTAAACAGACATAAGCTACAGAACACAACACGCTGCTAGTTAAACCTTCAAAAAAATTGGTAAGAAACCAATGAAAATAGGAGCAGCGCTTCCTAGAATCCACTGATGCAATCGTCGATGAGAATCTTTAACAAATCGAATGATATTTCACTCTTCATCAAATCACAAGGCCATAGAAAGTACGCTCATGCAAGACAAAAAGCTATGTAGACACAATTGGGTGATCTCTTCTCAAGCTTGTTACGTCAACAAAATTCATATATCTGTAGCAAACACCAGAACTAAAAGATCACACAACTAGAAACAATGTAATAAACCTTGGGCTCAATCACAATCTCATGAATAAAATCCACAAAACAATGACACATTCAGGCAAGAATAACTACACTCTGAATGCTAGCACCAAAAGCATAACTTTATTGCATAATAACGGTGGCCCTTCTTACATTATACAATGGGGTATTTATAAGGAATCGTCTCCTCAATTTGTGTTGAGATTGAGAGATATCTTAATGCAATAAAATTCTTTTAAAATATTTAGACAAACTAAATATATACAAACTGACAATCTAACTGGTGCTTAGAGGGACTCCATCCATATTTTATTCATTAATTGGATGCATGAGCCCTTTACATGTCAAAAACAATAAAAGCATGAGAGAGAAAGTAGGAGGAAGCCATCAGTCGAAGTGGAAGTGCATGGAGGCATTAAAAATGGAAACTGGCCCTTCACTAGGCATGTGTAAAAGTTAACTTGCCATCAGAATGTGCTCCTAATGCATGGAAAGTGCTATTTTTGGAACTGGCAGTCAACTGTCGGCGCACCTCTGAATTACGGAGCTGCAAACCTACCTACCTGTAGAGCTCAAAAATGCAGACCTGCGTACCTACAAAGCTAAAAAATGTAGAGCTGTAGACCTATGTCCCTGCGGAGCTAAAAAATGTGGAGCTGCAGACCTGTGTACTTGCAGACCTACAGACCTCGGAAGCTCAATTTGCCAAAAAATCAAAGTTCTCAATTTTGAAAATAGTTTCTGGGTTTTGCTCAAATGGGGTTTTAGATTTTTTTTGTATACATTCTTTGCCCTTTTTTGATGATTTACACCCTCTTTATAGCCAATCACTTTCATAAACTTGCACTCCTGCTTCTTCAATCTAAAATCCCAAGGCACTTGCATTAAATCTTGTCATTAATAGCTGCATAAGATGAGGAACCTATTCTACTTCATGTGTCCAACCTCTATATCTTCAACCTTTGTCTTCTCTCCAACTACCCTATCCTTCTTGAAAAGAAACAAAGTGATCTAGATGATCAAATGTTTGAAACTTTTTCATATTTTTTTGCAAATTTTCTAGGCATTTTAAAATGGATTTTTTAGAGGTCTTCTACTCAAAATTTCAAGTTGAAACTTTCATTGGTCCCTAAAGTTAGGCAGCCAAAGGCTCTCTATTTTAGGGACTAAAATTAGATCTTCAGTTCTTCTTTCCAATGGTGTAAATGGTTCTAAATTCTGAGCTTCAAGTCAAAAGTTATGACCCCAACAAGTTGAGGATACCTTTTTTACCTACAAAAAGAAACAAACATTAGTCTGTAGAGTCAACAATGCATAATTAAGACAAATTCTAATGACACTGGAACAAAAACTAGATGCATGGTGTGTGGGAGGTGAATGGGAGGCATGGTGCAATATGGCGTGCTCACATTGCTTGTGGCATGCTCGCAGTGCTTGTGGCACGTGTGTGGCCTTTGGTGGTGCGCGTAGTGCTCGAGCGTGTATGCACTTTGGGCGTGTGCACTGCTTCAACGTGCGAGCACTTAGGCGGGGGGCGTGCAACCTTTGGGGGCACACATGTGCCCCTTGGTGGTGTGCGCGTTTCCCTTGGCGGCGCATTTGATTTTTTTTTTTTTTTTGATAACTTTTGATTTTTCAATTTTTTTCTTAAAACTCTAAAATTCTAACTTCTAACCAAATTTTCTTCTCTCGACTCTCGAACTATGAGTCTGGGAGTTGAAAAAAGTAGGAGGTCCCCATTCTTAGTGAGGAATGGGGTGTGTGTTGTGGACACCACAACATGTCTCTAATCTATAACCATTTGTATTCATGTCTTAGTTTTGTTATTTGCAATATTCCAACTTCATGTTTGACACCTTCTCAATTTTCTAAGTAGGTTTAATAGTAATCATTCTATATACTTTGTCATTAATGGTGTTGGACAAGTTTTATCAAGGTTTTTATCAATTTAATGATATGCTAATGTTTCTACCCATGTGTTTGAAATGATGGTGACAATGTTTATTTTAAATTCATCATTCAACCATGCACTTGTTAGCATTTTAATGTCAAATGCTTCCTGACAAAACTCTTTACAAAGTCAAAGCCCTCATGAATTGGAGATTGGGCAAGAGAGAGTGATATCGTGAATGTCCACCTCTGAGCCATCACTAATGTAAGTTGTGGTCTCTCTCTCTCTCTCTATATATATATATTATTAATTTCCATGAATCATTATTATATTAATTTCTCTCAATATGTGTAATATCTCTATAAATATTTTTATTTATTATATCTTACATGATATTAATTAAATACATATATGACGTAGGGAGGGGGTAGACAACAACCAGGGCCAAAGGCAAACCCAACTATTCACCCACCTACGCAGAGTCACAAAGTAGAAACCAACAGAAAATACAAACAACTTGAGAGATAGAGGAAGTAAAGCCTTCATTCATATATTCATCCAAAGATCAATTACATTCCTGATTGTAAGGCCTTCTAGGTTACAACCACATATATCGATTCAATTACAATCTTTGATGATCAAACTTTGTATTCTGCTTCCTCTCTAAGCATCTACTTCTAAGACTCTAACTAAGGTCTCTTAAATATATGCATGGCCACAAGTTGGCCTATTGCAAATACAACTAAATAAACTCTCATATTAAATGCTAGGCTAAGCCACAAGTTGGCTCACAATAGATATCTAACACTAAATTAAATGCAAAGGTCAGCCTCAATAGTAAACTACACACAAACAACTTGAAAGACAAAGACTCCATAAAATGTTGGCACTCAACATCCAAATGAACCCATAAATCACATGAACTCAGCATCCAAAGGATGACTCAGCAACCAAAGAACACTCGACAATAAAGGATGACTTAAAAACCAAAGAACAATCGGCAACAAAAGACACTCGATAGCAATTGTGGACTCAACATCAACTAAGAAGCTCAACATCCACTACACACTTGGAAACAACTAATAACTCAACAATGCAAGACATTACGAATCAATACAAACTAAGAAAACTAAAAAACATGCAGGATAGTAGTGCAACCTCAGATGCTCCTACATCAAACAACCAGGGTAGAAAGAAATGATTCTCCTAAATCATTAAGATGTAACAACCAAGATGAATCCAACTCAGATTGAGAAATCTATGTAGCTCACTAGGTCTATTTTTTCATTTTACCAAATACTAATAGCAGTATTGCCCTCTCATGCTCTTACCAATTCTGTTATCTATTCAACTTCTTCAATCTTCTTCTTAGGATAATAATCTGATATATCCACTTCATCTTCTGACTCATGATATTTTTATAGATCAACAACATTGAATATATGAGATATATCCATGTCATTAGGTAACTCAACTTCATAAGCATTACCATTTTCAAACTTCCTCAAGATCTTACGAGGTTCAAACTTCTTTATTTTTAGCTTACTGTATATTCCAATAGGAAATCTTCTTTTCTTCAAATGAACCATCACCTCATCACCAACTTCAAAAACATGATGTTTTCTAGACTTATCAGTATTTTCCTTATACTTCTAATTACTTTGTTCCATCCTCAATTTTACTTATGCAAAGACTCCATAAAATTAACAAACTCTTCCCCTACAACACTTCTCTTTTCTTCACTAGCAACATCCCTCAATTCTGACACTCCTCTAGGCTAAATTCGGTAACAATCTCAAAAGGTGTTTTCCCTATACTCCTATTCACAAAATTATTAAATACAAACTTAGCTTGTTCTAATACCATCTCCCAATTACTTGGCTTATCTCCAACTAAATATCTTAATAAGTTACCCAAAATTCTATTCACAACCTTTGTCTATCCATCTATCTATGGATGGAATGTAGAATTAAACTTCAACTCAATATCCATCTTCTTCTACAAAGTCCTCCAAAAATAACCAAAAAACTTACTATCTCTGTCAAAAATAATGCTTCTCGATAATCCATGCAATCTCACAATTTCTTTGAAGAAAATTTTAGCAACATGCTTAGCATCTGATATCTTTTTATATGGTATGAAATCAGCCATCTTAGAAAATCTATCCACAACAACAAATATAGAATCATACCCCTTCACTATTTTAAGCAATCCAAGAACAAAATCCATACTGATGTCACTCCAAGGTTTCTCAGGAATATTAATAGGTGTATATAAACTAGTATTCTAACTTACTCCTTACAAATTTTTGAACATCCTTATACATTTGTGGCTAGTAATACTTGTCCTTCAACAAAATCAAAGTCTTATCAATTCCAAAATGTCTAGCCAATACACAACTATGCTTTTCCTTAATCAAAACAACTCTCATGGAACTTCTAGGGATACACAACTGAATTCCTTTGAAAAACATACCTTCTTGAATAAAATATTCATCATACTTATGTGATCTGTTAGATTTGTTACTTTGCACTCTCTCCATGCCTCACAAAAATTAGGATTAGTATCATAAAACTCCTTAATTTCATCAAAACCAAGAACTCAACCTTCATCTTAGTCAATAAAGAGTGTCTTCTACTTAATGCATTAACAACTCTATTAGTAACTCCACTCTTATGCTTAATGAAAAATGTGAAACTTTGCAATTACTCAACCCACTTTATATGTCTCTGATTCAATTTATGTTGACTTCCCAAGTACTATAGGGCTTTATGATCAGTATATAACACAAACTCCTTAAGAATCAAATAATGTCTCCACATCTTCAAGCCTTGAACAATAACATAAAACTCTTGATCATACACAAAATACTTTTTTTTAGCATCATTCAACTTCTCACTAAAGAAAGCAATAGGTTTACCTTCTTGACTCAACACAGCTCCTATTGCACTACCACTTGCATCAGATTCAACTTGAAATACCTTATTGAAATTAGGCAAAGCCAGTACAAGAAACTCAACAACCTTTTGTTTCAAAGTCTCAAAACTCTTATCAGCTCCATGTGTCCACTTGAATTCCTTTTTGTCTCCTCTCATTGTCTTAGTCATAACATTACAAATATAGCTAAAATTCCTTATAAACTTTTTGTAAAAACTAGCCAAACCATGAAATGATTTTACCTTACCCACATTCCCAAGTGTGGGCTATTCCAAAATTGCTTTTACCTTCTCAGGATCCATCTTCAAACCATTAGCTAAAATTACAAATCCTAGATACACAATCTCTTCTTTCATAAAGGAACACTTCTTTAGATTAATCATCAACTTCTCCTCTTTCAATCTTTGTAATACTTGTCTAACATGCTCAAGATGTTCTTCCTTAGTCTTATTGAATATCAAAATGTCATCCAAAATAAATAATCACAAACTTACCCAATAATCTTTTCAGAACTTCATTCATTAACCTCATGAAAGTACTAGGTGCATCAGTCAAACCAAAAGGCATAACTAACCATTCATACAAACCATCTTTTGCGTTAAAATTAGTCTTCCACTCATCACCTTCTTTGATTCTGATTTGATGATAGCCACTTATTAAATCAATCTTGGTAGAAGACTTTTCTCCACTCAAACAATCCATTATATCATCCATCCTTGGTATAGTAAACCATTATTCCATTTTGATCTTGTTAATAGCTTTGGAATCAGTACACATTCTCCATTATCCATTATATTTAGGTGCTAATACAATAGGTACAACACATGGACTTAAACTTTCTCTTATCAATCCTTTCTGCAACAACTCATGTGCTTGTCTATTAAGTTCTTCATTCTTTGTAGGTATCAATCTATATGGTTCTTTATTCGACAAACTAGCTCCATGAATTAGATTCATATAATGACTTATACTCCTTACTAGTGGTAAACCATCAGGTATATACTTTGCAACAATATCTTTATACTTATTAAGTAAGTTTTCAATTTTTGCTAGTACTCACTCAATATTACCAATTTCTATTATCACTCAGTCACCACTGACTAGCACTTGGTTAACACTATTTTCTAACACTTTATTGCTATTGACACAACTCATTCTCCTTGGAATTATAGAAAAATAGACTTGATTCTTTTTTATTTCCTTTTCAAATTATTTCCCATTAACCATACAAATTCTCATAGTAGTACAATTAACCTCACCTAGACTTTCAATCAAAGACAATAATATTTTCTTTTTCCCATTCACCCAAAGGGTATCTTGATTCAATCTACCATCATGTATATCATATCTATCATATTGCCAAGGTCTACCCAAAAAAATATAAAAATAATCCATAGGCATAATATCACATAAAATTTCATCAAAATAATGTCCAATCTTGAACTTCACAATACATTTCTCACTTACCAATATCTTATGCTCATCATTGATCCATGAGACATGATATGGTTTAGGATGCTTCAACCTTTGCAACTGTAAATTTGTAACCAGCTCTTCTGATGCCAAATTTGTAGAACTTCCATTTTCAATGATTACCTTGCAACATTTTCCAACCATCTTACATCTGGTTTTGAAAAGATTTCTCCTTAGTATAGGTTCCTCATTACTTTCATTATTACATAAGGTTCTTCTTACCATTAGATTTTCTTCAACCTCAGGTCCACTTGGTGAACTCTGAGTGTCTCCTTGAATCATAACATTTCTTTTACCTTACCCACTCTCATAGGATCTATATTCAAAGGATCTATTCCCTTCTTTATCATATCTGAAATAATTACCACAAAATCCACTTCTAGAATAAGAATTACCTCTTCCTCGATAAGAACTAGTACCTCCTTGGTAAGCACCACCTTTCCACTTGGTCTTGTCTTTTTCATCATTAATCCATTCAAATATGCCCTTATCTTGCATGGAATTGTCATGTTTTCCACCTAGATCCATAATATCTACCTCTACCTCTCTAGAATCTACCACCTCCACCTCTTTTTGTTTGTTCATGTTTCTTTGCCAATATATCCTTAGCTTTTAAGGCATATTGGTATGCTTCTTCCATGCTTTCCAATTTCACAAAACTTATCTCATCTTGAATTTTAGATCTCAATCCATTTAGGTACCTTGCAATTTTTTCAACATCATCATCCACATGTCCAAATCTAATGTCCAATCTATAGAATTCCTTAGTATACTCCTTCATAGACATATCTCTTTGTCTCAAATTTTGGATCCTTCTCAATGAGCTAACTTGAAAATCAGCAGGAAGGAATTTTTTCTTTGCCTTGTTCACCATTTTTGTAGTACCTCTTGTGTTTGCAGTCTATACCTTGTCTATTTTGATTTGAGAGATACTTGATACTCTTATTGTTATTTGTATTTTGAGATTACTTGAGGGTTTGATGATATACTTTGATTTAGTACCATAGATGCTTTACTGCTATGCTATTTAGTTTATCATATTTTCATGTAGATGCCATTATAAGATGACAATATATCTATGACGATATCTGGTTATATGGTTATTCAACATATTTGTTGATTATATTATGAGCTAGATTTTATGCTATGGTTATTTACTTCATTCTTGTTCTTTGTGCTTTATGTGAATGTGAGTGATGTAAATGGATTAATTAGTTAGTTAATCCATTTTTCTTCAGCTATGATATTAGTATGCAATTGCACTTGATCATGTGTTTTAGTGTGCAAAAATCATATCCCTGGCAATGGCACATGGAGTTAGTGATTCATCTGTTCATATTTTACCAATGTCATTCTTGTATGATTGACATATCCTTATTTTAATTATTTAAATTAAAACCTTTTGGTGATTAGTAAATCTGAACTCATCTACATTATGTGATTAGACCAATGAGCATGTTTGTGCATTTAGAGGTTTGCTCTGTCTTGAAAATATTAAGTGATTTTTTCTAATTTTGGGTTTTTGGGTTTTAAATCTTTTCAGATTTAATTTCTGATAGCTTTTCCTTAGGTGAATTCTCATTATAGAGAATAACCTATTTTCATTTGGGTCGATTTGGAGTCTACCTACTCTAGTTGGCTATTTTTCCTAATCAACTATTCACTTAAAAAGTGAATAAGTATTGAAAAAGTGATTTTATTATTCACTTCTCACTTTCTGAAATAGAAAATTTGAGAGCTTTTTGAGAATCCTCTTCGGAAGGATTCAAATTCTATTCATTCTAGGAGTTTTGAGCATGGGTTTTATGCGAGGTCAATCTCATTAGATCTAGCTTAGGGAGTTCTTGCTTTACTGTCACTTTTAGCAATTTTGGTGGATTATTTATTTTATTCTATAGGTTTCAGTTTCTGCCCCTTTTGCTATTAGGTAGGGCCTTCCTATTTTGTCATTTTTGCTCTGTTTCAACTTCAATTTTCTTGTAGTAGTATGTTAGGAGGCTGAGAACTAGTGTTCCCCTCCATTTTTGTTTGTTGGTTCTACTCGGTTGGTTAGGTACAAATATTTTCCCTATTTTTAGGATGGGGGTTTGGGGTTTTGAGCTATTATGCTGGCCATTTCTACATATAGTGTCTGAACTCATTTGTTATTGGATTTTTGGGGGTTTTTATACCCAAAGTTCAAAGGGTTTTAATTTTAGAATTTTCCAGTTTTAGGGTTTTTACTTCTTTTTGCATGCTACTCAGTTTTCTCGAGTTTTCTTGGCATGAGTTTGGTCATGGACTTGGATTATCTATTTGGACATCAATCAAACTTTTATTACACTTTTATGATGCATTAAGATGCATGTTGTATCCATCCTACCAAGTCTATTTTTGGTTGAGTGACTTTTTGCTTTGTATTCTCATTTAGTCCTTGTGTTATGATCTTCATGATGGTGGTGCACCACACACAAGTACATACACATACATTTATGAGGTGACTTGTAGGACCTAATCTTTCATGGCACTTCTAGAAGTTATGATCATTCGAGTTAGGTTGGGAATTTTCATGCCTACAAGAACTCATCATTGGATGAGCATGGGTAGGGTAGGGTAGCATATGGAGGGGGCTTCTACCTTGTAGCTTGGTGATCATTGTGCCAAGAGGGTTGGTGAAGGAAGTTCTAATTAAGTGATAACCAAATGAAAATATTGGGTGGTAATAAGCTTAAGATAATTAAAATTGGATTATGCACCTTCCGTTGGGAAGAGTAGCTACCAATACTAGCTTTGGCTTGTCGGTGCCAAGTGACTCTCCATGATGTCAACCCCTACTTAGCAGCCCATCGAGGTGTCTTACTAGGACCTATAGTTTATGCATTGTCTATGTCGTGGATTTAGTCATCATATTGCCTGGCATGTGGGTTAGCCATAGATGTTTGCTTTGTATATTTTTTTGGTTGGATCATTATCTCCATCAACATGATGGGTGTGGACCTATAGGTGCCATGTTGTTGAGAGGTATAGCTACCTTTACTATTGCTAGGGTCTGGTGTACAGAGATGACCTTTGTCCTAGTGTGACCATTGCTAGATATTTTCATTTGGTACTTCGGCTTCTGGACTATGCTTTCTTATGATTTATACTTTCATTTGGATGCTTGTTTATCATGTTTTGATGATGTTAGTTACTGATGCATTTCCTTATTATGATGATGAGCATGTGATAGGTGATGTTATCTACTTGTAGGAGTATCTTATGCTTATTTATATTATGTTATATTTCCTTATGCTTATGTTGTAGCATGTTTAGTAGTGATGTCCCTATTATGATAGTACCAACAATCTAATTGGTAACTTGGGATGTTATGTGTAAGGGATGGTTAGGGCCCACAATGGTCTTATGATGCTATTGATGGTTGGGAGGAACTCCATATTTAGTTAGTTTGTATTGCTCATTACGATGTTATTTCCATTACTGTGGTGTTGCTCTCAATACTCTACAATTTTTCCCTTCTGCCCTTTTTTGTTGTTGTATGATTAGATGGTTAGATGATATTTCCAACTTTCCATCTTCCAGATGTGGTTTTAAATATTCTTGCCTCGAAATGTGGATTTGGTACTCCCTGATATGGAGGAACTTTGTTTCTTAGTTTCCTTAGTTTTTTACTATTTTTTGTTCTTGCATATTGATTTGGGATCTCATGTGAGATTGCACTTTCTCGTGTGAGGACGCAAGTCTTCATGTGGCATGTTGGGTTTTCTTCGTGTGGCTCAACACTTTCTCACACAAAACCCTACACCAAATTTGAGTTGTATTGGTTTTATGGAAAAACACTTCCTCACACCCTTGAGCACTTCTTCATGTGAAATTCTGGTAGAGAATGTTCTCGCGCAAAAAATAGGGGCTATCTAGGCTTTTCAGAGAAAAGTTCAGAAGCTAGTTTTGGGATAACCTTTTAGGTTTTACACCTTCCTAGTTTAAAATAGATTTCCTATGGGATTTAAAATATATCGTTTAAGTATAAGTTGATGTATATTTAATTCCTTTATTCTTAAGATATATTTTAATATATGCAATGAGTCTTTTGAGATAGGTTCTAGACCTCTATAGGCTAAAAAAAAGATTCTAGGGAATTTTAGGGCTTTAGGATTTCAGACTTAGACAATTTTCAAGAGTCAGCATTTGTCTTTTAGCTTGGTTGATCTCTTGTGTTTTCTTGTTGTGTTTTGGTTAGTAGTGGCTTTTGGAGATCCGTTGGTGTTTAGATGGTCATCAGTCTTCCATTGTGATTGTTGTGATTTGGGTATGTTGTTGTCATGTGCACTTACACTTGTAAATTTTTTTAATCTTGCTTGTATTTCATCCTTGTTTCCAAGGATCTCCGGGCAGGGCATTACATCTGGTATTAGAGCCAATGTTGCAACATTGGGATTTCTATGTTATGCTTCCACTATGGTTTTTTTTGATGTTGTGTATTGCTATATTATGTTCAATTATTTTGATATCTCATTGGTTCATGTATTTGACTCTTATTCTTGTGATCCGATTGTTTTGACATTATTGTGTTGTTCCCTAGTGATGCCTCCTATACATAGACCTGGTGGTCATGGTGGTACCCATAGCGGTAATCGTGGAGAAGAACACCATGAAGAGGGATGGTAGGAAGGAGAAGGGGAATAGGTTAGTGCTAATTAGGATGTTATGGGAGCATTAATCCAGTACTCTAGGAGATTCTTTCTTAGTTGGGCCCTCATGTTGAGGAGTACCAATATGATCATGATCGGGAAGAGGGATCTCATCATGGAGATTCCCATCAGTTAGAGCATAGGGAGGAAGAGTGTGAATGGGAACATTCTCATACACTTCTTGGTGGAAGAAGGCATTGATGGAGGGGCCATGGCTGGGATGATGCTGATCTCACTCAATTTGAGATGATGCTAGAACTTTAGAGGTCCAAACCACTAGAGTTTGATGGCTAGGGAACAGGATTCAAGGCTAAGACCTAGTTACTTGATATGGGGTGTTGTTTCTCATTATTACCCTATGGGAGAAATGTAAAGGCCTATTGTGTGATCACATAGCTGAGGGAACATGGTTCCATTTGGTGGGATGGAGAGAGAAAAAGGCTTGTTATCAATGTCATAGATCTCACCTAGGAGATCTTCGAGGAAAGGTGTAGAGAGAAGTTTTTGTCACCATAGTATTGTGATGCTCATATTGATGAATTCCATGAGCTTAAACAAGGCTTTATGATGCTTGATCAGTATGAGAAGAATTTCCTTGGTTTGAAATAGTATTCATGCTATAGGCATGATGATGCACTCACCACCCAACATTTTGTTAGGGGCTTAGAGACTCCATCATTGGAGATGTGTCTGCTCATCAATTGAGGACACTTGCTCTTGTCATGGAGAAGGCAAGGATCATAGAGAGCAATGTGGCTAGGGGTTATAGTGGTAAATCTAGCTCTCAAAACCAAAGTGCATGACCTTCAAGGTAGGATGCACAGTATTCTTAGTCCTCTAGAAAGGCCCAAACTCAGTCAACATCCTCTTAGGGTGGTCCTCACCATAAGAATAAGAGGAGTTACTAGAGTAAGGGTGGATAGTCTTCAGGTAATTCAAGGAAGAAATGAGATAACCAGAATCAGCTACAGAAATCTCAGTAGAATCATCCTTCATAGAATGGGCAACAAAATTCCAGTAGAGGTAGTGCACCATATCATAGCGCTACTCAGGGTGGTCATGGGATAGGTCCCAAATTTACTGGGAACTATTATTCTTGTGGCCAACCTAGCCATAAATCTTTTGACTATTCAATTAAACTATCTTTAGGACTTGGTAAGGGTGCAGTGAGATTTGAGCCTACCATAGGAGATATGGGTTAGAATCACAGAGTCTTTACGATGGTTGACAATCATCAAGTTAAGCATCAAGGTATAGTAGTTGAGGCTACAGGTACATTGCATGGTATTTCAACTTCACTTTTTTTTGAATCTGCTGCTTTAGATTCTTTCATTTCACCATCACTTTCTTAGTGATTTGGGCTAGTGGCAGTATGTCAGGTCGATAGGTGGTAGGTTGAGTTAGCCATAGGTTCCAAAGTGGTTGTTGACTTGTTGGTTAGAGGTTGTAGTTTGATTTTGGGAAACTTCACCACCATAGTGAATCTACACATTCTACCTTTGTGATCATATGATATTATGTTGGGCATGGATTGGTTAGCCACGCATCAGGAGAATGTCGATTACCATCATAAGGTGGTATAGTGTGTGGATGATACAACCAAGTGGAACTTTTGGGAGCTCAGAGACTAGTATCACTTCGTATGATCTCAGCTAATCAATTGAAGTGAAGTGTATGGAGTGGTTTCCAATTGTGTCTTGTGTCTATCAATGATCTCAAGGAATTTGAGAGCCATATGGTGACACTTGATGATCACCCACTCCTTCATGAGTATGCAAATTTTTTTCCTAATGAGATTCTAGGTATGCCATCCCAACGTGAGATTTATTTTTGAATTGATCTTTTACTAGGAGTGAAGTTGATTTCATGAGCTCCTTATTACATGACTACTCAAGAGTTGAGTGAGCTTAGATTGCAATTGGAGGAATTGTTGGCCAAGGGAGGAATTTTTGGCCAAGGGCCATATTCATCCTAGTGTATCCCCATGGGGTGCACTAGTCATCTTCGTGAATAAGAAGGATAGATCTTTGCATTTGTGCATTGACTACCGATAGTTGAATAAGGTGATGGTGAAGAACCATTATCCTTTATCAAGGATAGATGACTTGTTCAATTAGATGAAGGGAGCACGAGTGTTCTCAAAGATTGATCTTAAGTTAGGATACCATCAACTTCATATCTAGGAGGCTGATATTCACCAAACAACTTTTCATATACAGTATGGGCATTATGAGTTCATAGTTATACCCTTTGGGTTAACCAATGTGCCATCAATGCTTATGAGTTTGATGAATGGTGTATTTCACACTTACCTCAATCAGCATGTCATTGTATTTCTTGATGAAATATTGAACTATTCAAAGACTATGGAGGAGCATGAAGTTTATTTACATCATGTATTGCAGTGCTTGAGAGACCATCAGTTGTATGGAAACTTGAGTAAGTGTGGGTTCTTCTAGTCAGAGGTGAAGTATTTGGGACACATCATTATAGGTGATGGAATTGTAGTGGATCTAAAGAAGATTCATGCTATCATGGATTGGCTAGTACTCACTATTGTCTTATAATTTTTTAGTTTCATGGGATTGGTGGATTACTATTGGTGCTTAGTGAAAGATTTTTCATAAGTAGCTCATCCCATCACTTATCTTCAGCATAAAGGGAATAATTTTTTTTGGTTAAACCATTGTGAAGCTACATTTAATGCTCTTAAGGAGTGCTTTAATAGTCACCATTCCTTGCACTGCTTAATCTTGTAGGTGATTTTATGGTTTTCATAGATGCTTCATTGGAAGGCGTGGGTGCGGTGTTGACACGGGATGGTCGAGTGATTGCATACGAGTTTAGAAAACTCAAGGACCATGAGCTTAACTACCCCACTCATGATTTGGAGCCCATGGCAATAGTGCATGCCCTTATCGATTGGAGGCATTTTCTATTGGGACACAAATTTGAGTTGCATAGTGATCATAGGAGCTTGTAATATATCTTTACTCAGCCAAACTTGAATGCACAATAGTATCATTGGATGGAGTTCTTGTGCAAGTATGCCTTTAATGTTCATTACATTAAAGGAAAGGAGAATGCCATCATGGATTCCTTGAGTAGAAGGTGACATGAAGTATCAGTGGTGTCATTGGGAGTGGATTTGCAAGGCCGTATCTTGGAGGCTTTGCCTAGTGACACTTGGTATCAGGAGGTGAGGGTAGAGATAGAGTTTGGATGTACCCTTGAGGGGAGATTTTTAGGTTATGTGCTTGAGTTTTATGGATTGCTACATCACATGGGGTGTATCTATGTACTCATGTCAGGTGATCTTCGTACCTTGGTTTTATTAGAAGTGCATTGTGCACTATATTCTGCACATCCTAGAGTCAAGAAGATGCATGCTAATCTCAAATAGCTATACTTTTGGGTAGGGATGAGACACGATGTTTCTAGATGTCTTGAGTGCCAGAGAGTGAAAGTAGAGCATCAACATCTGACGGGTCTTTTGTAGCCACATACCGGTCTAGAGTGGAAGTGGGATACTATATCTATTAATTTTATCATAGAGGTTCCTATGTGATTATGGAGTCATGATTGTATCATGGTGATAGTGGACAAGTTGTTCGAGGTAACACATTTTTCACCCATGAGAGCATCCTACATAGCTTCTTCGGTAGCACATGTTTTCTTGGTGGATATTGTTCATTTGCATGGGATTCCTTGTCAAATTATTTAAGATAGAGATCCAATGTTTACTTTTGCACTGTGGATGTCTCTCCAACATGCATTGGGTGCTCATCTCAATTTTAGTTCATCTGATTGCCTAGAGACCAATGGTCAAACTGAGAGAGTGAATCAAGTTTTTGAGGATATGCTTTGCATCTATGTTATGGATAGGTAGGTGAAGTGGGAGGACTATTTGTACCTTGTTGAGTTTGCATACAACAATGGATATCATAGTTCTCTAGGAATGTCACCTTTTCAGGCCTTGTACAGTAGACCATGTCGTACCCCTTTGAGTTGGGATTTCTTAGAGGACCGAGTTCTTTTGGGTCTAGAGATGCTTCAAGATATGGAGCAGTAGGTTGTTTGCATTAGGGAGCATTTGGTTACTACTCAGGATAGGTAGAAGAAGTATGTAGATGCCCATAGGTTGGATCGTCACTTTTTTGTTGGTGATAGGGTGATTTTGCGAGTGCATTTGAGGAAGAGCCCCATCCATTATGGGAAAGGCTTTAAGTTGGTGCCATGTTTTGTCTAACCTTTTCAAATCCTCGAGAGGATTGGTCCTATTTCTTATTGACTAGCATTTCCACCTAGCCTATCGTGTATCTACTATGTTTTTCATGTTTATATTTTGAGGCAGTATATTCTGGATGTGACCAATGTTCTTGATTGGGATGCTTTGTAGGTAGCAGATGGGTAGCTTACTTTCGAGCCCATTTGTATCCTATAGTACCAAAGGCTGACCTTATAAGGTTAGGATATAGAGCAGGTAAGGGTCACATGGGACCCGAGTGATGAGAACTCTAAAACTTGGGAGGATGCTACACCACTGAGGGGATTGTACCCCTATGTTATTGCTAGCTTCTAGGAGTAAGCCTATCCTAGTGGGGGAGGATGTAGTGCGTGTCTTGTTTGCAGTCTATACCTTGTCTATTTTGATTCAAGAGATACTTGATACTCTTATTGTTATTTGTATTTTGAGATGACATGATGGTTGGATGATATACTTTGATTCAGTACCATAGATGCTTTACTGCTATGCTATTCAATTTATCATATTTGCATGTAGGTGCCATTTTGAGATGACAATAGATCTATGATGATATCTAGTTATATGGTTATTGGACATATTTGTTGATTATGTTATGAGCTAGATTTTATGCTATGGTTATTTAATTCATTCTTGTTCTTTGTGCTTTATGTGAACGTGAGTGATGTAAATGGATTAATTAGTTATTTAATTCATTCTTGTTCTTTGTGGTTTATGCGAATGTGAGTGATGTAAATGGATCAATTAGTTATTTAATTCATTTTGCTTCGGCTATGATATTAGTATGCAATTGCACTTGATCTTGTGTTTTAGTGTGCAGGTATTATATCCCTGGTAGTTGCATATGGAGTTAGTGATTCATTTGTTCATATTTTACCAATGTCATCCCTATATGGTTGACATATCCTTATTTTAATTGTTTAAATTAAAAACTTTTGATGATTAGTAAATCCAAACTAATTTGCATTATGTGATTAGACCAGTGAGCATGTTTGTGTATTTGGAGGTTCACTCTATTGCGAAAGTGTTAAGTGATTTTCTGTGATTTTGGGTTTTTAGGTTTTAAATCTTTATCGGATTTAATTTTTGGCAGCTTTGCCTTAGTTGAATTCTTGTTATGGAGAATAACTTGTTTTTGTTTGGGTTGATTCAGAGTCTAGCTACTCTAGTTGGCTATTTTTCCTAATTGACTATTCATTCAAAAAGTGAATAAGTATTGAAAAAGTGATTTTATTATTCACTTCTCACTTTCTAAAATAGAAAATTTGGGAGCTTTTTGAGAATCCTCTTCTGAAGGATTCAAATTCTATTCATTCTCGAAGCTGTGAGCATGGGTTTTTCACAAGGTTAGTATCATTGGATTTGGCTTGGGGAGTTCTTGCTTTGCCATCACTTTTAGCAGTTTTGATGGATTATTTATTTTATTCTGTGGGTTTCAGCTTATGCTCCTTTTGCTGTCAGGTAGGACCTTCCCATTTTGTCATTTTTGCTCCATTTCAACTTCTATTTCTTGTAGTAGTATGTTTGGAGGATGAGAACTAGTGTTCCCCTCCATTTCTATTTCCTAGTGTTGCCTAGTTGGTTGGGTACGAACGTTTTCCCTAATTTCAGGATGGGGGTTTGGGGTTTTGAGCTGTTATGCTGGTTATTTTTGCATACGATGTGTGAACTCATTTATTATTACATTTTCTAGGTTTTTGGACCCAAAGGTCGAATTGGATTTAATTTCATAATTTTGCAATTTTGGGGTTTTTACCTCATTTTGCATGTCACCCAATTTTCTCAGGTTTTCTGGCATGAGTTGGGTCATGGACTTGGATTATCCATTTGGATACTGGTCAAACTTTTATTGCACTTTTATGATGCATTGGGATGCATGTTGTGTCTATCCTCCCTAGTCTATTTTTGGTTGAGTGACTTTCTGCTTTGTGTTCTCATCTAGTCCTTGTGTTATGATCTTCATGATGGTGGTGCACCACACATGAGTACATGCATGCACATTAATTGGGTGACTTGTGGGGCTTGATCTTTCGTGGTACTTCTAGAAGTTATGATCATTTGGGTTGGGTTGGGAATTTGCATGCCTAAAGGCACTCATCATTGGATGAGCATAGGTAGGGTAGGGTAGCATATGGAGGGGGCTTCTACCTTGTAGCCTGGTGATCATTGTGCCTAGAGGGTTGGCAAAGGAAGTTCTAATTAAGTGATAACTAAATGAAAATACTGTAGTACTAAACTCAAGATAATTAAAACTGGATTGTGCGCCTTCTGTTGGGAAGAGCAACTGCCAATACTGGCTTGGGCTTGTTGATGCCAAGCGACTCTCCATGATGTCAACCCCTACTTAGTATCTCGTTCAGGTGTCTAACCAGGACCTATGGTTTATGCATTCTCTATGTTGTGGATTCAGTCATCATACTGTCTGCATGTGTGTTAGCCATGGATTTTTTCTTTACATATGTTTGTGGTTGGATCATTATCTCCATCAGCATGGTGAGTGTAGACCTATGGGTGCCATGTGGTTGGGAGGTGTAGCTACCTTCACCACTACTAGGGACTGGTGTATAGAGACAACCTTTTTCCTAGTTTGACTGTTGCTAGATATTTTCATTTGGTACTTCAAGTTGTGGAGTATGCTTTCTTGTGATTTATGTCTTCATTTGGATGCTTGTTTATCATGTTTTGATGATGTTAGTTACTGACACATTCCCTTATTATGATGATGAGCACATGATAGGTGATGTTATCTACTTGTAGGAGTATTTTATGCTAATTTCTAGCATGTTATATTTCCTTATGATTATGTTGTAGCATGTTTAGTAGTGATGTCTCTCTTATGATAGTGCCGATGATCTGATCAGTGGCTTGGGATGCTATGCGCAGTGGATGGCTAGGGCCCATGATGGTCTTATGATGATATTGATGGTTGGGAGGAACCACGTATTTGGTTAGTTTGTACTGCTCATTGCGATGTTATTTCACTTACTACAATATTGTTTTCAGTACTTTGCAATGTTTCCCTTCTATCCTTTTTCTTTGCTGTATAATTAGATGGTTAGATGATATTTCTAGCTTTCCATCTTCTAGATGTGATTCGAGTGTTCTTGCCTCAAATATGGATCTTGTACTCCCCAGTGTTGAGGAAATTTGTTTCTTAGTTTCCTTAGTTTTACACTATTTTTTGTTCTTGTGTGCTAGTTTGTTATCTTGCACAAGATTGCACTTTCTTGCGTGACAATGCAAGTCTTCGTGCAGTGTGTTGGGTTTCTTCACTTGGCTTGACACTTTATCATGTGAAACCCTACACTAGATCTAGGGTGTCTTGGTTGTACGACTAAACACTTCTTTGCACGCTTGAGAACTTCTTTGCGTAAAAAGGCACTTCTTCATGTGACATGATGTACTTCTTCGCATGGAATTCTAGTAGAGAATGTTCTCGCGTGAAAAAATAGGGGCTATCTTGGCTTGTCAAAGAAAAGTTCAAAAGTTGGTTTTGGATACCCTTTTAGGTTTTACACCTTCCTAGTTCAAAATAGTTTTCTTATGGGGTTTAAAATATATCATTTAAGTATACAAATCATACTTAAGATATATTTTAATATATGTGACGAGTATTTTGAGATAGGTTGCAGACCTCTATGAGCTAAGATAAAGATTCTAGGAAATTTTAGGGCTTTAGGATTTCAGAATTAACCAATTTTTAGGAGTGAGCATTTGTCTTTCAGCTTGGTTGATCTCTTGTGTTTTCTTTTTGTGTTATGATTAGTAGTGGTGTTTGATGATCCGTTTCTGTTTGGATGGTTTTTAATCTTCAATTGTGATCATCGTGATCTGTGTATGTTGTTGTCATATGCACTTACACTTGTAAATTTTTTTTATCTTGCTTATATTTCATCCTTGTTTCCAAGGAACTCTAGGTAGGGCATTACAATTTTCACCCAAATTTTGATCTTTTCCTTTCCTATCCTTCTTCTATCAGTTTGCAAATGCTCCCACCATAGTGAGCCATGACCTTTCAACCTAATAATTGCAATCTTCACCTTTCAATTATCAGGAGTGTTTTCATACTCAAAGAACTTCTTTATTTTAGAGATCCAATCTAACACAACATTGGTGTCCTATTTCCCAACATAAGGAATACATTCTATAGTAGGCTTTGAATTTTCCCTAGACAATAATCTCAACAACCTTGCCTCATCTTGATCTTCTTTAAGTTCTAGATTAGGGTTTGGTGCTACTACTTCATCATCACTCACATCATCAAGATTTTCTCCTCTCCTTTGGTCCATCTCTATAGTGTCTAGTCTGGTGGCAATTTGTCTCAATGTATCCAATATTACATTATCAACATTTCCTCTACCTGAAACCTTGTTTATGAATTAGGTTCCTACAAGATTGTAACCCTCTACAAATTGTAAGTCAAATCCTCAGTTCTGCTATCCCACAACCAAATTCACTTAGGGTTCTACACAATCCAATCTCCACAAGGACAAACCTCAGCTTTGATACGTCCTGATGCAGGGAGTGGGTAGAGAACAATGAGGGCCAAAGACACACCCAACTGTTTATCCACCTACACAAATTAACATAGTGGAAACCAACAGAAAATAAAAATAACTTGATCGATAGAGGAAGTAAAAGCCTTCATTCATATATTCATCCAATGATCAATTACATGCCTATTTGTAAGGCCTTTTGGGTTTCGACCACATATATGAATTCAATTATAATCTTTGATGATCAAACTTTTCATTCTACTTCCTCTCTAAGCATCTACCTCTAAGACTCTAACCAAGGTATCTTAAATATATGTACAACCACAAGTCAATATGTTGCAAATATAACTAAATAAACTCCCATATTAAATGCAAGGCTAAGCCATAAGTCAGCTCATAGGAGATTGTTGAAAATATTATTACATGCTAAGTTACTGAAAAGGGAGGGGTGAATTAGTAACACACAAAACTTGAACTTAATTAATTAATCCTTTATATGAATTCTAATTTAATTGCATGCATGAGAAACTGAAAACATGAAAGCATACACAACACTTTAACACAAAATTTGGTGACCCAAAAACCTTCTAAATAGAAAGTAAAACTAGGGTGGGGATGATACCCACAAGCTTTAGTACTGTAGTATAGAGTTGGTTGATTAAGGCTTACATTGATCACTCTTAATGATCTGCTCTGTTAGGAGCAATAGGGATTGCTAGGTCCACCTTGTTAAAGGATTTACAAACATACAATGAAGTATGCACTCGGTAAAGAGATTTACATAAGATTGTTAGGTCTACCTTGTTGAAGGATTTGACTAATCCACCTGTTAGGATGAAGCAGTAGTTGATCTCTGATCTACAACTATGTTTTCTGAGTGAGATTCCTTTGTGTATAAATCACCTTGTTATGATAGATTTTCCTTTTTTGCTCCTTATGCTACTTGTAGACTTTGTAAGTTGCTCCTTTTTGCTCTTCTCTAATTATATTTTATTACATTGCATTCCCATCCATGATTTGGATATGATAGAGGACATTACATATACATACATACATACATAATACAAGTCCAATTATACAATTACAAAGTCAACCACAATACCAATTTACACAAATATTACAAAGTCGACTCAAATGTAGACAATCAAGTTTTGAAGATTGACTTAGTGAGGTTCTAATACTCGACATCCACTATCAATGCTTGACATTGTCATGCACTTGGTAGACATAGAAGCTCAATCCATACTGATCACTTCCAAGTAGTCTTGAACTTGGTCTAGACTAGTGACTCGGTGAATACTGTGAAACTTGGCATATAAACTGAATCACTTGATTTACTTTTCCTTGCTTGGTCAGTGCTTCCACTATGAGCTTGGTATAAATTGAATCATGTGGTTAACACTAAGTAGCTTGGTTAACACTAGACTCACTTCACATGAACTTGATAAGCATTGCACAACTCAATATGCATATGTAAACTTGGCATATACTGAGATGCTTGGTTTACACTACTGATATACACAATAGTTGTAACTGCTGGACACACATTAAAATTTGTCCAAAGGACTCGGTAACTGTAGAACTTGGTAACAATTGAAATGCTTGGTTAACACTGTTAACTGTATAATAAGCTTAGTAGATATTTATAATCTAAATAAGTGTATGTCACAAATAAAAAACTTGACTGTTATGTCAACAATCTCCCCCTTTGGCATTAGTGACAAAAATACTTATTAGTTAAAACTGAATTCAAAATGTTCGTGAATACCTTTATCCACCACCTTGTGATTCTAACTTGGTAGAGTATATTGTTTTTGAGATTTTTTAAAATTGATTTTGTAAGATATATTTCTGTACATGGTGAGGCTCCTCTATAGTATAATATACATCTAAATACATCTCCTTTCTATATACAATATATATTTATTGTACACTCTTCTTACATCTTTCCTTATTCACATTTTTCTCACATCTTTCTCCCCCATTTTCTTTATTTTCTTTACAACTTATATTTTTCTCCCCCATAAGTTTTACATTTTTACAATATATTTTCTCCCCTTTTATCTCCTTATAGCTTCTCGTATCTTCTCATGTCTTCTCCCCCTTTTTGACATTAATGCCAAAAATTTATGTTATATATTTACATAGTAATGCCAAAATGAGATAAGAAATATAAATGTACCTTATGAATAATCATCAAAGTCTTGTCCCATTTGTCTTGAAAGACCTTACATGTGTGTAGTGTAATCTACACTTCTACTGACAACTAATCATGTGGTCTACAATAGAGAAGTTATTGTCATGGATGAGGGTTTTGGAATGTGTAATATGCTTTTGCAGTGCATCCATGTTAGGGAGAAACATATTCTGGATATCTACCAATGTAGATTTGATTCTTGCTTCTTCTCTAAGCAATTCTACCTACATATCTATCAAAAATCTAATCTTTTTGAAAAGGGTAAAGCCTGAACTTGGGTCAAGCTGCAACTATTGTGCACTTGCCTTGAGATCTTTATCAATCTTGGACAATTTTTCCTTTATTTCTTTTGTAAAATTTGAAACATCACATAACTTACCAAAAAATAATGATACATTTTTACATGAAGCTTCTAGAGAACCCAAAATAGTAGATAATTCTACTTGGTAAATAGAAATTTGTTGAGCAATGTGCTCTAACATTTTATTTTCAAACTTTTTCTCTACCTTTTGTAACAATTTATCCTATCCATCTGAATCTTCATTGTACTTTTGGACAGCTTCTACTAATTGATACAAAATTAGTTGAGAAGAATCAACCTCTATACCTAGAGCTTCTATAAAAATATTCTTGGTATCCTCAATGATTTTGAATTCCTTGTCTCTTTCTTCTCTAAGCCTCTGCTGCCTAGCTTTCTTTTGGAGGAGTTCACCAAAGGTCTGCATCTGATCTGGATTGAGTTTGGAAATGTCCCAATTGGGATCACAATTTCCTCATCAATATCTATATCCTCCTCCTTGTCTTTTCCTTTACTTGAAAATTTTGTGCTCGGTTGAGGCTTAGTATCAACAGTTCTTGCACTTATTTCTTGCTTACTAGTAATGGAAACAATAGTAGACATAATAGGACTTGCTGCAAAAATTGATACTGCACTCATTGAATTAGTGGTACAAATATCTATAGTATCCAAAATTGCTGTGTCCAAAATTGATGTATCCAACATAGTTGAAGAGGGAGGAATCTATAGCTTAGTAGATGAAGTAAAGGTTACTTCAATGAATATTGTGCTAAGCTAGACTAGTACAAGGATTGATTGGATGCTTGTGCTTGTAGTGCTAGTCATAGTCAATCCTGTTGATGTTGTCTCCATGCTTGATGTTATCAATATTTTTCTTGGAGAGTGAGGAAGCGAGGCTATAACCACTGTAGTAATCTTTGGTAGCCTCTTGCTCCTGTTCCTCTTTGTCTACTACATTGTTAAGATGAATTACTTCTTCATCATCATCATCTTCTTTTACATCAATAGTAAAATCACTTAGTTTGTGAAGAAGATAGATATTTTTCCATGTATTTGGAGCATTCCTCATAATATGTTCAATGTCCATCAATACCAGATAGGTGTTGAATTTAAAGGTTAATTTCTCTTCATTTTTCTTCAATGATTCCTTTACTTCCTTGTTAGTTAAGCTTGGTATAAGTTTCCTTAGGGTTTTCTCATAGATATTTTTAATAGTTTGTTTAGAAAATTCCAATCTTAGCTTGATCTTATCCATCAAAACACTTAGGATCTAAAGTGCAAGCTAATCTGGTAAGTATTTCCACTTACCAATTTCATCCATCACCAAATCTTCAATCTGCTTCTGCTCTTCTTCAATCCTGATCTCATATTTTAGTGCCTTGAAATTGGTTATGCCATCTCCTAACTCTAAATATTTTAATCTATCTTGGAAGGTGGGTGGAGGTTTTCTAAATATTATGTCTCCTCCTTCCATATCTACTTTCTTCCTAGAGGATCTCGTAGTGAACATTGTAATGGATGTCTTAGCAGGCTTGGTAATGATTACCTTGTCCTTTTTCTTTAGTGCCTCTTCCTCCTATGATTTTTCCTCATCCTCTACTTTTTCATCCTCACCTTTTCCCTTAGTTAACAAAAGTGTAGAACTTTTTTTCAACTTGGCAATTCTTTTCTTGCCTTTATTTACCCCTCGAGGGAGCTTAATCTTCAATTCTATCCTAACCTTGGCTTCATCATATGTGCCAAAATAGGCTACCTTAGGATCAACTAATTCATTTATTAGTGCCTCAATAATATCTTTTGTTTCATCTATGTTGACCTCATAGCCAACAGGTTTTACCTATACAATTCTAGGCCTAACTGCTCGAATGTATATCTTGTCACTATCTATCATTAAACATATATCATCCTTGTAATCCTCAACTAGTTTCTTGGGAATTTAGAATCTACTATTAATTTTCTCCTTAAATGCATCAAAATAATTATCCATAATACTAGAGTAGTTTTCTCCCATTTCAACAATGTATTCATTTATTTGATAAAGTACTGGCACATCTTTCCTCCATACAATAGTGCCTTTTGAAGGAAAGAATTTCTGAACATAAAAGAAAAAACATGTCAAAAGTGAGCCAAACTTACATGGGTTTTTCTTTGATGTTCTGATGCTCTTTGTATTCTTGTTGAATTGATTCAACAACAACTCAACAAGGTCAAGAGATAAATTGTTCTTGACTACCTTGTATGCCAAGTCTACTACCTTGCATGTTACACTATTCAACTTGCTCAAGCTGCAGATCTTGTGGGAAATGATATGAATGCCAAAATTCAATTCCATATCAATTACATTTCTTATCTTCATACCTCTTTTGTCCCACTCAGCTAGGTTTTTCTTCTCTAGTTTAGCTTGACCTAGGGTTTTGGTCATTTTGTCTTTTGCCAACATGGGAAGACTATTGATTCTATGAATCATCTTCTTCATGATCAAAATTGGTTGCTCTAACCATAACTGTCCATTGTGCACCTGACTGAGAATAAACCTAATCCATTTCACTTGGAATTCATAGGGAATGTGAGGAATATAAGTTAATCCTTTAGCCTCAAGATGTTGATGCTTAGGTTTCAAAATGCCATTCATACATAACTTTTCTAGGGTTTTATCCATTTCCAGAGTACCAATATCTTGAATTGTGCATTTAAATGAGAATGAATGTCATTAATCAAGAGTACCGTTGGAGGGATTTGAGACTGTGCTACACTCGGATATAGGCTTTCCACGATGGTAAGAGTGAGCTTGAAATCTGGTGCTTTCCATTCTACACCATGAACCAACATGTCTGATCCTCATTTCACTTTGTTGCTACTAGATGTTATCTTCACTCAATAGGGTTTGAGAGAATTCGAGAAATTTGGTAACAATTTGCTCAAATCATGGTGCAAAAGCACCTAGGCAAACATCTAGGCACACCTCAAAAGCAAAAAAAAAAGTAAAAGATCTATGGTATCCTTGAAAGTGGATTGGAATGTATTGAAGCCTATAATAGTTAAATGTAATGAACAATTTAATGTTAACTTGGTAAATGATTTAGGCATAAAATTGATTTAAGGTTGGTCAATAGTGCCAACAAGGGATCTAGATTGGTTAGAGGGATCAAATAGGTCCTAGGGGGTTATTATAATAATTTATAAGTGGTAGAAAAAAATAAAGTATGAGTATGATATCACACAAAACTTCATCAAAGTAATATCTAATTTTGAACTTCACAAGGCATTGGTCACTTAACAATATCTTATGCTCATCTTTGATGCATGAAACATGATAGGTTTTGAGATGTTTTAGCCTCTACAATTGCAACTTTTAACTAGCTCTTATGATGCCAAATTTGTAGAACTTCCACTGTCAATGACTACCTTGCAGCAGTTTCCATTCATCTTATATCTGGTCTTGAAAAGACTTCTTCTAAGGACAGGTTCCTTATTGCTTCCCTTATTACATAAGGTTCTTCTCACCATCAAATTTTCTCTAGCCTGAGGTCCACTTGGTGAACTCTTAATGTCCTCTTGAATCACAACATTTCTATTATTCTACCCACTTTCAAAGGTTATACATTCAAAGGATCTATGCCCTTCTTTACCACATCTGAAACAATTATCATGAAACCACATCTAGGATGAGAATTACCTCTTCCTCAGTAAGATCCAGTACCTCCTCAGTATGAGCTACCACCTTTCCACTCAATCTTATCTTTGTCATCATTCTTGCATTTAGATTTTCCTTTATCCTACATAAAATTGTTAGACCTACCACCTTCACCATAAGATCTACCTCTACCTCTTTAAAATCTACCACCTCTACCTCTTTATCTTTGTTCATGTTTCTTTGCTAAGATCTCCTCAACTTTCAAGCCATATTGGTATGCTTCTTCAACACTTTCCAAATCTACAAAAATTATTTCATCTTGAATTCCAAATCTCAATCCATTTATGTATCTTGCAATTTTCTCAACATCATCATCCACATGTCCATATCTGATGTCCAATCTATAGAATTCTTCGGTATACTCTTTCATAGTCATGTCTTTTTGCTTCAAATTTTGGATCTTTCTCAACAAACTAACTTGGTTGTCAAAAGGAAGGAATTTGTTCTTTACCTTATTCACAATATTTGGTCAAGTTCTAATCTTCTCCTTTCCTCTCCTTTGTCTATCAATTTGCAAATGCTCCCACCATAGTGATGCATGACCTTTCAGCCTAGTAACTGCAATCTTTAGCTTCTTATTATTAGGAGTGTTTTCATACTCAAAGAAATTCTCCATATCTAAGATCCAATCTAACATAACATTGGTAGCTAATTTTCCATCATAAGGAACAACTTACACAACAGGCTTTGAATTCTCCCTAGACAACACTCACAACAATCTTTCCTCATCTTGATCGTCTTTAGGTTCTGGATTATGGTTTGGTGCTGGTGCTTCATCATCACTTATATCATCAAGATGTGCTCCTCTCCTTTGGGCTATCTCCACATCATCTAATCTTGCTACAATTTGTCTCAATTGATCCAATATAGCATTATCAATATTATTTCCTCTACCATGAACCATCTTTACAAATCAGGTTCCTACAAGATTGTAACCCTTTGCAAGTTATAGGTCAAATCCACATATTTGCCACCCTACAACCAAATCCAAATCAGGGTTCTACATGATCCAATCTCCACAAGGATGAACCTCAAGCTCTAATACTGTGAGGCCTCGCCTTGACCCATCGTAGCATAGTGATACATTACTATTATTTTGATATTCACGACTCGAGATGTCGAGACATTATCTGATGCTTAGAACATACTTTATTATTCATGTTGTGTGATGTTACTTTCAGATATATTTGATGTTGTCATTTAATGTTTCATGTATATGTATGTTGATGAAATTAGTAATGTAGGATTGAGACTTTGATTTATGAGACTTTAAATGGTTAAGAATTAAGCAGGATGAAGAAACCCTTATTGATGTGTTTCAATTTATGTGGATTTCTGATACGTATACATATATGTACATGTGATTTTACGGGACTACTGATGTGTGCAATGAGTGTGCAGATATTTAGCCGAGAAACCCTACGGAGGAAAAAAACTGATCTCTTTGTGCTAATTTTGGAAACCTTGTTGTTCGTAATTCACATATTGTATTGTGAGATATATGTATGTATCTTCTTTGTTCAGTGAATGTTAATGTTCGTAATTATGTTCTTTTAGTGTCGCTTGACACTCGTAAATCGTTATGTGCTTCAGTGTGCTGTTTAGGGTTAGTTGTTTAACCTTTGGACCCAATTTGGTTTAATTGGTGTCGGTTTGCTAATTGGGTTCTTACTCGAGGTTAGTCATCCCTTAATCCAGATTAGTGTTTAATCTACAATGTTAGAGTAGTTAGATGGTCCTATTTTATTCCTAGATTTTTTTTGGCTCTAAACCTTTTTCCTAAGGCTTAAAACATGAAATTATTATACCCAAAGGGTATGGGTATGGGTTAGGGGTCTTTTCCAACCCCTAAGCCCCTTTTATTGACTTTTGAGGTCACTCAAAAAGTCTCTTTTTGCCTTTGTACGAAAATTGACCATGGTTATCTTAAGTTACTTCACCTCATCTCCACTTAGGGTTTAATCATAGTGTAGGTTGAGTTAGGAGTTTCTAGAATTGCAAGTGGGTGGGGGTAGTTATTGAGCCCTTGGGTGGTTGAGTTGGAGGCCTATTTAGAGGCCCTTCTTGGTCTTGTGGAGGTTGTTACCCAATCTCTACATTTAGAGAGGAGTTTTGAAGATTGAAAGAAAGAAGTGGAAACTCTACTCAAACTTGTTCTTTGCCATTACCTCTTTGTGAAGGTAGGAAATTCTCATCTCCCTTATTCAGTTTTCATGTTTTGTTTCATGGTCATGCTACCTTGTTGTTGTTTCAATGTTTGTATGTTGGTGGGTATGTTGGAAGATTTGAAAACCATGTTATTTTGGTTGTTTTCCTTTCATGTTTATGTTTGCAATTTTGAGATTTTTCTTGCATGGGTGTTTTGGTATTACTCACCCTTGGAGAGGGCAGAAGTGACCAATTTTGGGAAAGGTCTATTTAGTTGGACTCCAACCAATGTAGAGTCTCTTCTCAGGATGAGAAGAGGGAGAAAGGGTAGGGTGTTATGTGCCCCTACCCATCAACACAAACCTCGTATGAGTATGGCATTTTTAAATGGAAGAACAAAAGTTCTTGGTTAATAGCCCTGATTGGGCATCTGATTTGGTGTTGTGCTCGACTTCTCCTAGTTGGAAGAATCCACCTTTCCCTAGTGTTGATTCATTGTAGATCTTGTTGTGAAAACCTTGTATAAATATGCATGTTTTGAATTGTTCTTGTTCATGCTTTTGGTCACCTGATCAGATTTTGTTCCCTCCATGGTTCTAGAAATGAGTTGCAGAAAACATTATAAATCCCTTGATTAGGGTCATGAAGAAAATTTGATTAAATTGTTGAAATTTGGGATTGAGATCCTATTGTAAATTGTATTTTAAACCTTGTTGTAATTAGCAACGAAGCCAAGTTTTCTTCCTGATTCTTTCTCGGTTGAGCCTTTGAATTAGGTTTGCCAATAAAATTGGTGTTGAGTATAATTGCTTGTCATGTGATTTAATTTTGTAAACTTTATTTTCGATGGATGCACATCAAAATAAGATGGAAATGGCGTTGATTTAATTAGGCAAATTTCAAGTTTACTTCTATGTTGGAAACAAAAATTATATCATGGATGTAGATTTAGTTGGATTGAGAAAATTTTCAAGTTCTTTATACATTCCTTATATGTTCAAATGATAACTATGTTTAGGAAAGGAATTAACGTCTATGGTTGTTTTATTATAATGCAAGTTACATAGGAGTTCATATTAAATATGGTGTTAATATACTTTAAACTATTGTATCAATGTTTAAAGCCTTTCAAAAAAATATACACCTTAAAAAAAAAATATACATGGCTTGAAATCTATACTTAGAATATTTCATCAAAAAAAAAAAAAAGTGTTGCAAGAGAGTAAAACTCTCTGCCTTTTGTATGGGAGAAAATTTTAATGCCTCTTTGCAACATAGAATATTCCCCAGAATATTCTTATTTTTAAAATTTCAAAATAAGACAAAATAAAAAGAAAATATAGATATTAATGTTCAAAATTCAAACGAAATTTTAAAAAAAAAAAAAAAAAAAAAAATTAAAAAAAAAATATATATATAGAATCATCTATCTAAATATCCTAAACCTTACCTATATTACTTTTGCCTTAAATGCTTTTCTTCTTTCCCTTGGTGGACGTAGCACTGCTAAAATGATTTGAAAAGACCTTTGTTATTAAATTTTATCATATTTTGCAAGTGGTATGAGGGTGACGTCACCCTGTCCCCTCATCTCCACCTTGGGTCAAGTGTTCTTGGAAAAATGCTGAGTCACGTTGCCTTTGTTTTTTGGGAATGCATTTAGTTTAAACTCATTCCTTTAACCTTCCTCTTGGGCTGCCCACATCACTCCATCCTGGGTCAGTGCTCCATATCACCTCAGGCAGAGTGTGTAGTATGGAAAGCGCTACAAATTTATTAAGGTCATTTGTATTATGGTTGGATGCCACCTTAAGGAATTGGAAAGGTGAATGCAGGCCTAGTATAGGTATAGAGTATTAGGTTTGGGATAGTCTTAATTGGATGTGATAGTGAGTCATGTTTAGGTTTAGTGTATAGGGTTAGTATAGGTAGTTAGTAGGTAGGTTAGTATGCGAAATGATTTAGTTAGTTTTATTTCATTGTTTTATTTTGTTGTTAGTTTTAATTAGTTTAAGTTTATTTGATTGTAAGTATTTTAAATTTGGGTTAGTTTAATTAAGAAATATGTTAATTTATAATTTAATTTAGTTTTTGTTTTGTGCAAGTTAGTCTATGCTACATATAGTTAAATGTTAAATTCTTAGTTTCAATTTTATTAGTGATTTAATAAATTTCCTTATTAGAATTAGTATGTTTTAAAATTTATTGGTAGATAGTGATGTTAGAATTTAGATTTAGTTTTAATTTTTTTTAAAGTCTTAGAGTTTTAATTTTATTGTTTTATTGTTATTTGTTAAAATTATGAAATGTTATAAGTTCCTTCTTAGTTAGTGGGCGTTAGATTTGGTTAGTTGTTAGTAAATGAATTTTAAATTTAGTAAAATTAGAGAGTAAATTTTTATGATAAGTTAGTCGAAATGTTTTAAGTTAATAAATTTTAGATATTTATATATTCAGCTTTAATATAGTCAATGGTGTTAAAGTGATTTTCTTTATCGATTAGTTTGTCAATCGATAATTAACTATGAGATTTTTATTAAATTTTGTTTAGATAATTACAATTAATCTAAACCCGAATACATTTACATTGTTGATTGAATAGTTGTTTCATATTGTTGTAAGATAATCAAATAACATATCTTTGATCGATATCCATCTTATAGCAAAAATTTCAATATCTTAATGACGTAATCGTCCTCATGTTTTAATCGTAAGATGTAATGTAGAGAACCAGTACTTAAAATGCTATCTCAATCATTTCATCTTAAAGAACTTTATTTAATAATTATAATTAAAAAAAAAAATATTTGTGTGTTTTTTCCCTCGTATTTTGGGCATGATAAATACCACTTGACACAAGGAAAGATAGGGAAAACTAGGGCCAATGACAGAGCTAGCTCTCTAAACCACCCTACAAGAGTTAACACAATGGAAGCAAACACAAAGAACAAAAACCAAAGGAGGAAGAAGAGTGAAATATTTTTATTGATTCATCAAAATATCTTCATACATGTCTAGTTGTAAGTCCTTCTAGGTTATGACCAAATGAAAATACATTCACATTCAAAGATCCAACAACAAATTCGCACTTTCCAATTTTGCTCTGCAATCCTCTTCAAAACTGCCTAAAAACTCTTCACTTTTCATTTCCATAACTCCTAGCCTAAACACTCTATTTATACTAGCCAAAATGTCTTATAGATCATTCTAGAAAATGGAGAAGCCACAAGTTGCCTCTGCACAAATATTAAATGAAAAATAAACCTAGCATTACATGCACAAGTAGGCCTGCATCAACAATTAACCGTCTTGAAATTGATGTCCAAGAAAAATTGCGATATCTCATAGCTATGATTGAGTTGGAACTCATGCTTCAAACTGTGGGTAGATATCTAGGTCCTCTACAACCCCTTAAGTGTGCAAGGTTTGATTCATTAAGGAAAAGTGCACGTCCATTCTAAAGTTGAGCACAAAAAACTGTTGCATAGAACTGCCAAAAATTGATGTTTTGAGAGAATTGCCATATCTCCCAAACTATAAGGAGTTAGGACTTTCACCTTGGACTATAGATATTATTCTAGGCCCTATTCAATCCCTAAAGTGTACAAAGCTTCATTCATTATGGAAAATTAGTTATACAGTATGCAATAGGCACCCAGAAACTAGGAAACACAGTTTCAGCAGCAAAATAAAAATTGAAAACATGCAAGATAGTAGTGCAACCCGAGATGCTCCTACATCATGAAGGCATTGTATGGATTCTATCAGAAGTGTATGGATTTGGTAGTTGTAATGCAATAAAAACTCTAATTTTGAGCATTTTGAGTTAGATCTTTTGTTTGGATTAGTTTCTAATTATTGTTTTAGTGTTTTTAACCTATTGAGATGATATCCAAACCATTTCTAGAGCATGAAGACAAATAGATTTTCATTTTACCAAAAGTGTTGATTTCAAGGAACTTTTGTAACAATTTGTGCAAGTTTTGGGCACTTTGGAAGCATTTGGTCATTTTGTGGATGGAGGAATCTCATTCCCAAGGAATGAACCTATATTCTAATGTAAATAATCATTCTAACAATGATTGGGCAGGAGTTTTCATGAATGGAGACTTCTAATGGGTTTTTGGTGGTTGTAGGTGCATGAAATGCATACCTGGAGTGTAGTAGCCAGAGCTCTATCCATTGGAGAGGGGTATTTTATGGTAGATATCATCTACATAGACCTTGGACATGGTGAATAAACCTTCATTTAGTTGGTATTGGCTTGGGAGGTCACACATTGATAAAGCCCTAGATTTGAGGGTTTGTAAGAGGCCAAATTGGGGGTTTATTATATGAAGAAGTTGGGGAGTCAAATTTATTTTATTTTCCTTTGATTGGGATCATTTTTTAGGAATTTTTAAAGTCTAAAGCTTTGGATGTATAGGCAGCATATACTTGCTTTGTAAAATCACCTTATTTTATACCTAAAAAGGGTGCTAAGTTTGGGTATCTGGTTGTTGGTGCAAAACAACATATATTGATTTTGATATATTTTGAAGAAGGAAAAAATTGGTATTTTAAAATGTATTTTTTTTGAGGATTTCTTTGGAAAAGTTTGGAGAAAACTTCAAATCTTTCTTGTTGCAGACCTAGTTGGGGAAAATTAGGCCTACTAGGCAACATTAGAGGATTTGAGTGGTAGGATTGGGTTGGGGGTCTCAAACCACTTGAAACCTCTTGAATCCATATTAGATAAGTGAAATACATCCACCATAGCCATTGGGATGATTTTTCACTTTGTGAACTTGGTTGGGCCACATCACACTTGTTTGTTGCATCATATCGCTTGAATGCTCTTGAAGATCACTCTGTACAATAGCTCTTGAAATTTCATGGTGAAAATGACTTCAATTTCATTTCTTTTATCAAAATTTTCCATAAATGCCTAGTAAAAATTTTAGATCAAGTTGACAAACTCTCATTCACTTTCTTTATTGAATGCTTGGTGAAGTCTTCGTGACTCGATAACCATACATACCTTAGTTACTCTCGACCTTTCTCGATAGAGTTTGTGACCCAAACTTGCTTTTTAAGATTGTAACTTTCATCTGTTACTCAGTGATCCCTTTGCATCTTGAATGCTGATTTGAAGCTTTCATTGTGCTGAATGGAATTGATATCTAATGTCTCATTTAGTATCACAATTCCAGTTCTCCGTTGAGAGATCAAGTAGAAATGGTGGCGTCACTCAATTCTTGGGTGACTTGTTCAACATAGCTCAAACTTGCATTCTTAGAGGATTTTGGAACCCATTTTTTGTCTCATCTATTTTTTGATGTTATCAGATTTTGCCTTTTTTTCATGTTCAATTCTTTCAGTATTCATATAGTTCTTGGCAAGATGACCAAAATCTGTACAAATGAAACATCTTTTGGTGGTATCCCTTTTTCTCATGTGATGATTTACACAATTCATTCCATTGTGTCCAAATTCTCCATAGTAATGACATCTACATCAGGTGTTGTAGTCCCAACCAGATATAGCTTTTACAATTTGTTCCATTGGATTCAATATCTTGGTTTTGCATTCTGATGACTTGTGTCCATATTTTTTACATTTGTTGCATTTTCCTTTAAATCTTGGTTTGTCTTTGCATTCATTAGCCTTATGACCATGCTGATTGCAATTGTAGCACTTTGCATTGAATTTTCCTTTTCCATTGCTCCAATGTTTGTTTGATGTATGACCTATCTTACCACAGTGATTGCAAGTAGATCAATGATTCTTTTGACCTCCTTGTTTGGATGATTCACCTTCTTTTGTATATCCAATTCCTACTTTCCCTTTCTGTCTTTAATGACTTTTCTCATTCAACTAATTCATATCTATTTGGGATTTCATCATTCTTTCATTTATTTGTTTTTCATTTTCTAATCTTAGGTTCATGATTTCTTTAGTCATGATTTCTTCATGCATTGGTGAGCTAATTAATAAAGTCAGCTTGTTGAAGGGATAGAAGTTGAATCTCATTTTCTTTTCCTTCTATATCTTCTTTTATCTTTTTTTTTCTCTTCCATGACTTCACATAGCCTTACTGACTAAATTTCTTTCTCTCTTCTTATTTTTCTCACTTCTTCTTGTAGTGAACCATTCTTTTCTAAGAGTTCTTTGATTGCTTCATTTTCTTCATCTGGGTTGCTTGTTGAATGAAGGTCTTCTATTCTTTCTGCAGTATAGAGATGACCATTCATTTGAATTGCAAGATCTTTTTTTCTTTTCAAGGATTGAGAGAGTTTCTCCTTTGCTTTCTTGAGTTGGACAATAGCCAATTCCAAATCTAACTTTTCATTGTTAATAGCCTTCTCAAGTTTGAATATCTCCATGGCCTTTGATCTTTGTTCAAGCTATTAAACTTTTCTCTAAGAACCACAAAAGATCTGATACCAATTGTTGGAAATATTATTATAGGCTAAGTTACTAAGAGGGGAGGGGTGAATTAGTAACATATAAAACTTGAACTTAATTAATTAATCCTCTATATGAATTCTAATCTAACTACATGCATGAGAAACTAAAAACATGAAAGCATACACAACACTTTAACACAAGATTTGGTGAACAAAAAACCTTCCAAATAGAAAGCAACACTAGGGTGGGAATGGTACCCACAAGCTTTAGTACTATAGTATAAATTTGGCCAGTTAAGGCTTACATTGGTCACTTATGATGATCTGCCCTATTAGGAGCAATAGGGACTACTATGTCCACCTTGTTAAAGGATTTACAAACATACAATGAAGTATGCACTCAATAAAAATATTTACATACAATTGTTAGGTCTACCTTATTAAAGGATTTGACTGATCCACCTATTAGGATGAAGCAATAGTTGATCTACCTTATAGATTTTCTTTGCTACTCCTTATATTGCTTGTAGACTTTGTAATTTGCTCCTTTTTGCTATTCTCTGATTATATTTTATTACATTTCATTTCCATCTATGATTTGGATATGATACAATACATTACATATATATCAATCCAATTACACAATTACAAAGTCGGTCACAATACTAGTTTACACAAATATTACAAAGTCAGCTCAAATGTAGACACTCAGGTTTTGAAGACTAACTTGGTGAGGTTTTGATACTCAACATACATTGTCAATACTTGGCATTGTCATGCACTTGGTAAACATAGAAGTTTGGTCCATACTGATCATTTCCAAGTAGTCTTGAACTCGGTCTACATGAGAGATTCAGTGAATACTATGAAACTCGACATATAAACTAAATCACTTGATTTACTTTGCCTGGCTTGATCAATGCTTCCACTATGTGCTCAGTATAAACTGAATCACTTGGTTAACATTGGACTCACATTACATCAGCTGTGAACTTAGTAAGCACTGCACAACTCAGTTTTCACTGGTAAACTCATTATATATTGAGATGCTCAGTTTACACTGCTGATCTTCACAATAGTTGTAATTGCTGCACATACTAGAATTTTTTCCAAAGGACTTGATAGCAACTATAGAACTCAGTAACAACTGAAATACTTGGTTAACACTGTTAAATATACAATAAGCTTGTTAGATACTTACAATCTGAATAAGTGTATGTCACTAATAAAAAACTTGACTGTTATGTCAACATGAGATATCTAACACTAAATTAAAGGGAAAGGTTAGCCTCAATAAGAAACCACACACAAAAAAACTCAACAAACAAAAACTCCATGAAATAATGACACTCAACATCCAAACAAACTTGACAATCACATGAACTTGACATCCAAAGGATGTCTTAGCAACCAAAGAACACTCAGCAATAAAGGATGACCCTACAACCAAAGAATACTTGGCAACCAAAGACACTTGGTAGCAACTATGAACTTGAAATTAAATAGGAGGCTCGGCATCCACTAAATACTTGGTAACAACTAAGAACTCAACAATGCCAGACATTGCAACTCAATAGAAACTAAGAAAACTTAAAACATGCAGGATATCAATGTAACTCAGGATGCTCCTATATCAATAAATAATATCTTCAATAGTTTAGACTCATAGGTTTATTCAATTGAAGCTACTAAAAGAATAATAATTATGAACTATTGTATTTCCATTGCATGTATTCAAAGTATCACTCATTAACTAGAAATAACAATTATGTGCTATCATAATTCCCATTGTTTACTTCTTTTGGTCATGTAGCAATCAAATCAAAGAAATCATGCAAAAGATACCATCGGTGAAGGAGATGACACATAAGATATGCATGATTATGTTTTAGGTTTTAGAATATTGAAAAAAAAAACTATTCTAAATCTTAGATCTATCTGTTAACATTTTTTTATTGTAGATGTTGGGGAACCACTTACTACTGAAGAACAAGTAGAGAAAGACCAACTATTGGAGGAGGTGAGAATGGTGTTAAAAAGGGCTTTGAATATGATGATCAATTTTAATTATGTGAATGAGTGTTTGGATGACATTAATGTGATGTACTAGGGATTCTCAAATTAGACTTGAAGGGATTTCAATACATTTGTACGTGCATGTGAGAAGTATGGTTGGAATGACATCAAAAATATTGCTTCTAAAATGGAAGGGAAGGTTGAGGATGATGTTGAGAGATATGCAAAGGTATTCAAAGATCAATATAAAGAGATAAATGGTATGTTTGAGTATTACTTTAAGCTTTTTTATTATTTAATCTCTATACATGGTCAAGAAGGAAGGTAGCGTGGTTTGTGGATCAATATTTGTTTCTTCTGTGATTATTTTGATGTGAAGTTTTGAATTTTTTTAGTAGTACATTATTTATTATCTCACATAAATCTATACCACTTTCTAAGTTCAAGATTTTGTCCAAGAATTGTCTGATGAGTTGTGTGATTGTAGATTATGATAGAATAGTTAAAAATATTAAAAGGGAGAGGCTCAAATATCTCACAAGGATGAGATTACAAAAGCAATTGGGAATAAGTTGCATTGCTAGAAAAATCCCTGGTTGGAACTTAAGATTTAATATAGTCAAAATAAAGGAATGTTGTATAATGGGGAATGAGATTGCTGTATAGTAACTTTTATCTGCCAATTGGATCCTATCAAACTAATCTTGCCTTATATTCTGGCTTTTTAATTGACCATTGGTTGATCTAGCTACATTTAAGTAAGTCAAGAAATAATTGATTTGACAAATTATAATTTTTACTTTTAACCCATTGAGACCCAAGTAGGCCTAGGTTGTAACTTGTACTAGAGGGGAATTCTTGTCACTAGATATCTAAATGGGGGTTTTCTATTTGTAGTTGTGCATGGTCCATAAGCTTGGATATGGAAACTAGGATGAGTTGAAGGCTACATTTTAGGTGTCACCTCTTTCTCATTTTGAAATCAAAACCTATACAAATGATGCAAAACATGAACATGAGAAGAAAATTATTTTTTGGCAATGCAGGGTTGCTTGTCAGCCTAGATTAACCCCTTCTTAGCAAATGGCTAATTGATAATATTTTGTGAGGATAATTCTATGATTCTCTTTCTCTTCTTAATAATAACCATTTTGACATTTTTTCTAGAGTCTAAAATCTTTTGTAGTCCAAATTAAGGACTTATCTAAGTGGTTTGATTCATTTTTCTTTCATTCATTTTTCTTTCATATCCCTCTTGTATATAATGGTGCATTTTATTTGTTAGTAAATTGGGCTTTGACAAATCCTAATGGATGGAATTTTGGAACTCAAACTATCATGCCTATTAACAATTTTCTTGGTTCTTAAATTATCAAAAGGATGTGATTTGACTTCTTGTTTCTTTTGATGTTTGATGGGGAACTAGGTGTTTTTAAAATGGGTGATTGTTTGTGAGATATTTTAGTCTTGTATACATCAAGTTCTTGTTGTCATATTGTATTATCCTCCTTATTTTTTGTTGATTAATAAATTTGATCCTTTTTTCGAAAAATAAAATGTTAATTTAACTGTTAAATTTTATTTAAAAGTCTATCAGAAAAAAATATTGATAAAGGCACAACAAATTATTTTACCTACATATTAGAATTTCAAAGATAGTTTACATAAAGATCTTAGATTATACAATTTGATTGCTATTCACTTGTGCTCATCTATAAGAGTATGGATGCATTTTTGGAAGTACACATTTTTGTTGGTCAAAAGAATAGTCTCGACAATTGAGTGTCAACACACAATCATTTTCACTATATATGCCAAGTACACAATGTATGTTGAGCCAAAATTTCAATAGGTGCTGAGCAGCATTTGGTACTGAGCAAGTCAAAATGTAGTATGTGCCAAGTGATCCAAGAAATGTTCATGTGCCGAGTGATTCAAAAAATGTTCAGATGTTGAGTAATATAGAACATACATGTGCCCAACTTACAAGTATTTAACAAGTACTGAGTAAACCAGGAAAGTAACAGGTGTCGAGTAAACCAAGAAAGTAATAGGTGCTGAGCAAACTAGGAAAGTAACAAGTGTCAAGAAAACTAGGAAAGTAATAGATGTCGAGCAATTCAAGAATCAGTTCATGCCGAGCATCAATAATGTAATGAGTGCCGAGTAACTCAGGATCAACATAAGAGTTTGTGCTTTCATAAACTAAGATGTAAACCATTTTTGGAGTTGACTTAAAGAGATTTTGAAGGTGAAAAAAGATAAGGATGAATCATTCACATTTCCTATGCAATTTGCATGCAACTAATCAAAAAAAATGGAGAAGGCATGAAACCAATGAGAAAAATCAAAGATTTGAGCGGGAATTTGAGATTCAATATGGATCGTAGTGTATATGAGCAATGTTAGTATGCTAATAGAAACCAAATTTAAATAAAGCTTCCACAAACTAAAAAAAATTCATAAACTTCAAGATAGACTAAGATGAGCTCTCAATTGAGAATATGAACCATTAATGGACTCTTTCAATAAGAAGCTCTCTTGTTGAGTGGCTTTGTCTAAATAGATAGGATGTATGCTCAATATGCTTCCAAAGGCTTCAATGGATGATTGTGGATTTTTGGTGTGGATAGATGGCTTTAGTATGGATTTGGCTCTCAAAATAGCATTATAACTTTACTTCATGGATTGTGTTATTTTGCAAAGGGAAAGGATCCAATTTATAGGCAAGAGGCTTGAGGGTTTGAGGGCTAAGATGCAAGGATGGGAAAAAGCTTATGGAGGGCTCAGATTGCATGAGAGGAGAGCACATGGATTGTGCTTCCTTATAGCCAATCAAGGAGTGACACATGTCACATGGTGAGAGGATGGAGGAAAGGGGAAGGATGAGTCAACAAAGGAGGCTTAAGGGATAAAATCTTCATAAAGACCCTCATAATGACTTGTAAGAGCAATAAAAGGGCTTGTAAGAGTCATTTATGACCTAGTGGACTTCATAAAGTTTTATGGTTGAGATATTTTGAGGGTGATGAGAGAAATTTCGACTTGGACTTGATTAGAAATGTTTTAAGCTTGTTTAGGCTTGTGAAAATGATTAGAGGATGGATTAGGATGGTTTAGGATTAGCTTAGGGATAGGCAAGTGGATGGCATTTAATGAGGGTGGGTGAAGGAGGAGATATTTGTTAACTTTGGCTTGGGTTAGTAAGTTTTAACCCATGTTTAGGGAATGTGACAAGGTTAGGAGGGGATTAGGATTAGGTTTAAAGACATCTTCTAGAAGAGTCTAGATTTTGGATGAGGATAAAGACTTTCTAGAATAGTCTAGAATTTCCTAGGATGAGGATGAAGACTTTCTAGAAGAGTCTAGAACTTCTTAGGGTGAGGATAAATTAGATTTTTAGGAAATAAATAAAGTTTTATTTATTTCAAGGGTTTGGGTTGAGGAGATATTTATTAAAACTTTTTTAATAAACATGAGGATTAATATTTAATTTTAATTAAATATTTTGAGTTGGGGTTAGGGGTAGGAAATGATGGGATTAGCCTTTAATCAAAATTAAAGAAGGATTAGAAGATTTTGGAAGAGGTTATTGGTCATAAGGAAATTGGCCAACTTTTGGGAAAAAAATAAATTTTTTATTTATTTTAGGATTTTTGGTCAATTTATTAATTAAATAATTAATAAATAAGGAAATAATGTTTAAATAAGATTTAAACATTTTTGGGAGGGATTCCTTAATTAAATATTTTTAATTAAGATAAAAGGATTTAATGGCATAAAAATTAATTAATTAATTAATTAAATAATTAATTAATTAATAAATGATGATGTCATCAGGAATTTTTCAGAAAATAAAAATACTTTATTTTCTAAAGGATTTTTAGGTGTCTACATTTTGCCCCTCTTTGATGTGATGCCGCAAGTGGCATGACATCAAAGATAAGAAAATAAGATGCCCAAGGCTAGAGCAAAAGAGGAGAGAATGGACTATGAGATGCCCCCTCAAGAAGGCAGCGGGGAGAGAAAGCGAGGCTTGGTGGCTTCTTGAAAAATACAAGAATCTGGGATGAGCAAGGAGACTCAAATTGGATTAAGAGAAGAGGTTTAGATAGCTCAAACTCTTACTATGGGAGAATGATAAACGGAGAATCAGAGGCACAAGAGGAAGCAAGCTTAAGATCTCAGGGATTGCAGAGGATGAAGAAGCGGAGCGCTATAAAAAAGAATCCAGGATAGGGAGATGGATGAGGGGATTATAAGGATGATGCAACAGGATTTCAAAGAGTTAGATTGGCGGAAGATGGGTTTCAGAGATCCCTAGGACTAGGATTGTGGATCTCGAAAGATGAGGCTTGGTGGGTTGATTTGGATTGGTGGATCCCTAAGACTAGGATTGTGGATCCCTAAAGCTAAAAGTGATGAGTGATTCAAAGAGATACTGATGCATCAGCTGGGGTAGGAGAGACGGATGCTGGATATGGATGTGGGATAATGGAGATGAAGGAAAACCATTGAAGCTTTTTGAGCGGGGGGATACTTCAAAGAGAAGTACCACCATGTGGTTGAGCACTAGATTTGCTATAGGACTATTGGTTAATTGCCAAGGTTACCAAGAACATCAAGGCCTTTTCACCAACCGTCCAAAGGATTGACGAACTGACTCAAAACAAACACACAAGGATTGCCCCAGCATCACACATGAATCCTAAAGGAAGCAGCGTGGAAACGACATTGGAGAACCCACAAGCAGAAAAGAAAAACAAACGAAAGACCTGATCAAGACCTTACGCTCTAATTGCCCCATTCGCAGCATACCATGATATGGAAGATCGTGGCAACCTTGAGGAGGGAACAAGGAGATTTCTTGGAAAAGATACTTCAAGACCCAAAAGGGAAGATCCCAAATCAAAAGAAAGTGAAAATCCAAAAGAGAACCGTTTGCCAACGAGATGGGTAGGACGAGGTACTAACAGACCAAGATCAGACATGAGGAAAGCTATATCCTGCAAGGACCTATTGGAGAGCACCTAAGCTGGTGGATTTGGATGAGTGATGTGTCTGGCAAGCTGAACTAAGAAAGATAACACTTTGGTGACAGGAAATCTAGCTAAAGGATGCGTTGGAATAGCTAACCAAGATGTGTGATGGGTGCAAGATGTTGATCAAGGACGAACTAACATGAACGCTGGATAGATACAATGGTACTAAGCTAAAGAGGATGTTCAAGCTAACAGACCAAGATATTTACAAGTGAGCTAATCAAGATATGGTACAAGCTAACAGACCAAGATTGTTACAAGCAGGCAAAAGCTTAGGATGATAGGATAGCAGGATGGTTCGATGTTGTGCAAGGTGAAAAAGCTAAGGGTGGGGTGATAGCGAAAGATATGGATTTGGCAGGATGCATCCAATGATGATGAGAGATTTTGTGACCAAGGATAGCTAGAGGAGCAGGATGAGATGGCTGGATAGGATGGTAGATAGCTAGGATTATGATGGATATAAAGAGATGACATTGGGTCTGCATGAGGATAGCCTAGAGCTAGATACCAATGACAAGGAAGGATGGACAAGACAAGATCTCCAAGGAATATAGTGCCCCCAATCAGAAGATAACATGCGGAAGGAGGTCTTATGATGGATGTGATAGGATTGAAGCTAGGATGGAAAAAGAAAAAGGGGCTAGGGAGATGGATGATAGCTGAGATGATTGGCTGAAGCTGCATAAGATTAGTGGATGGTGTGAGATAGAAGCTGGAGGGTGGAGGATAGGTGGATAGATTGGAAGATGAAGTTGGATGTCAAGAGATGACCAAAAGCATGAGGGTGATAGGCTAAGCTAGGGATGGCAGGATTACGCATGACGCTTGTTTGCCAAGTTTTCATCATGGTACTTGTCCAAGGCACTTGAATTGCCAAGTTTTCATCAGTGGACGCTTTATTTTTCTTTTCTTTTCTTTTTTTGACTTTTTGACTTTGGACTTAGCTGGAATGATTTTGGCTTTCTTCAGCTATTTTGGCTTTTTTGGGATTTTTCACTGGCTGTTGGAATGTTCAATTTTGTTGCTAACTGTTGGTACACCGGATGTGTGATTTATGCAATAGATCAGATTAGATGGGATTGATGGTAGGAGATGGAGGGATGAAAATGTTGGAAAGGAGCATGAGATGGGGATGCTTGCAAGAGCAACATTGGCACATGTTGGAACGGGTGTGAAAAGAGCATATGGGGGATAGATGGTAGATGCGGGCGTGATGGAGGATTTGTGGAAGCGTGCTTGGGGATATAGGAACCCAAGATGGAGTTAGGAGATGGGGGACATGAGTCACTGGATGGGGGATTAGCAATGGTGGATGCCATTATGCATTGGGTTTCAACTTTTTTCTTTGGGATCCACATGGTTTTGGTTTTTCTTTTCATAGGCATTTGCATTATTTTACATTCTTTGATTGGATTTTTCCTTTTTGGAGTATGTCTTTTAGAATAGACATATGATTGCCTAGGATGTGGATTTTTAGCTTTATGCATTTTGAAGTTGGCATTTACATTGCTGTGGTAAGCTTTGGGAAGATGGTTAGGAGAAGCTTTGTGAGATGGAGAGGATATGGGAGAGTGTGTAGGGGGATGATGATGGATGATGTGCCCTGATATGTGCCTTTTTTGATCTTGCATAGGAATGGATGGAATAGGATTTTTATGATGGCTAATAGGAGGATGGAGGATGGTAGATTTTGGGACATAGGGACCCAAAATGGATTTAGCGGGTGAAGGGGGGATATGGTAGGTTGTTTTGGGTTGCAAAGATGGTGGAGGGGGGATGACATAAGATTTCTTGAAGGAGTGATGGGAGGCTGGCATGGTGGGCTTGGAGATAGGCTTGGTTTGGGGGTGTGGTGTACCAACACCTTTAGATGGTGAGCCTTTGGATACATATCCAAGACCATGAAATCCTAGATTTTTTTGTGCAATAATAGGCTCTCTGATTCCTTGCTCTTGTGGTCCTAAACCTTGACCTTGATAATGCCATCGATTGAGCATTTGAACAAGCTGAGGAAACTTTTTGCTTGCAGAAAATGGTAGAAGTGATTTATTAGGTGTATTGCAATGGGGAGATACTATTCTTAATTCTTCTGCTGAGAGAGGGCCACCGTGGATGAATGTAAGTGAACCAAGAGGGTAGATTATATATGGTGGAATAGCTTGGATAGGTGGTAAGATGGAAGCATGGAGCAGGGGAGATGGAAGGATAGGATCTTGATGTAGCTGGTGGGATGACAAGATATCTTGTAGTGGAGGAGATATGGCTCGAGGTTTTGGAGATGGAGGAGATGGTGACTGCACTATGGATGGAAGACATGGTACGATGATATCTTCATATATGCTTTGGGGGATGTCAACATGCTTTTGGGCAGGATCTTGATAGGATTGGTTTGGAGTGGATGGTGCAATAGGAGGTGAAGGGATGGATTCTTCAAAGGCAGCGGATGGATAGATGGGAGATTCAGTAGTGGAGATGGGTGAGTAGAAGATGGATGCATAAGGGTCATTACGAGAGATTTGGGAAATTCTTGGAGGCGATGTGGATAGGATTTGGAGGGATTTGATAGGTGGTGGGATTTTGATGCTTGCGGGAAGTGGAAGGATTTTAAGCAATTTGATGGATGGTATGGGGATGATAGCTATGGGAGATGGAGGTGATATTATAGATGGGGAAGCTTCATCACTGACTACTTCACATGGTTGGATTAGATGACATGGCTTATCGACTATTGGAGGCGACTTTTCTTGTATTTCCTCTAGGAGATTCCTTGGAGACTCGTGTGTCGAAGGTGGAGGTGGATTGATAGGAATAGCTAGTGTGATGGGGGTGGAAGATTGGAAGCTTGGTTGATGGGGTGATGGAGGGGAAGCAGGAATATCAGATGGCATGACTAGATAGTTTGGAATAACTCTTGGATTTTGGGGGATGCTTGGGGGAATGTTTCTAAGGCTTTCAATATACCCATCATAGTCAACAAGATTTTCATCATCATTGGAATAGGAGGTGGCAGGAGCAAGGACAATGCGACCAAACACATCATGATAGGATTGGTACTTCATGCTTTGATGATGAGTTTGATGGGGATGAGGTCTTGCGTATGGATGAACACGGAAGCTCATGGTTGGATTTGGGTTAAGCACAGATTTTGGATTGGCTGATGAAAGATTTCCTAGGGAGAGTCAAAGTTGCATGACAGACCTAAGGAGGATTGGCTAGAGATTTTTGGCTGTCTTGTGGGTGGAAGACTTCAAGGGTATGCTGTCAAAAAGTGAGAGTTTTGCTTTCCTATGTGCTGGATTTGGTGGTGGCTATGTCAACTTGAGGATAGACTAATGATCCTATGGGCATGACACGAGATTGACCACTTGTGGATCCCAACCTTTAGCTCAAGGTGATGAGGGATAACAGGTGACAAAGCTAGATTACCCTAGACAAAGCTCTGTCAAAGGGATAACCTTGGTGAGATTGGTTGATTGGTAGGATTGATTGGATAGCAAAATCTAGCAAAGTGACAACAACTCTTTAAAGGCTTGGGTGATTTTGGATTGGGTTGCTAGCTGGCTGGGGGGATGATTTGGATGGACTTTGGATTTGGGATTGTTCTAAGGCAAAGAACTAGATAGATTCGGTTGCATCGGGGGAGCTTGGATAATTTTCTGATAAGGCAGTGACTATGCTAAGTATGCCTTGAGCTGGGAGATTTTTGCTTTTCTGGGATTTTGACCAAAGTTGGAAAACATTCATTCAAAAGCTATGAACAAACAAGCAGACAAAATTTTGGAGCAAGCACGTCAAACACACCAACATCCTAGGAAGCTTTCTACAAGGATGAAATTTGGTTTAGCTAGGGAGTCCTCGATATACGCAAGGTACGTGAGGCCCAAATCTGTAGATGAAACCAAAAAGATGTCACACAGCCGAGAGGAGCGGTAACCCACTTCTCCTCTTTCACTTCTCAAGGGTATAAAGTTCCTTGAGGCTTAGCCCGAGTGACAAAATTTTGATCCCAAGAGAGGTGTCTTTGGATTCACCTCCCGATCTTTATACTCCGTCGGAACGCTGGAGTTGAGGTCGTCCCAAGGGGTGATGAAATCCCCAAGCAGGCCTCCTAAAAAGCTAAGACAAGATTTTGGATCCTAATCTTATGCACCCAAGATGGCCTCGAAAGACGACAAGGGGAGAGAAGACTTGGATGATCTTGGGCTAAAAAGCATGCTTGTTCTTTTACCAACTGACGCTTAAGTTTTCTGATCTAGACTTTGCAAGCACTCATGTTTAAGATACAATGTTTATTCCAACTTTGAAGCGTCGACAAAAATAAAATTGATCAAAGAATGTGAACAAGAAGAAGAGTTAGGGTCAACAAGAAGGTAAACCCGTGCGCCCGGAGGCCCTCCACGTCAAGTATCGATTGATTTTTCTTTAAGGCATTCAAGATTGAGTGTGAGTTTATTTTAAGCCCAAAACAAAGGTGTGTGAGATTCGATTCCAAGCGCGCGCCCGGAGGCCCTCCACATCAAGATTTGTCCAATTTTTATGCCCAAATAAAGTGTGAGTGAGATTAAGGTGCATTCAAGGAAAATTTGATTTTAATCCATGGCATTCAAGAGTGATTTTAGCAACATGCATTCAAAGACAAGTGATTAAACATTCAAGTTTTTTCCTTTGAGCATTCAAGATTGAGATTTTGTGTGTTTTTTTAAGAGCTTTGAAGTGCTTTGTTTTAACCTTAGATCATTCAAGATTGTTTTGGACTCAAAAGTGAAAATGACTCTTTGGACTTTGGTTTTCATTCAAAATTTTGTGTTCTAGTTTGCATATTTTAAGCCCAAAAATGATATTCCTAGATTGTTTTGATGCATGAAAAACCTAAGAAACATTCAAGATTTTGCAACAAGACATTTGTTTGGAACAAATAACAAAGCTTTTTAGGACAATTTTGGCAACCATTTAGGGCTCTTAGTTTTCATGAGATTTTTTAAAAGAACTTTAGTGTGCACTTAGTGTTGATTTTGAACCTTTTGAAATGGAAACTTGAAGTTCTTTTTAAATTCCCAAAAATGAAGCGTTCCTAATTTTGCATGAATGCATCTAAAACCTTGATGTTGCAAGGATGCAAATGATTAGATTGGTTTAGTTTCACTTGTTAAAAGATTTTTTCTTTTTTGCAAATTTTTAATTTTTCAATGAATTTAAGTATGATTTGGGGGTTCATTTTAAGCACTAAAAAGAAGTGTGTATGATTTTGCTTCCTTAAAAAAAAAAAATGGCCAAGATCTCCCACAAGAAGAAGAAGAAGAAGTAGATGGAATAAGAAGAATATAGACAAGAAGAGGAAGAAGAATTTCAAGGTCTTTGTCCACCTATAAGCTTGAAAAATCTGCAAACACTATGAGATAGATTATGAGTTCCTTTGTCTTCTTCATGCTCATGTGGACCTACAAAACCAATTTATACAATCCTACCAATCACAAAAACAAGAAAAATTAGCCAAAATCAGCAAATAACATACAAAACTTGACTAAAACAGCTAATGAAGATGACCCATGCGGGGTCCCACCGGGCGTGCCAAAATGTATATGAGCAATGTTAGTATGCTAATAGAAACCAAATTTAAATAAAGCTTCCACAAACTAAACAAAATTCATAAACTTCAAGATAGACTAAGATGAGCTCTCAATTGAGAATATGAACCATTAATGGACTCTTTCAATAAGAAGCTCTCTTGTTGAGTGGCTTTGTCTAAATAGATAGGATGTATGCTCAATATGCTTCCAAAGGCTTCAATGGATGATTGTGGATTTTTGGTGTGGATAGATGGCTTTAGTATGGATTTGGCTCTCAAAATAGCATTATAACTTTACTTCATGGATTGTGTTATTTTGCAAAGGGGAAGGATCCAATTTATAGGCAAGAGGCTTGAGGGTTTGAGGGCTAAGATGCAAGGATGGGAAAAAGCTTATGGAGGGCTCAGATTGCATGAGAGGAGAGCACATGGATTGTGCTTCCTTATAGCCAATCAAGGAGTGACACATGTCACATGGTGAGAGGATGGAGGAAAGGGGAAGGATGAGTCAACAAAGGAGGCTTAAGGGATAAAATCTTCATAAAGACCCTCATAATGACTTGTAAGAGCAATAAAAGGGCTTGTAAGAGTCATTTATGACCTAGTGGACTTCATAAAGTTTTATGGTTGAGATATTTTGAGGGTGATGAGAGCAATTTCGACTTGGACTTGATTAGAAATGTTTTAAGCTTGTTTAGGCTTGTGCAAATGATTAGAGGATGGATTAGGATGGTTTAGGATTAGCTTAGGGATAGGCAAGTGGATGGCATTTAATGAGGGTGGGTGAAGGAGGAGATATTTGTTAACTTTGGCTTGGGTTAGTAAGTTTTAACCCATGTTTAGGGAATGTGACAAGGTTAGGAGGGGATTAGGATTAGGTTTAAAGACATCTTCTAGAAGAGTCTAGATTTTGGATGAGGATAAAGACTTTCTAGAATAGTCTAGAATTTCCTAGGATGAGGATGAAGACTTTCTAGAAGAGTCTAGAACTTCTTAGGGTGAGGATAAATTAGATTTTTAGGAAATAAATAAAGTTTTATTTATTTCAAGGGTTTGGGTTGAGGAGATATTTATTAAAACTTTTTTAATAAACATGAGGATTAATATTTAATTTTAATTAAATATTTTGAGTTGGGGTTAGGGGTAGGAAATGATGGGATTAGCCTTTAATCAAAATTAAAGAAGGATTAGAAGATTTTGGAAGAGGTTATTGGTCATAAGGAAATTGGCCAACTTTTGGGAAAAAAATAAATTTTTTATTTATTTTAGGATTTTTGGTCAATTTATTAATTAAATAATTAATAAATAAGGAAATAATGTTTAAATAAGATTTAAACATTTTTGGGAGGGATTCCTTAATTAAATATTTTTAATTAAGATAAAAGGATTTAATGGCATAAAAATTAATTAATTAATTAATTAAATAATTAATTAATTAATAAATGATGATGTCATCGGGAATTTTTCAGAAAATAAAAATACTTTATTTTCTAAAGGATTTTTAGGTGTCTACACGTAGATCCATACCTAACCCTAAGTCTTCATATTCTTTATAAGGAGGTTGAATGACACATTGCATGAGTGAATGAGAAAAATATATGGGGATACTATAGTGAAATTTTAGTGTAAAAGAGAAAAAGACTTAGAGGAATAGAGTAGCAACTTCATATCAAGTTGATCAAAATAACATAAGGGATAAGGAACAGAAGCAGAGATCAGATCAAGTAAGGATTAGAATGAGAAGAGCAGATCTAGTATTTGAACCTAGCAATTTAAGATTGCATTCAATTAGGTCAAATGTTCTAATACTCTCTCACAGTTGTATTAGAGGTTGAAATCCTATGTTGATAGGTTAGCTTAATAGCTAGGTAGGAGAACATTTGGAGAAGGTTATTGAAAATCCTATGTATTAGGTGGTTTAACAACCTATTGTAAATCCTTTAATAGGGTGGTACTTCATGTAAGTGTTTGTAAATCCTCTAACCAGGTCACTATTGACATAGTGTAAAGCCTTTAATAGGGCAAAACTTTCACAAGACAAACTATAATGAGTGGTTGAATATTGATTGTTGTAGTGATTTTTGTGGGTGTCATCCCCACCCCAGTTTTACCTTCTTATTCCTAGAGGGTTTCAAGGTTACCAAATATTTGTGTTATGTGTTGATGCATGTTTTCATTTCATGTTTACTTATATGTTTACATGCATGTACAATGCTCTCAGTTATGTGTTAATAAAGGTTTAAAATAATAAAATTTGGATACTTCCGCCTAGAAGTACTCTTACCATTTGAGCATTCCAAAAATTGGTATCAGAGCCTTGGTTCTCACAAGGAGAAGCCTAATAGCTTAGAGAAAAAGGTTAGAAGATGGAAGTCTTCAAAGTTGGGAGGATTATTGACAATTAGGTGATTGATGTGTAGCTAGCTCTACACAAAGTGGAGGAAGCTAGGGAGGAACTAAGAAAATCCTTGAAAAGAAGGAAGGAGATAGCCATAGCTGAAAATGACATACACTGCAAGGAGATTGACACCACACACATGTTTTCCAATGGATACTCCAAAGAATTTGATGTAGCAATAGCATAATTAATGGAGAAAAATAGAGCACAAGCTAAAGAAATTAGACTACTCAAGCTTGAGCAAGAATCACAAGCAATAACGCTTTGTGAAGTGACTGAATAGAAGAAATGAGCTATTGAAGAAAGGCCATGATAGAAGATGACAAAAGAAAAATCACCAATAGGCTGGAAGAAAAGACAATTGAATTTGAAAAGATCTCAAACATGTAGTTGGACACCCTAAGCCAGATGATGAATATTCATCATGAGCTAAACATGAAGGACATTGAGATCTCCACCTTGAAGATGCAGAATAAACAATTGCAAAATGAATTGAAGAGAGAAAAGGAAATAGAAAAAAATTACAACAAACCCAATGAAGCCATCAAGTACTTTGAACAATTTCTGAAATCACCATGGGCTAGTAATGATACTTTAGTACTTGGCTACATTAGCACTAAACAAGGAGAATCATCCAAGGCTGCAGAAGAAAGAAGAAACAAAGGTAAGAACACTAAACCTACTTGTCATTTGTATGGTAAAAGGGGACATACCTATAATGTGTGTAGAAGCAAGAATAGTCATTAGCATAATAAGCCTACAAATGTAAAATTTTTCCACAAGTGCAAGAAGCAAGGACATTCAACACAAGACTGTAGAACTAAGACCATGAGGACACTAAGATTTGAGGGTCATTGCTACAATTGCCAAAAGTATGGACATAGAGAATTTGAATGCAGATCAAATCCTATGTAGACACCTAATCAGCCTACAAGAGGAATCAATCATGCACATCACTGCAATTGGGATTACAATACCAGATATAGCTGTCACTATTGTCAAGATTATGGACACATTCTTGAAAATTGCATAAGGATACACTTCAAGGGAATTTACAATAGGTGGCTAAATCAAACTACACATTTTAGTTTCTTGAAGATTGGTCACATCAGTAGAAACTATCCTACACAGTCAAAAGAACCAAAAATTGAAGTCAACAAAGGAAAATAAAAGATTGATGTTGAACAAATAAGAGGAAAAATGAACCAAACATGGAAGAAGAAAGGTGAATGTAGTACATCAAATGGAGAGATCACTTCACCCAAAAGGTCAAGTGATCACACCTCATCCAGTTAAGCACAAGGCAGATATTGTTAGAGTAAATAATTAATTGTTAATTATTTATTCTATTTACTTAAGCTTACTTAGGTTCATGCATTTATTTAATACTTGGTATTTAATGCATGTTGTGGTTAGTTGTTGACAACACGAGAGTTTGTTCCCTTCTAGCATGTTCCACATTTTGTGGATATGTGCTGAGTTGTCAAGATTATCTTCTACCACCTTCCAACTTGTTCTACAAGCTTCCTTGAGGTCTTTATAAGCAACCTCTCTCTCATTGTATAACATCACATCACTTCTTATTGTAAATACATTTTCTTCTTGTGTTTGCATATGTGGTCTCTCATGTCCATTTAGGGTTTTTTCCTTGCTCCATGCTCTTTCTCTTCTTGGCTTCTCTTTGACAGGTGCTTGCATGCAGGTGATCTTGGGCATCTTCAAAGTTGGCTTTCCTCAACTCCAACATGGTATCAGAGCCTTCCTGCTGCTACTTGGTTGAAGAATTTTGAAGCCGTGATTTGAAGTCACAAACCCTAGTTTGTTTGTACATTTTTTTTTTCAAATTAGGGGATCATCATTTTTTCGAAGCACATTGGGGCCAAACGGACATCACCATTAGATCCGGAAGGTCGTTTGCAGTCAGGATTCATATAAAAATTTTTATTTTTGGAGATAGAGCTCTGGGAGGCAATTTTTTTTTCATTTCAGGCCCTTCTGTATGGATGTACGGACGATTTGCGATTTGAAAAATTAAAAAAAAATTTGCAGAGCGTGCTGCCTAGCGGCCACCGCCATAGCGCAGCTCGAGCACAGCTCGTCGACCGCTGCCAATGGCAATGTTGCCGCAGAGCCACTGGGGCCTGACCGCCGCCTTAGCGCTGCCCTTCCTCCACCTCCGTCATTTCTCGCCGCCTCCACCTGAACTCTGCCGGGTTCACACTACCTCTGCCTCAGTCAATCTCCTTCGCCAACGGGGACATTTGCATCAGCATTTTCTGACACGTCTGTTGGGTGTACAGTGTAGTGTTAGCACCAACTCTGCAAAACTACTTAGTCAATAGCCAATTGTCGCATAGAGTCTACAGCCACACAGTGACTGACACGTGGAAAGTTTGCAACGTGGCACCTTGCCACGTGGCTCCTGCCACATCAACACCTTTGCCATGTGGACTGCCAGGTGACGTGCCACGCGGCCTTCTTTTTTATGGTGACTACCACGTGGCCGTCAAGTTTTATCCAATAGTTTGTTGATGTCAACATGATGTCAGCATGATGTCATTAGACCTTGCATGCACCTCTCCTGATTTTGTTTTGGACCTACTTATGGTTTTTTGGCCATAACTTTTGCATACAGAGGTATTTTTCTGATCTGAAAGAAGCGCCGAAAAGCTGGTTATTTTTAGATTTTGATGCTTTTTTATTGCCTATTTTTTTAGTTGAAGTCTGAAGTTGTGTTTTTGACTTTGGCAAGCATATCTTTTGTGTCCCATGCCCATTTTTTGAAAACTTTATATTTTTGAAAAGCTGGTTCTATCATCTTTTCAGAAATGTAGTCCTTTTTCTGAGTTTTTTGGTCCATGCTCTTTTTATCATAGTTTTGGAATTTTAGCTATATGGTGGATATTTTGAGTGTTTTAGGCCCGAGGTTCATTTTCCTAGCATGGATTCTCTTTTTTTTAGCTGTACTTTGTTTTGTTGCAGCTTGTTTTCAGTTTTGATCATTGTAGCTATCATTTCAAAGCACTTTTATGTATCAAACTGAGATAAAGTGCCACTTTTGCATTCTGAGGATCATGAACGTTGTTTTGAGTCAGTTGTACATGCACTATTTTTATAAAGCACCATGGGGGGGATAGTTGTTTGCTGTTTTAGGCCTTCTCCCTTTGTCAAGTGAGTGTTCCTTCCACAATATTAGCCCCATGTAGAGTCAGTTTGACCGTGTCTTTATAGGTGTCTGTACCTCTTTCCCTCTCTTGTCATTCTTGGTTGTTTGCAGGAGACTTTGGCCCACCTTCTTAGTTGCCTCTCATCACACCCTGTCTACATTAAGGGGGGGTTATGTTGTTGTTCTAATGCATCCGTGGTTCGATGGTTCGATAGTGTGAACTATGTATTCAGTGGTTGATCCTATATACAAGGCGATTGCAGTGGCTGGCTACCTATGCATTTTGGTGAGATGGATCATCTACCATATAGACATGCTTGGTTCATGCCTTCTTCTTCCATGGAGGTTCTTCAGATCAGCAGTTTGACAGATTTGTGACTTCTTCATGCTTCAGTGATGCTGCTTCTTCATGATCACTCCTTGTTCCTATTTTAGGGGACAATTTCCCTAGTTGGAGACTTCTTCAGTTCTTCACTAGGTTTATCTCTTTTTGGGGGAGGGTTTTTCCCACATGGTTTTCTCTCTTTTCCCATTTTATAGAGGTTGCATTTTCTTGCATTGTTCATGGGTACCTAAAATGGCCTCGTTGCTAGGACCCATTTTGCATTCATCTTAGTTTTGTGAGCTTAAGGCATTTCCCTAAGTTTCACTTAAGGGGGGGGGGGTGTTAGAGTAAATAATTAATTGTTAATTATTTATTCTATTTACTTAAGCTTACTTAGGTTCATGCATTTATTTAATACATAGTATTTAATGCATGTTGTGGTTAGTTGTTGACAACATAGGAGTTTGTTCCCTTCTAGCATGTTCCACCTTTTGTGGATATGTGCTGAGTTGTCAAGCTTATCTTCTACCACCTTCTAGCTTGTTCTACAAGCTTCTTTGAGGTCTTTATAAGTGACCTCTCTCTCATTGTATAACATCACATCACTTCTTATTGTAAATACATTTTCTTCTTGTGTTTGCATATGTGGTCTCTCATGTCCGTTTAGGGTTTTTCCCTTGCTCCATGCTCTTCCTCTTCTTGGCTTCTCTTTGATAGGTGCTCGCATGCAGGTGATCTTGGGCATCTTTGAAGTTGGCTTTCCTCAACTCCAATAGATATATGGGGCTAATACATATAAAGATGAATCAAACATCAGCCCAATAAAACATCGCAGTACTACAAAGAAGAAATATGCATGAGAAAAGATGTCAAGTTGAAAGTTAGAAGATGTTGCCAAGCTACCTTTGGTTGCCAAGTGAAACTCCAGTATATGCGAGTAAGATATGTTAGTGGCTACTGAGCAATTGAAAAAGTTTAGCTGATGACGAGTAAAATAAGACAGTAGATGCCGAGTAGATGAAATTTAGTGGAAGGCAAGTTGATAAAATCTTTGGATGCCAAGTGGACAACTGTAATCACAAGTGCAATAAATGCTAGATTTTTGGACCTATTAAAGGTGAAAAACATTCATTTTTCAATCATTCAAACAAAAAGCAAAATCAAGCAGAGTGAAGAGGTGATTCTATAGTGATCAAACAATGATTTGAAGTGATTTGAATAGCAATTCAACTTCAATTCATCGATTCATAGGTATTTCCCTCAAGTGCTGACCTATGCAGAGTTTGAAAGATTATTTACTTTTAAACCCTAGTTTGGTAAACAATGGCATCTAGGTCTAAAACCACTAAGGAAATGGAAATTCATGAAATTTAACTAGTCAGTAATGAAGTTAAATAGCAAGAGTTTAGGCCCATTCCTGAAGTCACTTATAAAAATGATCCCGCTGGTGCCCTATCTATAATTCTTAATAAAGTTGTTATGGTTCAAAAGTGTTATAACTATAAAGTTGGAGCCATAGTAGATTTGGAGATTTTTTAATGCATTTGATAAACTGTGTGACAATGGAAAACTTAAAGATGAATTCTCCATAGTTGAAAAGAAGGGTCTGATCAAAACCCTACTTTTCCCTATTGTCTTCAAAATAGAGTGGATACACATAGTGTTGAGCAGAATCCATGATGGAGCTTTTTGGTTAGAAATAGGGCCAGTGAAGTTTACAAAGAGAACTATCCATAGGGTGACTAGTATTCCAACCCTAGATCAACCAAAGACCCTAAGAAGTGACAAAAAGGAAGCCATAGAGAAAAATACAGGTGCAAAATGGAATAATAGGGGAATGACAATAGATACCATCATAGAACCCCTACTGGATTTTGCCATGAGAATCATATCCCACAAGTTCTATCAGTTAAGCAGACTAAACAGTGTACCATGTATAACAGTGGATGTTGCTTATAAATTGGTAAAGAAAAATCATACATATGATCTTGCAGAGCTCATGTTACAACAGATTAATGAGAATTTGGGAGCTATAAGGAAATCTAAGGGAACTCAATGTAAATTTGGCTCAGTTTTGGTTTGTATGTTTTTCTATATCATGAAAGAATTCCCTTTAGCAAGCAAGGTGAAATGGGATCAAAAGAAGACCATAGTTGAACAAATAAATGGATTCATTGAGTAGATGGGTGACAATTTTGATGCCCAAATGAATAGCTACTTTGAGGACTTCAAGAAGTCCATGAAATAGAGAATGAGGATACCAGTTTCACTAGTTGAGAAGCATGAAAATGATATTTTCTTTCTTGTAGACATTGACTACACATATATACAAGTAGTTATACCTAGAGTAAGATGGCTTAGGCCACTAGGTTATGAACTTGATGCTGATCAAGCCTAAGTAGCAATAACAACTCTACTTGCAGAGGAAATTGACAAGACTACAAAACATTTTGGAACCTATAAGATTGTTAAATCTAGAGTGGTCATAGACCTTAAAATAACCACTATAGTCAAAAGAAAGACAAATTGATATGAAAGCTTAAGAAAACATTTGGAGCTGAAGAAGTAGGCACAATAGAGGAAGAGGAAGCAAATGAAGAAGAGGGTGACAATGAAAATGAAGAAGATGAGCCTCTACAACTTACATAAGGTCTAGGTGAGTATGAGGAAGATGGCATAGAGGAAAAAGAAGCTGAGGAAGCACCTATTAGAACCAATGTCACAAAAAGGAAGGCTAAGAGTACCCAAAGCAAAGAAAATGACAAAACTTGCACCAAAGAAGCCTATTAGTAGAGCCACCACTAGAGCTACAACACAAAAGGCTAAAGAAGAGGCCAAAAAGAAGAAGAAAGTCACAAAAGAAACTAAGGAGGAGCCAAGAAAGAGAAGAAGATATGTGGCTCAACCTAACTTAGATGAAGAAAAGACAGAGTCAGAAGATAAAAGTCAGTTCAAAGTGGTAAGTCATTCACCTAAGTCTTCATTTGAAAAATTGTATACAAAGATTAGGAATGATGACCTAAAAGATTTAAAGAATTTATATTTTAGTAAGCTCAACAAGGAAGAGTAGAATAAAATAGAGGAATCTTTGTATGCTATGATGGCTAAGTACAAACACACACCTCTAGAGCTACATAGCTCAATGTCCAAGGAGTTGTACAAAATTGTTGAAGATAAATGGAATTTTTGTCTACAAATGGAAAAGGAAATAAGGGAATCTACTTTAGCAAGATTGTTGCCTGATTTGACTAAGGATCAAGTGACTAATGCAATCAAGAGGCACAATAATAGATTTAATCCAAAATATAGGGCATCCAATATTTTGCAGAATAAAATTGAAGATGTAGTTAGCAAATCCACAAGATTGTGGAAAATAATATACAAGAAAATTGATGACGTTTTTGATGAGGAATACAAGGTAGAAGCAAGTGCCAAGAAAAGGGAAATGAAAGAAATAGGTAAGAAGGGAGAGGAAAAGAAGGAAGAAGAGAAGAAAGTAGAAGAAGAAAAGAAAGATAATGAGGAGAACAAAGAGGAGAAAGATGAAGAAAAAGGTACAGACAAGCAACAAGAACAAAGTGTGCAAGACACACAACTATCACCTCCTAGTCCTCCTCATGCCACCATCACACCTGCAGAGATCATCAACATTAAGGATGTTATTGATACTTATGGTCAAAACATCAATCCATTAAAGATCCTTGACCAATCAACACAAGCAGCTAGATTATGTTCAAGGCCAATATTGGTTAGTTTTGATGAGTTGCAAAAGGCAGTAGAAAAATCAAAGGAAGTCAAGGTGAAAACACAAGAATCACCTTTGACTACTCAAAATACTAGACTTTTATTCCTTCCTCCACCATCTCCACCACAAGCAGTCAGAGATGCACTTCAAGTGCCAAGTGCAATAGTAGGGGGAGACAAAACAAAAAATAGAATATCTAGCAAGCACACCCCTAGACACTGATAATAAAAGGGAAAAACAAGTTGAAGAGAAGGAAGATACAAGAGATAAGGAGGAATTTGCAATACAAACTTTGGTTGAATTACCAAAAATAGGTACTCCTACTCAAACTCTTTAGGAGCTGAGCACTAACATGTTAGCATTGCAAATTAAGACACTGAGCTTAAGCTCGACAAGAGTAGCTAGGAGACTACATTATGGAATTCTTGAACTTGATGAGGAAATCACAATACCTTACTATGAATCTAGTACTCTTACTAAAGAAAAGATTAATGAAATACAAAGTGCATTGGATAGAAGAAGAAGACAAGAGGTATTGAGAAAAGAATATAAATACAGGCAAGCATTGAATGAGATAAAGGACATCTTTATGGATGCCTTCAGTTTGCAGACACCTGATGAGTCAAGGCCAATAGTAGAGCAAATATCTAACATAGTTGATCAAGTGAAAAATGAAGACCAAGATACAAATGCAAAATTAATGGAATGGTTAGAAGGAAAGTCCCAAGGAAACGTAAATGAGAAAATATTTGGTGATATAGCACTATCTCAAGTTGGACTGGCAAAGAAACTAGACAGAATAAAGATTGTACTAGGGAATATATTCTCCCTATACACCAAGTTGTATAATCTTTCCAACTTCACACAGGAGACCAGCCAAAAAATAATGAGCTTGGAAAGAAATCTAAAGATTTCTAGTATACAACTCCCCACCAATCTAGCTCAAAGTGAGAAGCATTTTTCCCAAATGCTTCACACTCAAAGAGAATTAGCTATATTAACAATAGATGAGGCTAATAAAAAAGCTAAGTTGATGCAAATGTAGTCCTCCATAACCCCTCACTTGGAGATACTCCACAAGGAGAAAATGTATGCATAAATAGTCCTCAAGAAAGATTCAAATCTTTCTACCTTAGATGGACTAATACATCTAGCATAAGAGATTGCCATCTAGCATAAGTCATTGGACATTGCACCAACAAATTGGGATGCAGCTCTGAAGATACTCCTGGAGGTAAATAGCACTTTTTTGGCTAAGCATGGTATTACTCCATAGAACCCTTTGAAATTAGTGTCAAAAAAGGGGAAATAAAGAAAGGGAGAGAATAATGTATAAGGTATATTGTAATGTATAAGGATATATGTATAAGGAGAGATAAAGAAAGGGGGAGTCAAGTAATAAAGGATAAAGGGGGAGATGCAAAATTTTGAACTTCATACAGATCAGATACAACGCACAAGCTCAGAATGTAGAAACAAGACAAAGGACAGAGAGGATCAGGCACATTGGCACATAATTTTAGTCTCAAGAATGGACAAGGCATAATAAACTTAGGGGGAGTCATAAGGTATATTGTTACTTACAATATTTTTGAAATCCTGTATGAGTGGCAAACGAATGAAGAATGTACTCAATAAGGTTAAGTTTATAAATACTTAGTTAAGTGTTTTTGACACTCATGTCAAAGGGGGAGATTGTTGGTCAAAAGAATAGTCTTAACAATTGAGTGTCAACACACTTAACCATTTTCACTATATATGCCGAGTACACAATGTATCTTGAGCCAAAATTTCAATACGTGTGAGCCATAGTTGGTGTTGAGAAAGTCAAAATGTATATGTGTCGAGTGATCAAGGAAATGTTCATGTGCCAAGTGATTCAAGAAACGTTCAAATGATGAGTAATATAGAACATACATGTGCCGAGCTTACAAGTATTTAACAAGTGCCAAGTAAACTAAGAAAGTAATAGGTGTCGAGTAAACTAGGAAAGTAACAGGTGTTGAGTAAACTAGGAAAGTAATAGATGCTGAGCAATTTAGGAATTAGTTCATGCCAAGCATCAGTAATGTAATGAGTTTCGAGTAACTTAGGATTAGCATAAGAGTTTGTGCTTTCGCAAACTAAGATGTAAACTATTTTTGGAGCTTACTTAAAGAGATTTCAAAGGTGAAAAAGGACAAGGATGAATCATTCACATTTCCTATGGAATCTGCATGCAACCAATTAGAAAAATGGAGAAGGCATCCAACCAATAAAAAAAATCCAAGATTTGAGTGCAAAATTGAGAGTCAATATGGATTGTAGATCCATACCTAACCCTCAGTCTTTGTATTCTTTATAAGGAGGTAGAATGACCCATTGCATGAGTTAATGGGAATACTATAGCAAAATTTTAGTGTAAAAGAGAAAAAGACTTAGAGGAATAGAGCAAAAACTTCATATCAAGTTGATCAGAATAGCATAAGGGATAAGGAACACAAGCAAAGATTAGATCAAGTAAGGATCAGAATGAGAAGAGTAGATCTAGTACTTGAACCCAAAAATTTGAGATTGCATTCAATCAAGTCAAATGTTGTAATACTCTCTCACAATTGTATTAGAGGTTGAAATCCTATGTTGATAGGTTAGCTTAACAAATAGGTAGGAGAACCTTTGGAGAAGGTTATTGAAAATCCTATGTATTAGGTGGATTTAACAACCTATTGTAAATCCTTTAACAGGGTGGCACTTCATGTAAGTGCTTGTATATCCTTTAACCAAGTCACTATTGACATAGTGTAAAGTCTTTAATAGGGTAGACCATCAGAAGTGGTTGAATATTGATTTCTGCAATTTTTTTTGTGGGTGTCATCCCCACCCCAGTTTTAACTTCTTATTCCTGGAGGATTTCTAGGTTACCAAATCTTTGTGTTAAGTGTTGATGCATGTTTTCATTTCATGTTTACTTATATGTTTAAATACATGTACAATGCTTTTAGTTATGTATTAATAAGGGTGAAATAGACTAATTCAATGACAATGAATGGAAGATTCTATACACAGATACATGTATAATAAATGAGGAAAATATTATGTAGGATGACTAGGCCCTTCTTTAATCATAGGTTCAGATAACATTACTAGTATTATCCCTCACTATGTTGGCAGCTTTGCCAATTTGAAAATTCTAGGTATCTCTTATAATGAGCTTTTAGGATCCATTCTTCCATAATTGGCTTCTTTAAGAAATCTGCTTGTCCTTGATCTCAACAACAACAAATTGATAGGATCCATTCCTCCCAAATTGTTATCACTAAGTAGTCTAGATGATCTAGACCTTTCATTTTATCATCTCTCTAGAGAGATGCCTCATAATATTTCATCAAATTTGAAATCATTAAGCATGGAATATAACAACTTGGCAAGAAGCATACCTTCTGAAATTTTAAATGCCTAAACTTTAACACACCTGGTAATGAGTAACAACTTCCTAAACGACCAAATTCTAGGGTAGCTAGGAAGTTGTACTCAACTCAAGTTACTTTTGCTGGATAAAAATAAATTGTTTGGTTCATTGAACCATGTGTTGCCTAAAATTTTTCAATTGATAGATTTTTCCCTATCAAATAATATGTTTAAGGGAAGAATTCTGGATGAGCTCTCAAATTTATCTAATTTGACTTATTTGGATGTGAGTGAAAATCAGTTATTCAGAAACATATCCTCCATTTTTTTTTAACCTTAAGCCCTTGACTTCTTTATATTTATAAGAAAATAATCTAACAGGAATTATCCCATTCAATATAAAAAATGGGAAGCTCTTATAGTAGCTTAGATTGGATAGAAACAATCTTATGGAAAAAATTCCATTTGGAATCGACAACCTTTCCTTGATTGGTAAGGATCAACATAGTGTTCTTGATCTAAGCCACAATTTTTTGTTTTCTTCATAATTCAACTACCTATCGTAATTGTAATGACCTATTTCAATGGATTTTTGTCACTATCATAGCACAACTATCATAACCCCATCACAATTAGGACAACATGTTTTGATAGCTAGCCATCTGACCCATAGCATAGTTTTTGCAAAACTATCAAGGTTGTGATGACAGACTAAAAGATTAGGCATCATAATTGTGATGGTCTACAATCACAATTAAGACAGAATGAAGATGAGCTTTGCCCCTTCTTCCATGTTATGAAAATTCTATTCATTTCAATTATGACACAACCCCTTTCCATTGCAATTTGTGACAGCAAAAGTCTGACACCCATTTGATGGGGTCCAATTCATGGTTCTGTCACTTGGGTGATGGGTGGCCATTGGAATTCAGGCCTAAATGTAGAAGTGACAACCATCTAAACCTAAAAATCATATCACTCCTTTGGTTGATTCCTATGAAGTGATCCTAAAAATATTGCTTTTTAATAAGATTATTATACTAGTAGATAATTCCAAACCTTATGACCCTATTTTTATGCCTCTGTGGTGGATAAATGATCACTATTGCAACTATCATAGAAAACAAGGTCATAATACTGATAACTATCTCAAGATTAAGGACATCATACAAGATCTCATTGATTCATAAAAGGTTGTTAATGATGGGCTAGTTAACAAATTTTGATCACAAGGCTTTCAAAGAGCCCCTCCTTAAGTATTAGCAAGGGGAGACATCAAATACAAATGAGAAAAACCACGATGCTAAGATCAATTACACCTACACCTATTAGCATAGATGCTTATAATATTTCTTTGGGGGAGTATCCTAGCATTATTAGAGCATTGGAGAGATTGATAACATGATTGTGTGTTGTATTCATGATTATGTTTGTCATTTATGTCAACATATTGAGAAGATTAGAAAGAATAACATGCAGTGTTTGAGATTGTATGGTTCAAGGATTGAAGATGAGGTTAACAAAAGTTAGGGATATGATCTACATTATGTCTTGATGTTGTGGTTAAGCATGCATGCCAAAAGAAAAATACTAGTAGAAGATATTTGATATTTATAGAAGATAATATACAGACAAAGTTTCTGAGAAGTGTTTTCTGGTATTTGGATTGTATCTTGGTGTAGGGGCACTTAGGAATAACAAGCAAGCACATGGGAACAACAAGAAAACTATGAAGACTATAAAATAATGGAACACACTTAATCAAAATCAAAGGTCCAAGGAGGTCAAAGGAATCCTAAATGATGAAAATCATATCAACTATGATATATTGGCTCCTCTAATGGTTTAAATATCATGAAATGGCTTTGAATGAAACAGTATCCTTGAAAGGATTAAATAAATGTAATTTGGACCATTAGTGTCCCAATGTGTCTAGGAGGTTTTAAGAGGTTAGTTGAGTTTTAAATAAATTTAAATAATTTTTCTAAGTGTTAGAAACACGTTAGTTACCAAAGTTCATAAGTTTTAGTTTATTTTAATAGTTTAAAACATTAAATGTTTAAGGCATAATGACTAGTAGCCATTTAGGAGGGAAATGGAGTTTGGGTGGTTAAAACACTTAGTTACTCCATCAAATAGATTAGAAGAGGTTGTGGAAGTTAATATTCAATGTTATTTGTATTTGGAGACTCCAGTGTAAGGGCAAGAAAAGCCTAGAGTGTACAAACAACACAAAGATTTATTGAAAATCAATTTTGGATCAACATTTTCATTGTTTTAAGCATCGATGTTCTTTGTTTTGGTTTGAGATACATCACAAAATAGATTTGGAAGTTTTAGTAGGTTATTGGAGGATAATATTGTTACACATTTTAGAGGGTATGAGAGTCATTTTCCATGACAGTACTTTCATGATCAGCAAAGTAGTTTGAATTTTGAGTTTTCCTTTCATTATTTTGAAGCTTTCTTGGTAACTAACACCTATCTCATGGACTCAAAGGCCTAGAATCCATGGAATGATGTATACAAACCTTGTATCATATGAATCTAACCTCACACATACAACAAATTGATTGAGAGTGTGATCATAGGGCTATAGCTGTAGACACCTAAAAACCTTTAGAAAATAAAGTATTTTTATTTTCTGAATTTTTTTAATTTTTTTTTTTTTATAAAAATATTTTTTAGATTGCAAGAATTGGTGCAACACGGCCCCCCTATAAAATGCAGTGCGCCTGGTAAACTTTTTAACGTGACTGGTAGCGCTGGTGTGACACGCCCACCGGTACCACGAGGACAGGGGAGACTAGAACCCGTGACCAACCCCCTGCAACAGGGAAGATTTAGCCAACCGAGCTAGGGCCCCCACCCTATTTTCTGAATTTTTTTTGATGACATCATCATTAATTAATTAATTAATTTTTATGCCATTAAATCCCTTTATCTTAATTAAAAATATTTAATTAAGGAATCCCTCCCAAAAATGTTTAAATCTTATTTAAACATTATTTCCTTATTTATTAATTATTTAATTAATAAATTGACCAAAAAACTCAAAATAAATAAAAAATTTATTTTTTGCCCAAAACTTGGCCAATTTCCTTAAGACCACTAACCTCTTCCAGAATCTTCTAATCCTTCTTTAATTTTGATTAAAGGCTAATCCCATCATTTCCTACCCCTAATCCCAACTCAAAATATTTAATTAAGATTAAATATTTATCCTCATGTTTATTAAAAAAAAAGTTTTAATAAATATCTCCTCAACCCAAACCCTTGAAATAAATAAAACTTTATTTATTTCCTAAAAATCTAATTTATCTTCATCCTAAGAAGTTCTAGACTCTTCTAGAAAGTCTTCATCCTCATCCTAGAAAATTCTAGACTATTCTAGAAAGTCTTTATCCTCATCCAAAGTCTAGAATCTTCTAGAAGATGTCTTTCAACCTAATCCTAATCCCCTCCTAACCTTGTCACATTCCCTAAACATGGGTTAAAACTTACTAACCCAAGCCAAAGTTAACAAATATCTCCTCCTTCACCCACCCTCATTAAATGCCATCCACTTGCCTATCCCTAAGCTAATCCTAAACCATCCTAATCCATCCTCTAATCATTTGCACAAGCCTAAGAAAGCTTAAAACCCTCCTAATCAATCCCAAGTCGAATTGCTCTCATCTCCCTCAAAATATCTCAACCATAAAACTTTATGAAGCCCACTAGGCCATAAATGACTCTTCCAAGCCCTTTTATTGCTCTTACAAGCCATTATGAGGGTCTTTATGAAGATTTTATCCCTTGAGCCTCCTTTTTTGACTCATCCTTCCCCTTTTCTCCATCCTCTAACCCTGTGACATGTGTCACTCCCTGATTGGCTGTAAAGAAGTACAATCCATGTGCTCTCCTCTCATGCAATCTGAGCCCTCCATGAGCTTTTTCCCATCCTTGCATCTTAGCCCTCAAACCCTCAAGCCTCTTGCCTATAAATTGGATCCTTCCCCTTTGCAAAAAAACACAATCCATGAAGTAAAGTCATAATGCCATTTTAAGAAGCCATTTTACATCAAAACCATACACTCACACCCAAATTCCAACTCCATTTGAAGCCCTTTTTGAAGCATACTTGAGCAACATCCTATCTATTTAGACAAAGCTACTCAACAAGAGAGCTTCTCATTGAGAGAGCTCATTAATGGCTCATATTCTCAATTGAGAGCTCATCTTAGTCTATCTTGAAGTTTATGAATTTTGTTTAGTTTGTAGAAGCTTTATTTAAATTTGGTTTCTATTAGCATACTAACATTGCTCATATACAGTAGCTGGGTATTTTCCCATTGAAAATGCTGGTACAAGTACAATAGTGAGAATTTGGTCTTAAGGGAAAGGTGTTTTTATGATTTGGATAATTATATAATGAAAAAAGATTTTGGAGAAGTAAGATTGGAGAAACCCTCAAATAAAGAGTTTGAAGCCATTAAATTGGGGTTTTTGATGTTACAAGTGTGTTGGGTTGATTTCTTCTTGTATTTAGAGATTTTGAGTCATTGAATGATATTTTCGAAGGTTTGAGAACTTGGATATATTTCTATGTGGTAGTTTTTTTGTTAAATCACCCTATTTTGGTGCATTTTGGGGTCACATAGTGAGGAAAGTCATACATGGTCCAAAGGAGTCCATAATAATCTTGTATTATGTTGTGGTAGGGCCAAAAGGGTATCCAAATATACCATTTATTTTTTTCATCCTTTGGAAAAGTTTTGTGTTAGGGGGAAAAAAGGGCAAAATGCTGATTTTTAGGCCTCTTTACGCTAGTTTAAAGTCTTTTTGCTATTGTGAGTGGAAAATAAGTCTAGGAACTTTAAACCATCTTAATCCATCATTATATACATGAAACACTTCAAATCTATCATTATTTTGCATTTTGAAGAGTCTTGCTTGGGTGGAGTCTTACAAAGCCATTGTGTGCCTTTTAGAAAAGTTTGGGCCTATCTTCTATAAAAGGTCCATCACCCTTTCCTTTGAATCATATCTCTCAACAAGGATAGAATCTGGTTGAGCATAGTTAGACATAGATATAAGACATCTTGATGATGATGAAAACAAGTGCACAAAGTTTGAGGTCACTATTGATAACAATTATTCAATTGTATATTTTCATTGATGTTACACAAATGTTATACTCTAACTGAGCATTGCCAGTTGGAACTAAGCTCAAAAGACACCTATATCAATTGAGAAGAAGGCAAGTTCAATGATCTAGTTGAATTTGAGCTAGGTCAGTCACCAAAGGAGTTTAGTTGTAACCAAGATATAAGTTTAGTATAAACCAAGTTAGGTTGGTTATCAAGGAACTTAGTGGTAACTGAGTGACTTAGTTTCAGTTCAAGATGACATGCATCAAAATATTTTTTTTTAATACAAGCCTATTTAATCGATGCTAATTGTTTATTTGTAGGGATATTCAAGTTGACTTGACATTGTGTTTCATATATATGAAAGGTCAAGTTGTGGGATGAGATATAAGAAGTTGTGTTGAAGATGATACGATGCAACTAGAGAAGGATATCTAATTAAGAGTAGAGTATCGAAAGAGATGAGGAATATATTTTTATTAGGAAGGATCAAAAAGATAAACTAGAATAGTGATCTGAATTTGAAATCCAATTGTTTCATCAATCAAGTCAATCGTTGTTACTCTCTAACAATTGTTGCAGTAAAGAAATCTCATAACAGAGTTGACTTAACAATCATTTTGTAAATCCTCTAACTAGATGGAATTTTTAGATTGAAGTGTCATCAGACCTTTAACAAGGCCACTCCTAACAAGGTGATTCAAATCCTAAAATAGAGTCACACCTAATTATGTGTTTTGTAACCTTTAACAGGGTTGACTCCTATCAAGGTCACATTAGAACAGTGAAAAGTTGTAACTAGTTACATTGGTGGTTTTCCCAAATTGGGTTTCCACATATAATCTTGGTGTCTCATGTGTTCATGTTATTTTATTATTGCTTTATCTTTCTACAACTAAGTTACTATAAAAGGTTAATGCACATTAATATATCATATTTCTTTGTTAACTGAGTTATAGTGAATATCTAGTTCTACCCAAGCTATGAGTTATAAGAGAGTTTTTATTAACATCTAAGGGGTTTGGAATTATTTTAGTGGTAACTGATTCACCCCTCCCCTCTCAGTTACTCCTCTTATATTTCCAACAATTGGTATTAGAGTTGTTGGTGCTTGCAAAAAAGGTTTCAAGGACCTAAGCTAAAGATCAAGATGTCTTATAGAAGAGAGATTCCTAAGTTGAACAAAGATAACTTCAAAGCATGGAAAGATCTCATGAAGCTACATTTGGAAACTATTGGAGATACATGCCTAAAATTCCTAGACATAAAGTATGTGTCACCTCCTAATCATATGGTTGTAGATCAAATTGTAGAAAAGAAGAAATGCAACACAATGATAATTAAAATTGCTTCTACTCTGAATTATGATGAATTTGGTGAAGTCAAAGATTATCCTACTACTCATGAAATGTGGAGCAAGATGAAAAAGATCTATGGAGGAGATGAAAATGTGAGGAGAGAAAAAGTAGACATTTTAAGAGTTCATTTTGATCATATGAAGATGAAAAAATTGCAAAATATAGTGAAATAATCAAATAAAGTGTGAGTGCAATTAGAGCCCCATGAAGAGGAAAAATTGAAGATGAAACTATAGTTAGTGAGGTGTTAAGAAATCTTCTTCCTATTTCTGCAATTAGAGTTTTAGCTATTCATGAAATGAGATGTGATCCCAAAAATGATATAACTTTGGATGCACCAGTGGAAAGGTTAACAATGTTTGAGATGGATAGCTTTGGTAATTATCATCCCAGATCTCAAAAAATGGAATTAACATTCCAAGAAATACTAACCCTTGGTAGTAAGGGAGGTTACTCAAAAGGAAAATAATTTGATAGTGAAGAAGATGAAGAATCTAATGATGATCTTGAAGCCATTGAAGCCCTACTTGCAAGGAAGTAACCAAAAAGCAAAAGTAAATATAAAGGAAACATTCCATTGATTTTATTTCTTGTGAAGAAGTTGATGCCAATGTAACCAAAGTTGCAACTAGTGTAACTCGAGCTAGAGACAATTCAAACTAAGTCCCAATCAGAGGAACCTGAGTCACAAATTGTGGTAACTAAGTCTGAAATAGAGGAAGCCAAGTTGAAAATAGAGGAGATATTGAAGATCTTTGGAATCGAAGATTCCAAACTAGTTTGAAAACCTATGTCTACTAGACACAAGTTATCCAAGGATGATGATTCAAAAGAGGTAAATTAAACTACCTATAGATCTATGATTGGAAAACTTCAGTATGTTGTTCACACAAGACCTAATATTGTATCCATAGTTGGTATAATTACAAGGTTCTCTACAAATCCCAGAGAAAATCATATCATGGTAATCAATATAATTATGAGATATCTAAAAGGTACTCAAGACTATGGTGTATGGTACAAGAAAGGAGGGAACTTCAAGTTGAAATCCTTTACTAATGTTAACTAGCATTGAAGCATTGATGATAGGAAGAGCACCAGTGGAGGAGCATTCTTTCTTGGAAAGAGGTTAGTATCTTGGATAAGTAAGAAGCATAATTGCATCTTTAGTCTATAGTAGTGGAAATATATGTTGTTGCAACAGTTAATTGCTCCAACATAATGTGGTTCAAGAAACTATTATCAGGAATGAAGGAAGAAATCAAGGATCTAGTGATTATATATTGTGATAACAAAAGTGCAATCAACATATCCAAAAATCTAGTGATACACACAAAGACAAAACACATTGCAGTCAAGTATCATTTTCTGAAAAAATTATTTCAAGATAAAGAGGTAAGACTGAAATATGTGAATACAAAAGAGAAGGTTGCTGACATATTTACCAAACTATTACCTAAGGATGCATTTTTGTATCTAAGAGGAAAGCTAGGGGTCATTCCCCTATTTGATGCTCACTAGAGTACATATTAGTAATGCATCAATTGAGCTTCATTGAAAAACTATCAAATTGATGCAAGGTAGTTAGAGTTCATTGCATATGAATCATTACATTAGGTACATTGTAAAAACACTATGTCAAGTCTTTGAAATTTGATGTCATAGATTCATTGAGAGAGATTGGTGTAATTAGACAAAAATTAGAGGCAGTAATTTGTGAGAGGGAGAATTTTTTCTAATGGAATATGAAGATAAGATGGCAGAGGGAGAATCCCAAAGGGAGTTCTCATGGATGAATAAAGTATTAGAATGAAACTATGGATATTATAAAAAGTTATAAATCATTTGATTGCTCTAAGTCTTCTTTTCATAATGGCATATTTTGTTGCCATCAATGCCAAAGAGGGATATTGTTGATAATAATTATTCAATTGTATATTGTCATCGATGTTACAAAAATGTTATACTCTAATCGAGCACTACTATTTAGAACCAATCTTAAAAGATTTTTGTATCAGCTAAGCATAAGACAATTTTAGTAATCTAGTTGAAGTTGAGTTAGGTTATTCACCAAAGGAGTTCACTTATAACCGAGTTAGAAGTGCATTATAAATTGAGTCAAGTCGATTACTAAGGAACTCAATAGTAACTGAGAGACTCAATTTTAGTTAAACTCGACCTACATCAAAATAATTTTCTTCATGCAAGCTGATTTAATGAATGTTAATTTTTAATTTGTAAGGATATTCAAGATGATTTGACATTGTATTTGATATAAATGAAAGTTCAATTTGTGGGATGAAATATAATAAGTTGTGTTGAAGAAGATAAGATGTCAATAGAGAAGGATATATGATTAAGAGAAGAGCATCTAAGGATATGAAAAGAATATTTTAATTAGGAAGGATCTAGAGGATAAACTAGAATAGTGATCTGAATCTGCAATCTTTTTGCTTCATCAATCAAGTTAATCATTGTTACTCTCTAACAATTATAGAAGTGAAGAAATCTCTTAACAAAGTTGACTTAACAATAATTTTGTAAATCCTCTAACCTAGTGTTATATCTAGATTAAAGTGTCTTAAGACCTCTAACAAGGCCCTTCCTAATAGGGTGATTCAAATTCTTTAATAGGGTCACACCTAACAATGTATTTTGTAACCTTTGACAAGGTTGGCTCTTAACAGGGATCACTTTAGAAGAGTGAAAAGTTGTAACTAGTTGCATTAGTGGTTTTTCCAAATTAGTTTTCCACATCAAATCTTGGTGTCTCATGTGTTCATTTAATTTTCTTATTGCTTTATCTTTCAACAACTAGTTTATTGAAGGTTAATACAGATTAATATATTAGATTGCTTTGTTAGCCGAGTTACAATGAATGTCTAGTTGTAATCGAGTTGTGAGTTATAAGAGAGTTTGTATTGAAATCTAAGGGATTTGGAATTGTTTTATTGGTAACTAATTCACCTCTCCCCTCTCAGTTACGTGCTCTTATATTTGCAACAATCACATGTGTGAAATTTTTATAAAGACTATGAGCCGATAGTGTTATGTAATTATGAAAAGATGTAATGAAACATGTATTGTTTTATTTTAATGTAGTCCTATTGTAATTTTGTAATTGATAAATCCTTAAGGCCAACTTGATGAATTATTTTGAAGATTTGGTATAAAGGAAAGACTTTTTCTATTGTTGAGATGCAAATGTATTAAGTGAATTTGTGAAGTATATTAGTACATGTGAGTAAGCGATCTAAGGGATTATTGTGATGTGAGTTTGCAGATCTAGTATTGAGGTTTGAGAAGTGTTTAATGCATAAGAGGCATGGTAAGAGGATAAAGCAAGAGTTTGAGTTACTAAGATCAGTTGTATTTCTATTATTTTGAGAGGAATAATATAAAGGCCAGTTGGACAGTGAGTTCAGTGGTCTTTCCCTAAAGCTGTTTGGATAGTGGATCCTTTTGCCTTCCACAACTCCTACTAGGGATAACACAACTCCTACTAGGGTTGAAATCTCCTCATCTAGATTCAAAGTCTCATAACGAGGAGTAATATTACTAAATATCTTTCATTGGATCCTAATAGAGTCCATTCTCTTACAAGGAACTTATATATTAGTACACTATTTTGTGTGTACCATCCCCACCATGGTTTTCTCTCTGATCAAGGGTTTTCCTTGTTAACATATTTGGTGTTACTATGTATGTGTGTCTTCTTATAGTTTCTCTTTATATAATTTCAAGGATTCAAGAATAGTTTAGAAGAAATCTTATTGGGTCATAAATAATAGTTGTTCACATCACATGACTTGTTATATGAATAAATTTGTTAAGTTCAATAGTAATGATATAGGAATTGTTAGAGATGGAAACAATGCAACTTGTCACATAAAGGGAATAGGATCCATTACTCCTGATTGTAATGTTAAAAAAAATTAGAATAATTGGGTGGATTAGGTGAATCAGTTATCCAAGTTCAAAATTTACCAATTAAGCAAACAAACACTTAAGCTACTCCAGATCTTAACATCCCATAGCTTGGTCTCTATAGTCAACTTTCAATAACATCAACAAGCAATCCACTATCCTAAATATAATAGACTTTCAAAATATAAAAGTCATTAGTAAATCACCACAAATAACACCCACACAAGTTTGACACTAAGATTTAATGTGGAAACCTAATTTGGAAAAAAACTACTAGTAACATGTCACCAATCTTTTCACTCTTCTGAAGTGGGCTCTGTTAGGAGCCAACCTTATTAAAGGATACAAAATACACTATTAAATGTGACCTTGTTAAAGGATTTAATCACCCTATTAGGATTGGCCTTGATAGAGGACTTTGGAACATTTTATTAGAATGCCACCTTAATTAAAAGATTTACAAATGACTGTTAGGCCAACCTTGATTAAAGGATTTTAAACTAATAGAATGATTAGAAAGTAACAATTTTTGATCTATCAAGAACAACTCACTTTGCAATTATAGTGCTCAATTCAACTTAAATATTGATCCACTGACTGGCGTTCATTGTCATCTCAGTCTTTGATTCACTTGGTAACCCTTCAAACACTCTCACTTCTCCTCTTCTCAACTCTTCTTAGCCTTCTTCTCAAGTCCACCAACCAATAGCATCAACAACTACTAAAACCTCATTAGGTTAGCCCTTTTACCTCCTTAAATAGGTAATTTGATCTTTTTATACTTAAACACCATCATAAATCTTAGGGTTAGGTTAGATTGAATCCTTCCAACCTTTTCTCTCCTCTTTTTTGTTCTAGAAACTCCTCCAAATGTCTCTTTGAATCCTTGCATAGAAAGATGTAAACATGGTTTCCCTTGATTTAAATGTTCTATGCCATCCAACCTTATCTTCAACGCACTTTTTATATCCCAAGAAATCAAATCAGTTAGCTAGAAATTATGATTTCTCATAAACTGTCAAAATGTTGTCCCTTGGCCAACACTATGTTTTGACACTCGATCATCACTAGGTTACTATATTGAGAAAACATCCTTTGTATTTAGTTTCATATCTTCATTAATATCCTTAGTTTAATTTTGATTCTTATCAGTGTAACCCACATAATATATGAACTCCCTCTTTGATATAAATTCATTGATCTTCAGAGTTCTTCTTTGTAACAACATCTCATATTCTATTGCCAACTCTCAATAACTCACATACTTTCCCTCTTTCTTATTTCAAACCATTGCATATTCTCCCAACATCAATCTCTCATCTCATTCTCTCCCTCTTTGACAACAATGCCAAAGACAATTTAACTCATGCATCTTTTCCATGTAGATACCTTCATGTCAATATTGAATTCTTCACATGTCATCTATGTATGACTAATACAACACTTTGTCCTTCTTCCTTATGACTACCTAGGGCAACTCCTAAAGTAGGACTACCTACATCAATTTGTAGAATATTTTGATCAACATATTTGATGCAAAACACCATTTCAACTTAATTAGCTTTTTTAGGGGAATCACCCCTAGTTTACCTCTTAGATATTCAAGAGCATCTTTAGTTAAAGCTTTAGTGAATATATCAACTATTCTCTCCTTAGTGTTCACACACTCCAATTTCACTTCTTTGTCTTAAACTATCTCTCTCAAGTAATGATACATGATAAAAATATGCTTATTCTTTATGTACAACACATGATTCTTTGATATGTCAATAGCACTAGTGCTATCACAATAGATAACAATTGGTTAGTGACCTCTTCCTTCATACCTTTTAAAAATTGCTTGATTCAAATGATGTTTGAACCATTTACTACCATTGCCACATATTGAACTTCTATTATTGATTGAGATATACCATTCTACTTCTTGCTTGTCCAAAAAATTAGTCTCTTTCTGTGAAAGAATGTACCTCCAGTTGTTCTTTTTCTTATCATCAAATTTTCTTACCTAATCTGAGTTAGTAAATACCTCTAGTTTAAAATGGTCATTCTTCTTGTAAAACAATCCATAATCTTTTGTTCCTTTCAGATATGTTAGTATCCTTTTCACTTCCATCATGTGATTCTCTTTAGGACTTGCAAAACATCTTGCAACTATCTCAACTACTAATGCAATATCAGGTCTGTCGTAAACAATATATTTTAGCTTACCAATCATTGATCTGTATAATGTCTAGTTCACATTAGTAGAATCATCATTCTTAGATAATTTGTGTCCTGTGACCATAGGTGTACTAAATTCTCTTGAATCTTCCATTCCAAAAGTCTTTAGTATTTCCTTGATGTATTTGGATTGAATAATGAAAATTCCTTTCTTCATTTGATATACTTGTAATTCAACAAAGAATTTGATCTTACCAAAAATTGACATTTCAAACTCCTTCATCTCAACAGAAAATGATTTCCATAATTCTTCCTTACCTCGAAATATGATATCATCAACAAAGATTTCAGATAAAAATACCTCATTTTTCTTAATAGTCTTCAAATATAGATTACTATTATCATTTGTTCTTACTAGTCTTCAAATATAGATCACTATTATCATTAGTTCTTGCAAATCCAATCTTTACCGAATAGTTATGCAGTCTTTCATACCATTCTCTAGGAGCTTGTTTCAAACCATAATAGAGCCTTGTATAGCTTGCAAACCATATCTTTCTTTCTAGGGTCAACAAAACCTTATGGTTTCTCTATGCACACTTAATCTTCAAGTATCCCATTTAGAAATACAGATTTGACATCCATTTGATATACCTTACATCCTTTATAAGAAGACTATGCAAGTAGTTCTCTGACTCCTCCTAGTCTTGTAACAGGGGCAAAATTTTCCCCATAGTCAATACCTTTTTCTTGTGCATATCCTTTACATACCATTCTAGCCTTGATTCTTATGACTTTAGCTTTTTCATTTAGCTTGTTCTTGAATACCCACTTTGTTCCAATAACATTTTTGTCTTTAGGTCTATGGGTCATTGTCCATGTTTTTCTCTTTTCAATATGATCAATTTCTTCATTCATTGCTTCTACCCAATCCTCATTTTTCAAAGAATCTTTCACTAATTTGGGCTAAAAATCATAAAGTAAACATGTATCACTTCTGATTCTTTTCCTTGTCATAACACCTGATTCTTTATCTCCAATTATTTTCTTAGGTGCATGATGTCTTCTCACATATTTTGTTGGTACAAGTTCTTTTCTTCTTTCTTTATCTGCAAGTTCATCTTGAAAAATGATTTCAACCTCATTTTCTCTTTCTTCTTCACATTCTGGTTCATGTTCTACATGCTCAACATTGCCTTCCCAATGTTCAGTTTCCCATGTCTATGACTCAACACCATTTTTCTACTTCTTGATACCCACAGTCTACTACTCGACAACTAGCTATTGCAACTCAACATTCTTAGTTTATTGTATATTTAGAGCCTTGTTCTTTTATTTAAGTGGGGTTCTAGGAACAATATCATTCACATCTATGAATTTACTATAGTCCTCAGGTTTTGGCTTGCTTTCAACTTCATTCTTTTTTGCATATTCATCAACTTTCACATTTACAATTTCCACAAATTTGTTATTGTTAGAGTTCAAACACTTATAAGCTATTATTTTAGTGGAATAATGTAGGAATATTCCTTCATCACTTTTAGCACCAATTTTTCCATTTTTATTATCTTTAAGTATATAGAATTTTTTTCCAAATTTTTTAAAATATTTTATATTAGGTGCCTACCCATATCATAATTAAAAAGATGTAACATTTGTACCTTTCTTGATTTGCTCTTGTTAGTGTAAATAATTATTATTTACACTTTACTTAAGTTTACTTAGGATAAATGTATTATTTTATTATTTATTAGGTTAGACACCTAGGATTTTACATACTCATATGAGTTGTCTTGTTGACAACACAAGAGTAAGCAACTCTATTTTATCACATGGTGTCTACAACACTGGAGTTTTCATAATCAACTGAGTTGTCATGTTGACAACATAGTTATTTGCACTCTTAATTAACACATGGTGTCTACAACATAATTTTACATGATACACCTTTGTAGGCTTATCCTCTCATCATCACACTAACTCCTGTGCTTAATGGAGGATAATCCACTCTTGGTGGACATGTGCTTAGTTGTGAGGCTTATCATATTGCTAACTCCTAGACATTCTAGAAGTATTCTAGAGGCCTTTATATATAGAAACTTCTAGTGTGTATGTACATCAATCAATCAATTACATCAATTGAATTTCATATTGTTATTTTGATCATACTCTATTGGTCTATTTTGTGCTAGTTATTGAGCTTCTTGGTCTTGGGTGATTTTTCCCTAAGGAAAATTCTTACATGGTATCAGAGCTTATAACAATTTCTTATAGCACTCTATTCAAGGTATAAACAACTATACTTACAGCTACTCTCTAATATTTCTTCGACACATTCTTTTCTATCATCAGTGTTCTAGCACAATACATGATTGATATATTTCTCCTTTCAACTATATCATTTTGAAGAGGGGTCCTCGGTATTGAAATATATCTTTTGATTCCTCTATCATTAAAAAGAGTTAAATTCATTGGAAATGAATTCTCCACCTCTGCCAGATCTCAAGCATTTAAGTCTCTCTCTTGTCTCCTTTTCAACAATGGCCAAATACCACTTAAATAACTAAAAACATCATAGTTTTCTTTAAGAAACATCACAGTCATCATCCTAGAGTATTCATTCAGTAAATAGAATGAAATATTTGTCTTCTTTGATTGATGGAAGTATAAATAAGATAACAAGATAATGAGAGGGGGGGACGGGGTGTGAATCAAAATCTTAATTTTTAAATTTTTTTAACAATTCATTCATGCGTTCACCAGTTATCTTGTGCATGTAAAACTTTTAATAATAAACTTGTTGTAACATGTATATCTGATCTATGACATGCATGAAAATAAACACATATCACAATATTTGTTACCCAAAACCCCTCCAAGGTGAAGGTAAAAATGGGGTGGGGATGACACCCACAAATATTCACTAGTACACTAATAAAGTTAACCTATTATATGACCGACCTTGTGAGGGGTTTGCCCTATTAAAAGCATTTGAGACCACTAGGTCTCACTTGGTTAGATGATTAAACACTTACAATAAAGTAAAGAATCTATTGAAATATTTACAAAGATATGTTAAGATCACTCTATCAAGAGATTTACCCTGATTCAAGTTTGTTAGAACTAATTTAATACTTGACTCTTGGTATTCTCTCTAATCTAACTTTGAGTCTTCTCTTTGTAAACTAATCCTTTCTTTTGATTTGATAAAAATATTCTTTCCCTTCACTACTTTGAATAGGTCATTTGCTCTGTTAAGAAATAATAGAACACTTCCACTAATTTATTATCTGATCTTGATCTTTCACTTCACCATTTGCATAGTACTCCTTTTTTGAATACACTCTCTTCTCATCTCATCCCATCATTAATCTAGGTCAAGATCTTTTCCATTTAAATATTTTCCTAAAGGTTTTTCTATATTCTTCCATATTTTGCCTATTCATTTGAATCATTGATCACAAAACACAGGGATTTGTGATCTATGTCATAAATGCATAAAAATATCTATAACACCCTCTACAAATATTAAATGTTTCTTCCAAGTCGGCTTGAAAATTATTTACCTCAAAATAACTATCATTTTTGTCTTTTGTGTAAACTCTTCATTTCTTGGACTTTGCTATTTTCTAATACTCAACATTGTTGTTTCTCAATTTGTATTGTGCTTGGCACGTACTATGTAACTCATCACTTATATGATTTGAACAACTTGGTAGGTGTTATGCTCGGCTTGTATAGAAAATACTCAGTGACCATACACTTACTTGGATCCTATAGAGCTTGGTCCATACTTACTTATGTACATGACTTGACCTATATAGAGTAGCTTGGTCTTAGTAATGATTGTTTGACTCTTCCTTGTAAATGACTAAGTGTTTAACACTAATAGAAAACAATAGTTAGAGATATCAACAATCTCCTCGTTTGACATTAGTGGAAAAAACACTTTGTCATATTTACATCATTATAAATACAATTTGATATTGATCTCTCCCCCTAAGTCTTATGACTTATGAATTATGCCAATGATGAATAATGAATAAACAATGTAAAATGAATACTTATCTGCATACTCTACTCTTCCTTGTGACAACTTCATTCCCCATTGTTTTTGAACACTTATGTTATGGCTACTAGGGTTGAATGGGTGGAAGGAAACCATATTTATCAATGAATGTATGATAAACTTGGGTAATTATGGATAGTGTATGATCCCATGTGGTTCTTGCTACCTCCATAATGTGATTATGTAATTGTAATCTTGCAGCTAAGTCAATTAAGCTATCAACCACTAAAAGGTAGTGATCTTCTTTGATAAGATCCTGGGCTGATTGCATCTCCCCATGCCTAACCTCTAAGTGAGGTCTCAACAGTGCTTGAGTAAAGATGATTTAGATCTCATGTTACTATCAGTTGTTTGAAGCTCAAAAAATATGCCTTGAGCATTCAATAACTTATTGTAGTGGTTAATACTGGTTGTTGCTAACAATGAAATAATATTGTTGGATCTCTTTATCTCAGCATGAATTTGGTGCTTTGTGCCTAAATATCATTTGTGAATATTGACACATCTAAAAAATGTTGTACAAATGTTTTACTTTCTATATAAGTTTTTTCATAACTTGTACATGCTCTTTCAATTGAACTTTCTACTCAAAAATGTTATGAAAAATTTATCCACAACCTTATTCTTGAATCTTCTTGCTAAACAATCCATTAGTTTCTCATTGGATCCCATATTACCAAAATTTACTTATTCAATAATATTTACAAGTTGGCTTCAAGAATTGGGGCCTCATCATCATAATTTTGAATATCAAAAGCATCAACAATTTTTTTTCATATCATAAAGTACTTACTTTTGTTTATGCTCTTTTCTTAGCTCTTCTTGCCTTTTCTTTTTCACCAAAATTTCTTGTAACAAAATTGTTTGTTCCAAGGTAGGATTTTCCAAATCTAACTATGACATCTCAATTACTTCATCTAAACTCACTTCAATAACTGGTGACATATCTTTATTTCTTTTCTTCTACTCCGTGAAGGAGTTTTGTTTCTCAACACTACTTTGAGAGTTGGTGAGGGAGTTTCACCATTCGATTGTTCTGGTGCTTTAGTGCTCGAGACAAAAATGGTTGCACTTAGTTAAAATCTACTTATCTTTTTATTTTCCTCAATTTAAGGTGCTAAAATAGTTTGAATATTTATACTTGTGTCTTTTATCTCATTTTCTACCTCATTACCTATGAGCCTTGATTGGTTGACCTCTAGAGTTTTAGGGCTATCGACATATACTGGTGACATGTTTTCTTATGGACTCTGCACAATTGAACTTTCTCCATTGATGTGATCATCTTCGATGGTCATAGTTTCAATTTCTTTCTCCAGGTTTGCTCCCTTGGTTGATAGCCCAAAAAAGATTTTCCAAAGCAATTCATTGTGCTATGCGACAAATTCCATTTTATTTTGTAAAATAAAAGAATTCTATACTTAGGAACAAATATGTTCCTATACTTTGTCAAAAACATTTCTTATTGATTTTGGGACATATCAAGCATAACTCTGACTAAAGTGTCATTCCTTGTCTTTTTCTCTTCTTCTTCTACTTGATCCCATCTCCTTTCTAGTCTATCATATAAATCCTTGGGTATTTTCTTCTCAATTACACTTGGAGCTATCTTATGATTAGAAATCATATCTACCATAGCTTCCTCAATTTTGGTTTTGTCAGTATTATTCAATGTATCATATTTTACAAATCTAAAGCTAGATAATCCTAAAGATGTTCTTAGATATGCACATACCTCTTCAAAAGACTTTATTTTCTCCCTTCGGGTGGTCCTCTGACCAATCTCCATTTTTTGGTTTGGATGCACTAGGCTCAATAATCTCTACTACTCTCTATTTTGCAATCTTCTCAGCACTAGTAGCTGCCTTAGTTCTTGGTTTATTTGGTGGTGGAGGAGAGAGGGGTGTCACCACTAGCTTCTTTTTAGTTATTTTAGCCTTCTTACTTGGTGGAGTGATAAAAACTAGGTCTTTACCCTTGTCTCCTTTTTCTTGTTCATCTTCCTCATCACCAATGTCTTTTTCTTCATCCTCTCCAAGACCTTGTGTAATCTGTGATGGTTCCTTTCCCTTGCCTAGGGTGCCTAGTTTTTCTTCTATATTTGAAATCATTCTTTTCCTTTTCTTCTCCTTAGAAAATATCTTGATATTATCAATTATTCTAGCCTTAGCTTCCTCATATCTTCCAAAATATTCAACCTCAGTGTCTATTTCTTCTTTCAATAGTGCAACAATATTTGCACCCACTAAATCACTATCAATTTCATAATCTAAGTCTTGTAAGTGGTCCTTCCTTGGCTTTACTTCTTGTTCAAATATATTATCTGTATCTACTAGAAAAAATATGTCATTGTAATACCTTGTAACCAATTCATTAGGTATTCTCATCCTCATCTTCATTCTTTGCTCAAAATAAGCATCCATGACATTCTTAAAATTTTCTCCTAATTGAGTAATGTATTCACTTATATGTCTTGTCACTAGTTTTTTTTGTTCCCAAACAATATCACCAACACTAGGAAAGTATTTCTATATATAAAAGAAAATACATATAATGAGGGATCCAAAATTACACATTGAGCTCTTTGTTTTTTTGATAGATGAAAGATTCTCTACTAATTATAGTCTTAGAAGCTCAAAAATATCATATTCATGATCTTTCATCACTATCTTACATGCTTGATCCACTGTCATAAATGACACACTATTCAATCTACTTGATTGGTAAAATTTGTGAGCTATAACCCTTAGAAAAAACTCAATTAATGGAACATAAATGTTTGTAATGGATAGACCTCATCCATTCCACTTGGCACCTGTGTTTGCCTAAATTTCATCATGAATCAAGAATCACATGGTTTTCTTCTTATTGAGGGTTGGATAGCCTGTAACTCTATGAATAATTTTTTTCATGATCTCTACAGGTCCATTTTATAACTAAAACTTCATATCATAGATTCTGCTCAAAATAATTTTAATCCATTCAATCTTAAAATTCCTTGGAAATTATAGGGCATGAGTTAATCCTTTCTTTTCAATAACTTCAAATTCATACATCAAGATTCTTTCATTACATAACTTCTCATATGCTTCTCTTATCTCATAATTTCCTAGTTCTCTAATCTTACACAAATAAAAACTCCTTACATCATGGATCATAATAACTTTGGGCAATATCGAGGATAGTGCACCCAGTGAATCTCCTTTCATTGTAATGTATAGAATAACACAAAACTTTGGTGGAGGAAAAGCGTCACTCTTCACCAATTGGATTTTACTAACCTCTTGGCTCCTTCCTGCAGTAGTGAAGCTTCCATATCCTTGTTAGGGTTTGAAGTCTCTTCTTTTCTCTCTGAATTACTTGATACTTTTTAGATCTTCACTTGTTTAACCTTGTCATCCAAATTACTTTTGAAATATTTTGCTAGTTGCTCAAATTGCCAAATTTCTTCGTGCTCTTGAAATTTTTGTGCAAGGTGTGAGATAATGTCTTCAAAATTTTATATATACCTTCTTTTGATCAATTTATGATCTCCATTAATGTTGTATACTCAACTAGGTGGATGCCAGTTGTCTCAGTCAATATTGGTGCCTTTGAACTAGGTCTTTACTTTTCAGCTTGGTCTCTTCCATATCACTTAGTTTCTACCATTTCATTTGGTTTCTACCATTTCACTTTTGAAGTTCTTAGTCCGTGTTGTAATGCTTGGTCAACATAGACAATTTTTACTGATGTTCAACAACCCTTCACAAATATGTTCTTATGAATCTTTGTATATGCAAATATGAACTTTGGCACATTTCATGTAAGGAACTAATGTATGATATATCAATTGAATATATAGTCTCATACATACCTTTCTTTCTTAGTTTGAGATGACATTATCACCTTCTCCATTGGATTGGGTGACCTCAACTCCATTTGCTCCACTATTTCCACCTTCTACTTTCTTTTTTCCATTTTTGATTCATCTCCTTCTTTATTTTTTCAATGTCTACTTTTCCTTTTCCTTTGTCTCTTGTTTAATTTTTTAAATGTACTTGAGTCCTGTAATTCTTGTTTATATGACCAAATTTTTGACACTTGGAACATACATTGTTAGGTGCATAATTTTTCCCTTGATTTGTCTATGAAGGTTTTTTCTAAGATCTGCATTCATATGCTCTATACCCATACTTTTAATAATTATAGCAATATCCTTCAAATATAGGTGTAGTAGATGCATTCCTCATTCTTGACCTACACTCATGTATTTGATGTCCTTGTTTCTTGTAGTAAAAACAATAACCAATAAACATAGGTTTAGGATTTTGCATACCATGTTTGGTTCAACAAATGTTTTTAGTATGACCAAGTTTTCCATAGTGATAGCATGTTGATTTTGTAGTTTGACTTTGCATTCCTTACCTCTACATTCCTAGATGATTCTCCTTGCTCAATGTATGAATGTCTTGAGCTATCAGTACTGCTATATGACTTCATAAGTTCTTCAAAGTATTTCATTGCTTCTCTTGGTTTGTTGAATCGCTCCATAGATTATTTCTCATTTTTTAGTTCATTCTTTAATATGTCCTTTTGTGATTAGAGATTTTCTATTTCCACATCCTTATGATCCAATTCTTGATTTGCAAGTATTAGTTGATTCATCATGTCCACTTGAGTATTTGTGAGCTTCTACAAATTTTATATCCTTGCTTCAAATCTAGTAGCCATTACTCTTTTGTCTTCCTTAGCCATAGTCCTGTCTTCTTCAGCTTTTTTTTTAAAAGAGTCACTTCACATAATCTTATTGATTGAATTTCATGTTCTCTTTTTACTCCTCTTATTTCTTCATTTAGTAGTTTGTTCTTTTCAATTAGATTTGTAGATGATTTCTTCCCTATTAAAAGCATTTGAAATGCTAGGCAACACCTTGTTAGAGGATTTAATACTTACAATAAAGTAAGGACTCTATTAGGAGATTTACAAAGATCTATTAAGACCACTCTATCAAGAGATTTACCCTAATTCAAGTTGGTTAGAACTAATTTAGTACTTGACTCTTGGTATGCTCTATAAGATGACATTTAGTCTTCTCCTTGTAAATTGATCCTCTCTTCTGATTTGATAAAAAAATTCTTTCCCTTCATTGCTCTAAATAGGTGACTTGCTATGTTAAGAAATAACAGAGCACTTCTACTGACTTCTAATCTAATCTTAATGTTTTAGTTCACCATTTGCATATTACTCCTTATTTGTATACATTATCTTCTCTTCTCATCTCATCATTGATCTAGGTTAAGATCTTCTCCATTTAAAGAGTTCCATAAATTTTTTTCTAGATTCTTCCATATTTTGCCTCTTCATCTGAATCATTGATCAAAAAACATAGGAATCTATGATCCACGTCATTAATGTGTAAAACTCTTTGTAGAAACCCATACAAATATTAAATGTTTCTTCCATGTCTACTTGAAAATGATTTACCTCAAAATCTATATCATTTTTGTCTTCTATGTAAACTCTGCATTGCTCAGCCTTTATTACTTTCGGATACTCAAAATTGTTGTTGCTCAATCTGTATTGAGCACCACATGTACTATGTAACTTGACACTTGTATGCTTTGAATTGTTCAGTAGGTATTGAGCTCATCTTGTATAGAAAATACTTAGTGACCATAAACTTAATTGACTCCTATAAAGCTCAGTACATATTTACTTATGTACATGACTCGACCTATATAGAGTAGCTTGGTCATAGTGATGATCGGCTGACTCTGTCCTATAAATGGCTAAGTGTTTAACACTAATAGACAACAATATTTAGAGATACCAATAGTCTCCACAATATATTTTAACACCGATAGGTCCACATAAGTTAGTATGAACCAATTCCATAATATCATTAGATGAATATGTCTTTCTCTTCAAACTAGACTTTGTCATTTTTCTCAATTGACATTGTTTACACAAGACATTGTTAGGTTTCTTCAATTTTGGAAAACCTCTTACTCTTTTCATTTAGTAATGTTAACCAAATTTTTAAAATTTACATGACATAACCTCTTGTTCCATAACCATATATCCTCATATTTTTCAAACAAACATGGCACATCAGATAAATCTAAATAGAACAAGCTACCTCTTGTTTGGTCACCACTTCCAATTAGTTCACCATCAACATGAAATATCTTGGCCTTTCTATAATGAAATTCATCTTTGTATCCTAATTTTTTTTACTATGAAATACTCAACAAATTATAGTTAAGTTCTTCAACCCAATAAAAATTGTCACACTTGATCTTGTCACTTAGTTAGATTGATCCTTTACCTTTCACAAGACATGGAACATCATTACCAAATTTAATACAACTATCCTTGTATAGTCCAATATTTTCAAATTTATGTCTATCACTAATTGTGTGATTTGAACAACCACTATCAATTATCCACCTCTTTTATTCACATAAGAGATTAATACAGTTTTCTTGTCTTCATTAGAATCTTCTTTCATAGCAACATAGACTACCTTTTCATCATTACTTTCATATTCTCTATCAATTTCTTTTTTAGCAATGTGACAAGATTTCTTACCTTTGTCTCTGTATTTCTTATTTCTCTTGTTGTCTCGGTCATCTCTTCTTCCTTTGTACTTTATTTCTCTCTTATCATCTTTGTCTTCTCTATCAAGACATCTTGTAGCAATATGACCAACTTTTATGTATAAAAAAAATATTATAGGAAGTTTACCTTTGTATTTTCCTTTGCCTCTTGAAGGTCTTCTAGTCATCAATGCTTCAAGTTCATCAAGTTCATCATTAGAATTATCACTAGCACTTTTCACATATTTTCCTTTTCCTTTCTTACTAAGAACCAATTGTGATTTAAAAGAAGATTCAACAGAGGTAGTAGTGAAGTCATCAAAATATAACATCTCAAAAGTAATAATCCTACCAATCAAACCTTCAAGAGTTAGGTCATTACTTGGAGTACATCTTAGTTCTTGTATTGTCAAAACCCTAATAGGATAAGTAGGAAGTAGAGCTCTTAATACCTTACTTATTACAGTTTCATCATCAATCTTTCTATTAAGACCTCTAATAGAATTAACAACCTTTTTTATTCTTGCATAGTACTAAAGTCTTGGTTTTATCTAAGATTTTATCTAAGTGTGTGGTATCAGAGCCATTGGTTTAAAATTTAGGGTATCTTCTATGCAGTCAGTATCTATCCATTTCTAGTCACAAATTGGGATATTATTTAAGCATGAAGAGTTCATCTCTATAGGGTTACACTTTGTGTTGGGATTTGAAAATTTTATTACCCTTTTATCTATTCTATTATTGGTACTTGTTTTATCTCTCCTGTAAAACCCCTGTAAGTGCCTCAGTCTATCCATTATCTCAATTTGTAAAAGAGAATGGCTGAGTTCCACATAACTACTACTCAAGATGGTATTGAAAGAGTTAATGAAGCCTTTATGGAAGGATTCTTTGAAGCTCCCAAAATGCAGCTGAGCAATGGAGATTTGAACATTGAAGAAAAATTTTAGACATACAGACTTGTGAAAAGGTCTTATCTAGGCAAGTAAGTACATATACTCCACTTGAATTAAATCCTAGTAGTGTTTATAAGAAGAGTACATATACTTCCAATAAATTGAGGAATTTTTTTGTCTAAATCTACTTTCAAGTCAATTGTTATTCCTTGCATGAGAATAGTAGAACTCACACTAGAATATGATCCTGCCCAAACTTACCAGACCAAAATGTTACCATCTTCCCTCTAGAAGAAATTGAATATATTCAAAGTCATAGGGAAATGAATTTCTTACATTTTGGTGCTATTCAAGTAACCATAGGATCATTGGTGCCTGAAAATAGACATTCTGTCTGTTACTTAGCCTTGTATGATAGAAGACAAGTCGATTACAACCATACGTGCCAATTATCTAGTTTATCTAGAATGACAAAAAATTCGGCGTATTTTTTATACTATCCTAATTTGATAGTAGCTACCAAAGACAAGTCCTATCCTAAAGTTAAATATGGTTCATTGAACTATTGGGGTGTGTTTAGCTCACTGTATGGTATGAATATGTTTGGTATCTTTAAGTATGCATCTATCCTGATACAAGTCCTATATAGCTTAACAAATATACATAATCCTACCATATTACATAATTTTCCTTATGCTAGGACCCTAAATGGAGAAGTCCAAACTATTAGAAGCAACGAAACTAGTTCATCATATATCGTAGAATGAGATAAATATCTTACCTAGATCCCTGTCCATGAAACTGACAAATCCATTTGTCCCTGATTCACCATTCATAGATGTCCATTCCTCTTTCAGCTCACATAGTAGTACCTATAGCAAGAAAAAATCCCAACTCTATGTAGAAGTTGAGGATGAAGCACAACTAAATACTGGTCCTCAGATCCCTAAGATCCCTCAACCAGTACAAGCTAGAACCAGTAAGGGAAAAGAGAAGTTAAAAATAGATCATCCTTTTGTCCATATGGTCAAATCCCTTACCAAGAGTTGAAACTCTCAAATGGTATAAGGAACAAGAAAACACATATTATCTGAATGGTAGATAGCCGCCTATAAAGGGATAATTTAGACATGAATATGGGACAATTTCTACATTTCAATATGCTTTCCAACCTAAGAGTGCTAAAGAAAAGGAACCCTCTTTTGATTACAAACACAAGAATTTTATTGGAAAATTTTGTGATCATCTACAACAAAACATTGATGATCTTTGTACAGATCTCATTTCTCTCAAGGAGTCTTTAGCTACCTTGAATACTAATGTACAAAATATTGGTAATATAGCTATAGAAAACCATACTGAAATAGTTGAAACTAAGGGCTCATTAAGCAAAATTAAGTTGCAAATAGAATAGCTCTTGAATAATGTACATAAGAATGCTGATGAGTTAAAAGTTGTTACAACCCATGTAGAACATACACAAAAAAATCATGATAACCTAGTCAATAGTACTTCACATGTAGATCATTCTTTACAAGATTTGACTACATCCTTAGATTGGCTAGTTCATCAAGAGAAACAGCCTGCTCAGACAGCCTTAGTGCTACCCATATCTCTGCAAGCTCTAGAGAAGCGCTCTCGAAGAGATTACCTGCTAACGATGTAGACAAGCTACAATATATAACCATGGTATTTAGATATTGACAATGATGATGATCCTAAACAAAAAATTGAAAGTTGGATCAATACTTTTCTGATCATAGGAACATTGTCTGGAACTGATCAAGACAATACCTGTAGATTTGTTATTAATTATTTATGGGGCATAACTAGAGCATGGTGGAACAACAAGATAGCTGCTGAAAAGGATGCCAAAGTCTATCAAAAGTTTGTACTTCAAACTATTATTGATCCTGCAAGCAATACTATATGGCAACAAGTTCAACTAGTCCACATCAATTGTTTGAAGAATGAGTTAGTTAATGAGTTTTGCCTGAAACTAACAAATAAACATGAAAGGATAATCAAGGACATACTCCAAATGAAGTGCTATGATTTAAAGGACTTCTTTGCATACTCAAAGCATTTTAGAAAGCTTCTGTATCAATTAACTAGTGAAGAACAAGTCACTTTGGCAAAAACAAAATATCTTGAAGGTTTACCTTATAATATTTTAGATAAGGTCATGCAGTATTTGGATCTCTGATCCCTAACCATCAAAGAGTGTCCCATTCATGATCTCATCCAATTTTCCAAGGACCAAATTCTCTAGTTTATTGATAACCTATAAATACTAGCAAAAGTTTACAAAGCATGAAGCACAACACATTGCTCCAATCCATTCTCTTTTACAAATTGAGATAATGGATATACTAAGGCATGTACAAGGGTTTTACGGGAGAGATAAAATAAGTACCAATAACAGAATAGATAAAAGGGTAATAAAATTCTCAAATCCCAACACAAAGTGTAACCCTATAGAGATGAACTCTTTGCGCTTAGATAATATCCCAATTTGTGACTAGAAATTGACAAATACTGATTGCATAGAAGATACCCTAAATTTTAAACCAATGGCTCTGATACCACAAAATTTTTGTTCAAGATGGTATTGAAAGAGTTAATGAAGCCTTTATGGAATGATTCTTTGAAGCTCCCAAAATCTAGGCAATCGACGAAGATTTGAACATTGAAGAAATTTCAAACATACAGACTTGTGAAAAGGTCTTAGCTAGGCAAGTAAGTACATATACTCCTCTCAAATTAAAGCCTAGCAGTGTTTATAAGAAGAGTATGTATAATCCTAGTAAATTGAATAATTTTTTGTCTAAATCTACTTTCAAGTCAATTATTATTCCCCGCATGAGAATATTAGAACTAACACTAGAATATGATCCTGCCCAAACTTGAAATGTTACCCATCTTCCCTCTAGAAGAAATTGAATATATTTGAAGTCATAAGGAAATGAATTTCTTACATTTTGGTGCTATTCAAGTAACCATAGGATCATTGGTGCCTGAAAACATACATCCTGTCTATTACTTAGCCTTGTGTGACAAAAGACAAGTTGATTAAAACCATGTGTGCCAATTATCTAGTTTATCCAGAATGACAAAAAATTCAGTGTGCTTTTTATACTATCCTAATTTGATAGTAGCTACCAGAGACAAGTCCTATCCTAAAGTTAAATATGGTTCATTGAACTATTGGGGTATGTTTAGCTCACTATACAATATGAATATGTTTTGTGCCCTTAAGTATGCTTCTATCCAGATACAAGTCTTGTATAGCTTAACAAATACAAATAATCCTGCCATATTAGATAATATACCTTATGCTAGGACCCTAAATAGAGAAGTCCAACTTTAGAAAGGTCATGCTAATACTATAGATATCTGAGCAAGATGGAAACTTGATTGGATGAAAAATGTTAAGCCTAGACTGTTAGAAGCAACCAAACTAGTTCATCATATATTCGAAAATGAAATAACTATCTTACCTAGATCCCTATCCATGAAATCGACAAATCCATTTGTGCCTGATTCACCATTCATAGATGCCCGTTCCTCTTTCAGCTCACATAATAGTACCTCTAGCTAGAAAAAAACCCAACTCTATGTAGAAGTTGAGGATGAAGCACCACTAAATATTGGTCCTTAGATCCCTGAGGTCCTTGAACCAGTACAGGCTAGAACTAGTAAGGGAAAAGAGAAGTTAAAAAGAGATCATCCTTTTGTCCATATGGTCAGTCCCTTACCAAGAGTTGAAACTCTCAAATGGTATAAGGAATAAGAAAACACATATTATTAGAATGGTAGATGGCTGCCTATAAAGGGACAATTTAAACATGAACATGGGACAGTTTCTATGTTTCAATATGCTTTCCAATCCAAGAGTGTTGAAGAAAAGGAACCCTCTTCTGATCACAAACACAAGAATTTTATTGGAAAATTTTGTGATCATCTACAACAAAAAATCGATGATCTTTGTACAGATGTGATTTCTTTCAAGTAGTCTTTAGCTACCTTGAATACTAATGTACAAAAGCTTGGTAATATAGCTATAGAAAACCATACTAGAATAGTTGAAACTAAGGACTCATTAAGCAAAATTAAGTTGCAAATAGAATAACTCTTGAATAATGTACATAAGAATGCTGATGAATTACAAGTTGATACAACCCATGTAGAACATACACAACAAAATCATGATAAACTAGTCAATAGTCTTTCACATGTAGATCATTCTTTGCAAGATTTGACTACATCCTTAGATTGGCTAGTTCATCAAGAGAAATAGTCTGCTTAGATAGCCTTAGTGCTACCCACATCTCTGCAAGCTCTAGAGAGGTGCTCGTGAAGAGATTGCCTATTAATGATTTGGACAAACTACAATATATAACCCTAGTATTTAGATATTGACAATGATGATGATCCTAAACAAAAAATTGAAAGTTGGATCAATACTTTTCTGATCATAGGAACATTGTTTGGAACCAATCAAGACAATACCTGTAGATTTTTTGTTAATTATTTATGGGGCATAACTAGAGCATGGTAGAATAGCAAGAAATATATTGGAAAAGATGCCAAAGTCTATCAAAAGTTTGTACTTCAAATTGTTATTGATCCTACAAGCAATACTGTACAACAAAAAGTTCAACTAGTGCCCATCAATTGTTTGATGAATGAGTTAGTTAATGAGTTTTTCCTAGAACTAACAAATAAACATGAAAGGATAATAAATAACATACTCCAAATGAAGTGTTGTGATTTAAAGGACTTCTTTGCATACTCAAAGCATTTTAGAAAGCTTTTGTATCAATTAACTAGTGAAGAACAAGTCACTATGGCAAAAACAAAATATCTTGAAGGTTTACCTTATAATAATTTAGATAAGGTCGTGTAGTATTTGGATCTTTGATTCTTGATCCTAAAAGAGTGTCCCATTTCTAATCTCATCCAATTTGCTAAGGACCAAATTCTCTAGTTTATTGATAACTATAAATACCAGTAGAAGTTTACAAAGCATGAAGCACAACACATTGCTCCTACTTTCCTTGAAAATTTTGGCTACAATCCTTTCACCAAAACCCAATGCCGTGTAACCAAATAGCGCCATAAGCACAAGAAAATCCATTTTCAACCTCACACTTTTCCTCACTGTAAGTCATATGCACCTAAGGATCACTTTCTTTGCAAGCATTCTCATCCTCATCCATAGTCCAATCAGATTATGTGCTATATCTGTAATAAACCTGGTCATAAAGCCCTTGATTGCCACTACAAAAATAAAGCTATTAAAGTTGTTTACTTTGATCTAACCATAGCAGTGGGGTGGTATTTAGTATATGAAGAAGAAGATCTTTACATGCAATATAATATTTTTGAACCTATCTTAGAGGATGCAAAAGAAGTTCTTGAAGAAGATGAAGAACTTCTAGAAGATCTTGCCAACACTTTGCAAGCTATGGAACAATAGCTTGAAGCAAAAGAACATGAGGATTTACCTGGTGTATACATGAACCATTCCAGATGAGGACAAGGTTGATTCAATAACTGGTAAAATAGTAACAAAAAATGAAGAAGAAGTTATAAATGGTAGTACAATGACTATGAAGATGATGGAGATGAATAGGTCTATTCTTCCTGTTACTACTAGCAACAATAGCCACCAAAAATGTCATATTAGCCACCTTTCTAGAAGAAGCCTCAATTTGACAACCTTCCAGAAAAATTCCAGAACTTGAACATGTATCAAAATATGAAGCATTCTGAACAAGTATGTCAACAAGCCCCTATATTCAATCTTGTCACAATAGAACAAAAGTAGAGAAAATTCTAAAAGTCTAAATCTCAACTAGACCCCATTGTGCAAGCTCTAAATACATACCAAAATATCTCCACTCCTAGGACAATAATTTGCAGTAAACATTCTAATGTTATTATCAGGGATATAGATGAAGGACCCTCCTACTCTAGTTTAAGTGTTGATGAATTCTCCTCTAAGATCCAGGAAGAATATGAAGATGAAGAAATTATCAATCTTAATATTCTTGATCCAAGTATAGCAAGAATGGTGATGACCATCTTACCTAAACCTACTCCAAGATTAGAACCACAATACTTAGTACATCTCCTTATAGGAAAATTTTCCTAGTATATTAGTGTTGTAATAAATGGCAAACAATATGATGCCCAAATTGACATTGGAGCCTCTCTCTCTTTCTGTAAGAGGTAAATCCTTAATAATTGGGAATAGCTAATAGAAAAAACTATGTATACTTCCTGTGATGTCCAAGGCAACCAATTTAGCTATGATAAATATTTCCACCAACAAGCCTTGCAAATAGAAGGGAAAACCTTTAAATGTGATTTCTTTGCCATACTGCTTGGAGGAAACTTTATAGATAGGTATACCCCTTATGGCTATACAATAAAAAGTATTATGTTTACCCTATAAGGAGAAAAGATAAGCACTCCTAGATTGGTATATGCAATAGAAAAAAATCCCTCTGTTAATATGATCTAGACTACAGAACCTCTTGAAGACTTAAAAGCCTTGATCATATAGAATGTTTGTTCTGACGATCCATAGAAATTTTGGTAAAAATAAATGCTAGAAATGGAAATAAAGATCAAGCCTGAAGCAAAGATGAAGAGCACAAAAAAGATTCCTATTCTAGCACATGACTATGATGATATGCAACAAGCACTCGAAGAGCTCAAAAAAGGGAAGTATATTATTAATTCTCAGTCTAATTTTAATTGCTATGCATTCATGGTTAATAAGGAATCAAAGAAGAAGAGAGGAAAGAAAAGAATGGTTATTAATTATAAACCATTAAATGATATAACTATTCCATTCCCTTATCCAATACTAGATAAGTCTTATCTATTACAAAAGGTTGCTAACTCTAAGATCTTCTCACAATTTGACTGTAAATTAGGTTTTTACCAAATCCATGTAAAGAAGGAAGATCAACATAAGATCGCATTCAACTGCCCATTCAAACACTTTGAATGGACTGTCATGCCATTTAGCTTGATGAATGTACCATCCTACTTCCAGGAGAGAATGGATAAAATTTCAATGGCTGCAATGATTTTCTTTGTGTCTATATAAATGACATTTTAATCTTTAGCAAAGACATTAATGAGCATAGGTCTCATCTAAATATTTTTTATAAATTATGTCTAGATTCTAGGATTTTTCTATCCCTGTCAAAAATTCAGTGGTGTCAAGACTCTTGTAAGTTTTTAGGTATGGTAGTTAAAACAGGACAACTCAAGGTTCAACCTTCATATTAAGAATAAGATCCTTGAATTTCAGCCTCCATTAAATACTAAGGAGATACAAGGATTCTTAGGTATATTAAATTATGTAAATAATTTCTATCCAAATGTAGGTTTTGACTGAGAACCCTTACAATAGCTTCTTACCAAGAAAAAACCACAATGGTTAGCAATCCACACTGAAGCAGTCCAGAAGATCCAACACAAGATAAAAAATCTTCCCACATTGACAGTGAAAACTACTCAGGACTTCATCTTATATACAAATGCTTCTGATGTAGCATGGGGAGGATATCTATTTTTTGTCAAGGATGATAAAGAATACATCATTGAATACATCGGTGGAATATTTCCTGTAGATATCAAAAAATGGATTTCTTTTGATAAGGAAATTTATGATGTTATTTTTCATCTCAAGAAATTTGCATTAAGATTGATGCATCTACCAAAATTTATCATTCACATAGACTATACCAGATTCCTTACTTTTAAGGAAAAGGATCATGGAAAGAAGGATGGAAGAGGGAAATATTTTTTCTGGCAAGCATATCTGAACTAGTATAATTATGAAGTCCAACATATCCCAGGAAAGAAAAACATTGTTGTAGACTATCTCAGTCGACAAGTTCCTAAAGTCTTTATGGTTAATCCCTCTTAGCCTCATTATGGTTTTCACATAGAAAAAAAAGTTCAATGTCCTTTTTCTTCCCTACATTATATTGCCCAAAGGAAATGTTTGCTCCAAGGAATGAACCAAAAAATTTTCCATTCTACAAAATACACCATTGATACCCTGGTAAATTTGGGAATTATGACACAACTAGAATATCTCAATAGTGATGATAGTGGAGAATTCACTATTCTTCAAATTCATAATGATCACCAATATCTATTATTTTTTGATGTTGTTTGAAGACCTTTCTTCACATGGTGGATCCAATGTGTGGCCCCACGTAATCAGCAATTAATTGATTTCTTTAATTATGCTAGACTAGACAAGGTTAATCCTAATCATCCTCTTGATCTTGAAGTTTGTGTTTGTGTCATTACATAGATGCACCTACGATGGGAATCTTATTTTGCTCCCACTTACAATATGATGATCGACGTGATTGGAATATTCTTCACCCGTCTACTTTATTGGAAATGTGGAGACCACTCACATGGGAGGATGTGTTTGATCATGGTGAATTGACCCCTACTCTGCCATCACCAGCTAGCTCATCAAGTGGAAGTATGGGTGGTTAGTGTGAATCTACTTTTGTAAGTTGTCGTCACTGTCATACTTTAAGGACATACCACCTTACCCGGTCATCAAGTTCCTAGTAATTTTTACCTACTAAGATAGTTATAAATAAGTCCTTGTGGAAGCATAGAGGGGATTGAGTCATTAAGCTTTCCTTATGAGTTTAGAGCCTGTATTAGTCAATCAACAAGTAAAGAGTATGCTCTTCTCTGCATAGAGAATCAGAAATTAGACTTTGCAGTCCAAGTCTTTTCTCTGTATGTATTGAGATATATATTAAGGAATATTGAAGCTGTAGCCATTCAACCAATAGACTCTGTCACTAGTTCTTCTCAAGCTTTTATCTAGTTTTTAAGTATTGGTTTTATCTAAGCTTTTATCTAAGTGTGTGGTTTTAATTAGATGAGAACTATGCTCATCAGTGTCTTTGCTAAAGATTAAAATGTCATCTATATAGACACAAAGAAAATCATTGCAACCATTGAAAATTTTATCCATTCTCTCCTAGAAGTAGGATGGTGCATTCATCAAGCTAAATGGCATGATAGTCCATTCAAAGTGTTTGAACAGGCAACTGAATGCGATCTTATGTTGATCTTCCTTATTTACGCGAATCTAGTAAAAACCTAATTTACAGTCAAACTGCATGAAGATCTTAGAGTTAGCAACATTTTACGATAGATAAGACTTATCTAGTATTGGATAAGGGAATGGAATAGTTATATCATTTAATGGTTTATAATTAATAACCATTCTTTTCTTTCCTCTCTTCTTCTTTGATTCCTTATTAACCATGAATGCATAGCAATTGAAATCAGACTAAGAATGAACAATATACTTCCCTTTTTTGAGCTCTTTGATTGCTTGTTACATATCATAATAGTCATGCATTAGAATAGGAATCTTTTTCCCACTCTTCATCTTTGCTTTAGGCTTGATCTTTATTTCCATTTCTAGCATTTCTTTTTCCCAAAATTTCTATGGATTGTTAGAAAAAATATTTTGTATGATCAAGGCTTTTAAGTCTTCAAGAGGCTCTATAGTTTGGATTAGACTATATTTCCACCTTCTATCATTCTCATCTCATCAAACTTGCCTCTCAAGGATTTTGATTTTGCTCTTAGGACATTATCATCTCCTCCATAGATGGTCTACAGTGTATCCCATATTTCTTTTTCATTTTTGTAAGTTTTAATGTCATCAAATTCGGTATAGTTTAGGGATGGTTAAATCTCCAACATTGTCTGATTGTGTTCTTGCTTCTCTTTTAGCTGCTAAGTCATCAAAGGAAGAATTGTTATCTCCACATATGCATTGTCTACAAATACAATGTATTGCACCATCACCAATTGTAGCTAGATGTAGTCTCATCAAAATTTGTTCTCTTTGTTTTGTCTTGGCACTTCCTTTTTGTACATCTTGGTTTTTAGTTTCAAGCACCTTTAAACTTTCCTCTACAAGCATCACAACTCTGATACCAATCAATTGTTATAATATTTATAATAACTGAATGGGGGGCAGGGGGGAGGTTGAATCATTTATCAAAGGTCCAAATGCACCAATTGAACAAACAAAAAATTAAACTACTTTAAATCTTAACATTTCATAGCTTGGTCTCTATAGTCAACTTTCAGTAACATTTACAAGAAGTCAACTATCCTAAATATATCATACTTGTAGAATGTAAACATCATCAGTAAATAACCACAAATAACACCCACATAATTTTGACACTAGGATTTAATGTGCAAATCAAATTTGGGAACAACCACTAGTAACATGTCACCAATCTTTTCACTCTTCTAAAGTGAGCTCTAGTAGGATCCAAGCTTGTTTAAGGTTACAAAAAAAACTGTTAAATGTGACCTTGTTAAAGGATCTAATCACCATATTAGGAGTGGCCTTGTTAGAGGAATTTAGAACATTCCATTAGAATGTCAACTTGATTAAAGAATTTACAAATGATTGTTCTAGGTTAACCTTAATTAAAAGCTTTCAAACTGATATAATGGTTATAAAGTAATGAAAAAGTTCTGATCTATCAACCACAACTCACTTTGCAATTATAGATCTCAATTTGACTCAAATGTTGATCCATTGTCTGGCCTTCATTGCCATCTTAGTCTCTAATTTTCTTGGTAACTCTTAATATATTTACACTTCTCCTCTTCTCAAGTCTTCTCAAAGTTCACCAATAAATCTCATCAACAATTTCTTGAACCTCATTAGGTTAGCCCTTTTACCCCCTTAAATAGGTAATTCTAATATTTTTCCATTTAAACACCACTATAGATCTTAGGGTTAAGTCAGATTCATCGAATCCTTCCAACATTTTGTCTCCTCTTTTTTGTTCTAGAAACTACTCCAAACTTCTCCTTGAATTCTTTCATAGAAATGTGTAAACATATTTTCCCTTGATTTAAATGGTTCAGATCACCCATCCTTATCTTCAACATGCATTCAATATCCCAAGAAATCAACTCTTTCGACTAGAAATTATGATTTCTCATAAGTGGTCAAAATGTTGTTCCTTGACTGACACTACGTTCAAACACTCAATCATCACTACATTACTTTGTCTCTACTAAAATTTCTTCTCAACACATATACTACTGCTCGGTCAACACTATTTTTATTTAGCACTTATTGGTGCTTGGTCTACATTAGCATCACTTGACATTTATTTAAAGTTCCTTAATATTCTTCTTTGTTTCTCAATCAAGCTTATGCATATGATATATTTTTTATCACTTCTTTAAGGCTTTCGTAAAAACTATCTTCTCTACTTGTAATGTGATTAAACAATCACTTTATCTTGTCAAAGTCTAACTAATCAAGTGCACATTGTAGTTATCTTCTCCATAACTCAACATTTCCTATAGGTACTTTTGTTATGATCATCTTCTCAAATCCTCTTCACCAATCAAATAGATATGACACTTAAATTAGATAGAAAACTATCTCACCAATAAGATTTGATATCAATGACAACATAAAAATTATTCCAATTGTATTTTCTAATTGGTAAAACTAATATTGATGATGTTTACTTTGTTTATGGATTGAAATATAATCTTTGAGTGTTGGAAAATTAGTTGAAAAAGGATATTAATTGTAGTTCATAGAGAAGACATGCATTATGAAGGACAAGAATGTTAAGATGATTGGTACTAGCACAAGATCCAAGAGTAATCTTTTTTAGTTGAATCCTATTGAGATGGCATATTTGGTTTCTAAGGTTGACAATAGTTGGTTATGAAATAAAAGGTTTTGTCACATAAACTTTGATAATATTGTGAAAGAAAGTACTACATTCGCAGTGAGAGATTCTCCTAAAATGATGAATCCTACTAATGTTGTATGCAAATAATGTGTTATGGATAAATAGAAGAAATGTTATTTTCCTACCAATAAGTTTACTACAACAACAAAGTTAGAGATTGTTCACATAGATATGAGTGGTCTTATAAAGACAAGAAGATTCTATTGTGAAAGGTATTTCATGATTCTTGTTCATGATTTTACTAGGATGATGTGGGTAGCATTTTTTAGAGAAAAGTATGAATCATTTGAGAAGATTAAGTTGTTCAAGAATAGATTTGAGAATGAATTTGGATTGAAGATTAAATGTCTAAGACTGATAGAGGTGGAGAATTTACTTCAAATGTGTTTAATACTTTTTGTGAAGTGAATAGTATTAAGAGACAACCTTCAACCCCTAGAACACCCAAGTAGAGTGGTATAGATGAGAGAAGAAATATGTATGTAGAAGAAGCAGTAAGAGATATGAAACTTGAAAATGATATATCAGAGACATTCGAGAGAGAAGTAATAAATACAACATTATACAAAATGAATAGAGCACAAATTAGAAAAGGTACAATCAAGACTCCTTATGAATTATGGTTTAGGCATGCACCATCAGTAAAGTATTTCAAAATATTTGGAAGCAAATGTTATATCAAGTGAGATGATAATATTGGAAAGTTTGATGCAAGAAGGAATAGAGGCATGTTCTTTAGTTATTCATTGAAAATAAAATCTTATAGATGTTTTAATTAGATGACTAAGACTATTGTTGAGAGCACAAATGCTAAAGTGGATGAGAAGTTTGATGTTCAAGAAAGAATACCCAATTACATTTATGATAAAGAAGATACTCCTAAGACTAATCAAGAAAATGTTGAATTGTTTTATGAAACTAACAATGATTTTTAGAATGAGATTCAAGTTGTGGAATAAAGAGAAGAACCAAGATCTAAACATAGAGTTGAAGTAAGAGTAGAGATAATGATAGAAAACAAGAATTTGGCAAAGAATCACCTTATTGATTAGATTATTGGAAGCAAAGAAAAAGGATTTATCATAAGAAATAAAGTACATGAAGTGTTGTGTTTGATTTCTCAAGTTAAACCTAAAACTATTGACAAAGCTTGCAAGGATGATATTGGATTCAAGCAATGAAGGAAGAACTAGATTAGATTGTGAAGAATGAGACATGGGAATTAGTTCCTAGACCTAAGAATGAAAGTGATATAGGAACTAAATGGACTTTCATAAATAAGATGAATGCACAAGAAAAAGTTTTCACAAAGAAAGAAAGATTGGTATGCAAAGGATATTCATAACAAGAAGGTATAGACTATGAAGAGATATTTGCACCTATTGCTAGAATTGAAGTAGTAAGAATTTTCTTAGCTTATGCAACTAATACAAAATTCAAAGTGTATCAGATGGATGTGAAGTCAACATTTCTAAATGGAGAACTTGAAGAAGAAGCATACATTGAGCAACCTAAAGGATTTACTTTGACAAAAGAAGGATATATGGTATGCAAGTTGAAGAAGATATTATATGAACTAAAGCAAGCACCTAGAACTTGGTATGAATGGTTGTAAAAGTATTTGGAAAAAATAGGATTTGCTAAAGGTACTACAGATAGTAACTTTTATCTAGAAGAAATTGAGAATGGTCAATTGATCATTGTGATATTTGCGCATGATATAATTTTTGGAGATGATGATGAAGCAAGTGACAATTTTGTTGATGAAATGAAGAAGAAATTTGAGATGATCATGATTGGTGAGATTAAATATTTCTTGGGTTTGTAGATTGTGCATAACAATGAAGGTATTTACATTTCTCAAACTAAGTATTTGAAAGGCTTATTGAAGAGCGAAAAGTTGTAATCCTATTGGTACACCTATGATAACTTGTCACAATTTATCTAGCAAAGATGAGATACCTAATATTGAGGAAAAACACTACAAATCTATGACTATAGGATTAGAATATTTGACTCACACAAGACCAGATATAGCTAATGCAGTTGGTATAGTAGGAAGATTTCAAGTTAATCTTAAGGAATAAATTTATGCAATAGTAAAAAGAATATTCATATATTTGAAGGTTACACCTGATTTTGGATTGTGCTATGACAAATCCAATGACTTTACTCTATGCACATATATTGATGCGAACTGGGCAGGCAATATGGTTGACAAAAAGAGTATAAGTGATGGAGCATTTTTCCTTAGAGGAAGATTGGTTTCTTGGCTAATCAAGAAATAAGACTATATTTCATAGAGTATGACAGAAGTAGAATATATAACAAAAACAAATAATTGCAATGAAATCATGTAGATGAAATAGATGCTAAAGAATATTGGGATAGAATTTCTAGAATCTGTTATCATACATTGTGACAACACAATTACAATGAGTATGTCTAAGAATCATGTGTTACATTCTAAGACAAAGCACATATCTATTAAGTATCATGTTTTGAGATAGAAATTTATAGAGAAATAGATCATACTAGAATATGCTAGTACAAAGGAGAAAATTTTAGATATATTTACAAAGCCTTTTCCTAAGGATACATTTGAGTATTTGAGAGGTATGCTTGGGGTTATGCCCCTGCCCACTTTAGAGTAGATGATGTAGAGAATGCGTCATGCTAGTGGTATATAAAACCATTGTTTATCTAGACTCAATGTTGATACTTCCTTTATGGGGGAGTATCTGTGTTTGAGAAAATCCATAAAGGGCTCTTGGTAGATGGTATTCAACATTGTATTTAGACATTTGATCTGATTAAAGATATTGAGCAATAGATTAACATAATAATGCCTTTATTATTGATGTAAATAGGGGAGAGAGTGCATGAAAAACATCTCCTAGGAATAAGGAGAGGGAATGCATGTAAAGATAATAATATAGTATGGGGGAGATAAGTATATCAATGGGGGAGAAAAAACATTGATGAAGAGTTGTTCTTGAGAGATTCAAATTTTATTGATGAAGATGATTTGAAAAGATGAGAGCAGAAACAACAAAGTATGTTTGGTATTCTTGGAACTTAGATGTTTTTCATTTGTCATCAATGCCAAAGTGGGAGATTACTAGCATGAATGGTGATGATATTCCTATGGGGGAGTATCCTAGCATTGCTAGAGAATTGTAGAGATTGATAACATGATTGTTGTAATACCCCAAAATTGGCTCATTTGCCATTATACCAATTCTGGTCTATTTTGATCAATTCTAGGACCTATTCTAATAGTCAATTCTCATTTTGATTGTCGCTATTTGACTTAATTATCAGATGCATAAAAACCTAATCTGCATTCATCATGCTTATTATTTAATTCCTATAGTATTTACTCATATTAGTCACATTGAAACCTATTAATTAGCATTTAATTTAATTATTAGGTATTTATACTTTAATTAAATTAAATTATATCTTAAGGTTGATGTACTAAGGAATTAAATTTATTTAATTTAATAAATATGCCTATTCTAATTAATTGAATGAAATTATTTAATTAAATAAGAAAAGGTATTTATGAGGTCTTATCTCATTTTATTAAATTAAATATCTTTCCTAATTCTACTCTTCAGTTCTAAATGGAAACTATGAGTGAACTCTCTCTCGAGTTGGAAAAAATCTAGTTAACTTGCTCTCACACTTATGACAAGTTTAGTTAACTACTCATCACACTTAGATCATAAACAATCTACTTCATTTGCACAAGGAAGTTTCCATCTTAACTGAATTTTCGCTTCAATCCTGATTGTCGATCCAAGTTGATCTCACTCGTTGATGGATTCCAAGAATTCTATTTAAGGGACTCATAATTTCTCATTACAGAGGTTGAATCTTATTGCTATCAAAACTCTGCTAAATTGTGCACTTATTTACTCATTATTAGCATACACTTCCATTTCTTAGATTAAGAATCATTCTAGTATTAATATGCATACATTTAGCTAATCTTGCTTTATATGTTCTTAGATTAAATGCATATCTCATGTTAGAATAATTTCATTCATATAGATTAATTGTATTTAAATCCTTCATTCTTAGAGGGTCTGGCTGCTTACACCTCGAATCTGAGGATATATAATAAGAAAAATCCCTTTAGATAGAAGACAACAAATCGGCTTGCAGGGCTAATCTTGGATGAACAATCTCATGTTCATTCCAGGATGAATCCACAAATAAAGACCATGTTGAAGTGTCTATAAGGTTCAAAGGCCCACAATTCACATGTACAATTTTGTATTGTATTGATGAATATGTTTGTCATTGATGCCAACATACTAAGAAGATTGGTAGAGTAACAGACAATGTTTGAGATCATATGGTTCAAGGATTGAAGATGAGGTCAAGTATGGTTAGGGACATGTTCTAAAATATGTCTTTATGTTGTGGTTAAGTGTGCATTCCAAGAGTCAAAGATTGGTAGCAACTATCTGAGATTTACAGAAGAGAGTATACAAACAAAGTTCTTGAGAAGTGGTTCTAGTAATTGGATTATATCTCCTAACAAGGATAGAATCTAATTGAGTGTAGTTAGGTAGAGATAGAAGACACCCTGATGATGATGTTGGAAAGTGCATGAAGTTCAAGGTGACATGTGTGAAATATTTGTAAAGATTGTGAGTTGATAGTGTTATGTAATTATGAAAAGATGTAATGAAGTATGTTTTATTTTATCTTAATGAAGTCTTATTGTAATTTTTAATTGAGAAAGCCTCAAGGCTGACTCAAAGAATTATTTTATGGATTTCATATAAAGGAAGTATTATTTTCTTTGTTGAGATGTGAAATTATTAAGTCAATTTGTGAAGTATATTAGTACATGTGAGTAAGCAATCTAAAGGATTATTGTAATATGAGTTTGTAGATCTACTATTGAGATTTGAGAAGTGTTTGGTGTAGAAGAGGCATGATAAGAGAAATCAAAAGAGTTTTATTTGATGAGATAAATAGTATTTATATTATTCTAAAATGAATAATATAGAGGCTAGTTGGACAATTAGTTTGGTGGTCTTGCCATTGAGGTTGTTTGGACAATGTCCTTCTGCCTTCCATAACTCCTAACAAAGTTTGAATCTCCTCATAGGGATTCAAAGACTTCTAATAGGGACTGATATGTACTAAATGTATTTCATTAGCTCCTAGAAAAGTCCATCCTCTTAAAAAGAACTTATATATTAGTACGTCATTTTGTGGGTAGTATCCCTACCAGGGTTTTCGCTCTGATCAAGGCTTTCCCTAGTTAACATATCTTGTTCTATTGTGTATGTTTATCTTCCTATGGTTGATATTTATATTAATCACATATTTGAGATTTAATAAGGTTGATACAAGTTGTATTGATTCACCCCCCTCTCACTTATCTTGGTAGACTTTACTTTCTAATAATACCAACACTGACAATGTTATGCACATGCTTCAACTTGTTGATGAGAGCACTAACATGATGAGACCAAAGTCTGATGATGAACCTAACTATGACATCGATGGCAAGAGACCTAAGGTTATCAATAGAGTTGATGATCCCACTTATTTCTCTCATAGTGAAAGACTAAATTTCGTCACTAGGTGTCAACCTAGGGTTGTCCTTAACATTGCAAATCCTTCCAAGCATTTGAATCCTAAGAAAGTGGGGTCTTCCTTGTCTAAGAAAACATCTAATACTTCTATGTCCACTTATGATCTTGTTGATCAATTGCAATGTACTCCCTTATAAATCTCCATCTTTGAGATGCTAGAGTTATATCCTCTGCATAAGGAGATCTTAGAGAAAGTGTTATGAGAAGCTACTGACCCTACTAAAATTGATGTGGATAAGTTCCAAGATATGGTCAACCATAATTCCACTCCCCTAACTTTTTTTGAAGAATATGATAAAGCACTTATCCATCCACATAACCTTGCACTCCATATCAAAGTCCAAATATATCATACCCAAGTTAGGCCTGTGTTGATAGAAAATGGTGAGAGGTTGAATATCATTTCCTTCGATGCTGTGCAACAATTGGGTCTCTTTGAATTTTCTATTGAACCTAGATGAAAGATTACTATCAAGGCTTATGACAAAGTTGAGAGCTTTTCTAAATGTTAGTTGTGATACCTATTCAAGTGGGCCCTGTAGAGAAAGACGTGGTATTTAAAGTTCTTGACATCTCGTTCATGTATGATATTTTGTTACGAAGGCCTTGGATACATGACATTCAAGTTGTCCCATCTACTTATCAGCAATGTATCAAGTTTCCTTTTAATGATACAAAAGTTTCTATTCTTGGAGATAATGCTATGTCAATCAACACACTTATCGCTTCTAAATTCTTAGTTATAAATAAAAAAGCTACTACTGAGGCTAGAAACACACTTGCTAATTGTGAGAAGCTTAAAATTGTGAGCATTGGTATGGGAGAATATACTCTTGATTCCACTATTGCACTTCTAATTTCTCCTCATTTCTATAGAAAACTATTTGAAACATGAAACCTTCATCTTTAACTATGACTTTCTATAGTACTGTCTAGTCCTTAGTTTCCTTAAAAGTTAAAAAGTAAGATCAACCTATAAGGGATTGGATGTTGGAATTACAATAGGAATTACAATAGGGGGGTGTGAATTAGTAGTTTACACTAGGACCCATAAAACTCTCACCACACATCCATCTCATACATTCAATGAGTAAATAGAAATAACATGTAAAGCATGTAAATCTAAAACATGTAAACATACAAGCATTCACACACATATGACACTAGATATGATTACCCAAAAACCCTCCAATGAGAAGGTAAAATCAGGGCGGGAATGACACCCACAAATCTTCACTACTGTAGTAATAAAGTGTATTCAATGAAGGTTACAATGTTTTGACCATGAAATATGATCTACTTTATGAAAGGTTTTCCTTGTTAAAGGCTTACAAAGACTGTTAGGTCTTACCCTATTAGAGGATTTCAACACCCTATTAGAAGTGTGCCTAGTTAAAGGACTTTAACTTACAATTAAGTAAGCACCCTGTTAAAAGATTTCAATACAACTTGTTAGGACTACTCTGTTAAGAGACTTTAATTGAAATCACCTTTTATAATGTCTCAACATTGATCCTATGGTCAAGACTAGATTATTTAATGACAAAAAACCTCTATACTAATGTATTTTCAATCCTCCTTGATTAAATGTCTCTTTTTTGTATCCTTTTCCTTTCCTCTATTATGCTCTAACTAATTTTACAATGCAATCTCACTTCATAACTCTTTAGCCACCATGAATGCTCTCTTTATGCATGCAAACTTCTCTATATTCTCCTTGATACACCTTACACACTCACTAAAGAGTTTAGGGTTTGTCCTTCTTAAGAAGACTTCGGTGAGTTTAGGTTAGATATGAATCTATGGCTAGGATTCGTCCATTTTGCAACTTAAATCTTCCTATTTTTTGATTGGTTGCATGTAATTGCATTAGGAATCCAACTTGAGATTCATCCTTATCTCCAAAATATCAAACTTCAATCTTAAGTTAGCTTAGAAATGGTTTACATAGTTGTTTGTGCCATCACAAACAAATATGTCAAAACTATGTCACTTAGCATCTAAATTCTCTGATGCTTGGCATATACTGTTCTCTATGTTGTGACTTGGCATTTGTATTACTTGACATGCACTACTTGCTCAGCTCCTGTGTCACTCATCATAACCTATTTGCTTGGCACTTGAGTGACTCAACACATGAGTGGCTCGACACTCATTATTGACTCGACATGCTCTATAATATATACATGTTGTGCTCACCATGTACTCTTTGTTTGGCATGAACTAAGTAAATAACTTAAGTGTGTTGACACTCACTTGTCAAAACCAATCTGAGATCAACAATCTCCCCCTTTGATATGAGTGTTAAAAACACTTAAGTATGCATTAATATCCTTCCCTTTATGAGCATAACATATCTCTAACTTGGCTTATATAAAAAACTTCAATATTTCAAAATTTTGTAACAACTTAGATACCTCAAAAATCTAATAACTCCTCCTGAGTTGATAGGTCTATTTTGTACCCAAAATTTGTACTCCTACTGAGTAATTATGCCTTAACTAATAGTCTTTCATCTGATACTCCTTGTATTGTGATGCTTGTGATGTTGGCTTTGTCTTAGCTGAATTTTTCTTATATGCTTATTCTGTCTTTTCTCACTCTTATCTCTTCCAATTCTCATTCTCCTTATATCTCCTCCAAAACTCTCTCATTTTTCCTCTTCCCCTTTGGCTTATTCTCCCCTTTTTTCTATCTCTCCTTTATTTTTTGTTCTCCCCCTTTGGCTTATTCTCCCCTGGAATATTTCATCTCTCCCTTTTTGATATTTATGTCAATGGATTATACACTTATAGTGTGTTTATCCGGAAAAGATTTATGGAAATCTAAGATTACCTTGAGAGTTGCATCCCAATTCTCACATGCTACATCTAAAGACTTGATTTGGATGGCCAGCTCAATAACAAGGTAGACTAGACCATCGAGTATAGAAAGATTTGGGTCTTTCTTCATTAGGGTTTCAACATAGCCTAGTTCCTTGTGCAAAGTTTCCATACGAGGAGTCAAAGTGGTCTGGATGCTAATTAGTTTGGACCTTATATTGGCCTCATTTACTGACAATGTAGCTAATTGACTCTTGGTTTGAAGCAATGTCTTGAAGTACTTCTCACTTTGAGCTAGTCTTATTGGCAGTTTTGCACCTAATGAACTTATCTAATTTTCCAAACTCAAAATGTGACTTCTAGTCTCTTGGGTGAAGAGTGTTGGATTGCACAATTTAGTGTACAATGAGAAAATATTCTCAAGTACCTTTTTCAAATTTTGATTTATACTCTTTTCTTTTTTTTTTTTTTTTTTTTTTTTTTTTTTTATAAATTTTTTTTTTTAGCTACAAAGTGCAGAAATAGTAAAGAAGAAATGGAACATAAGCAAGCAGAGAACACAGTCTGCCAAAATACGAAGATGCTGAACTACAGAGGCGCCAAAATATGAAGAGGACAAAATAGATTTGCAGCACAGAACTCAGGTGACAAGCAGAGATGTCGATTTTTGTAGACGTGGATTTTCGCAGATGTTGATTTGCGCAGACGCAGATTTTCGCAGAAGTCAATTTTCGCAGACAGAACAGGTTGCAGACGCCAAAACTGCGCCAAAAAAAGCTAAAAAATGCGAATTTCTTTTATTTTTTATTTTTAGATGGTATTTCTTCTTCCTAAGTGCGTTCTTTAACCTGCAAAAACAAGAAAAACACCCTCACAACACACTCAAACAACAGCAAACATTAGATGGTTAGAAAAATGACATATAGATGAAAATAGATGATTAAATGACCCATAGTGGGGTCCCACCGGGCGTGCCAAAATGTAGAACCAAAATCAGTATGCAAAGAACATTAACAAATAAAGTAAACATTCACAAACCAAAAACTAAATTCACATATATGCTTAGACTAAGAAAGAAAATAAGAAGTGCAAACCTCACGAGAGAAAACACTCCATGCTTTCTTGATTCTGTAGATGTGTCCTTTTGCTATGGATGTATGCTCAAGATGCTCAAAAGTTGCTTCAATGGAGATGGGTAATGGCAAATTGGTAGCTTTGTGAGCTCTCAATTTGGCATTATAAGGGTATGGTTGATGGCTTTGGTTCTCAAAATAGCATGGTAACTTTAGCTCAAAGATTGTTGATGAAATGGCTTGGGATGGGATTCAATTTATAGGCTAAGGGGTAGAGGGATGGAGGGCTTAGATGCAAGGATGGATGAAGGCTTAAGGAGGGCTAAGATGCACTCAAAGGGGAGCACATGGATTGTGCTTGTTTAGCACCAATGGGAAGGTGACACTTGTCACAAGGAGGATGAGTGTGAGAGGGTAGGGTTAAGGGTTGGTTAAGGGCATGATGAGTGGGGTTGAGTATGTAAGAGGGATGTAAGAGGAATGAGTGTGGAAGAGGGAAGAGTGTGGAAGATGGGTGTAAGAGTCATGAGTGGGCTTGTAAGAGTCTTTATGTTTTGTAAGAGCACTCATGACTTAGTGGTTGGGTTTTTTTTGAGGGGAGACTTTGGTTTGGATTAGGAAAGTCTTAAACTTGTTTAAGGAATGTGACAACATTAGGGGGTGGATTAGGCTTGGGTTTAGGATTAGATTAGGGATGTTAGAGATGTGCAAGTGGATGGCATTAATGAGGGTGGGTGAGTTAGTGGCTAAGCTTGGTTAGTATGGGTGGATGGGGTGGATTAGGCTAAATGGAGGATTAGAGATAGGTTAGGGTTTTTTTGAATTTGAGGATTTCATTTATCAAATAGATTTATTCAATAAATGGGGATTTTTGGAATTAGATAGGAGAAAAGGATTTAATTGATAAATAATAGATTATTTGATTTATCAATTAGGACTATAGATGATTAATTAAATTAATCAACTAGGGGATGACAAAGGATTAATTAAATAAGAATTTAATTAATGATGCTTTTAGAGATGGCTAAATTAGATTACCAAAGTAGTGTAATCAAATTTAGGTGTCTACAGGATTGGCTTGGCTTGGTTTGATAATTTTTTTAGCCCTTGTCATAGGTTGTGCCTTGGCCTTTCTCTTCTTTAGTTCATTGGGAGTAGATGCTTCCTTAGCTTCTTCTACCTTGGCACCTTTAGCTACTTCAGTCTCCTCTTCCTACTAGTCTTCTCCCATACCTTGTGTTAAAGCTAGTGGTGCATGTGCTTGAGAATCTTCTTCCTCTTCATCCTCTTCTTCATCTTATTCTTCTTCGTGCTCAACACCCTCTCCAAATTTAGCTTTTAGCTTCTTCACTATCTTCTCCTCCTTCTTTATAGTAGAAGCTATCTCTAATTCCATGGTAATTTTGGACTTTGCCAACTCATAGTTTCCAAATGCCTTGGCATTTTTATCTGCCTCTTTTGCAAGTAAAGTTTTTATAGTTGTAGAGGCTTCATCCACATTTATTTCATAACCTAAGGGTCTTAACCATCTTACCCTTGGTGTAGCAACTTGTAAATATGTATAATCAACATCTACTAGAAAATAGATATCATCATAATACTTTTCTACTAGAGAATTGGTATTCTTAGTCTCTTCTTCATTGATTGTTTGAAGTCCTCAAAGTAGCTAGTCATCACAGATTCAAAATTTTCTCCTTATTTCTCAACGTATTCACTAATCTGCACTGCTACTGATCTGTTGGTTTTCCAATCAACTATTCCAAAAGTAGAAAAAAAATTTTGCACATAAAAGAATATACATATCGATATAGAACCAAATTTACATTGTTCACTCTTTGTCTTTTTGATGGCTCCAAGGTTCTCAACTAGTTGTTGTAGTTGTAACTCTGATAGATCATATGTGTGATCTTTCTTAACAATTTTATATCCCACATCTATAGCTATACAGGGCACACTATTTAATCTACTAGATTGGTAAAACTTGTGTGAAATCACCTTGACAAAAAACTCTATCAATGGATCAGTGATTCCATCAATAGTCATACTTCTCTTATTGCATACTGCTCTAGTATTCTTTTCAAGTACCTCTTTAGCATCACTTCTCAGTGCCTTAGGCTGATCTAGGGTTGGATAACTAGTAACCTTATGAATTATCCTCTTAGTTATCTTGATAGGTCCATTATCCAGCCACAATGAACTATCATGAATTCCGTTAAGCACTATCCTTATCCATTCCATCTTAAACACATTTGGGAAATCTAGGGCTCATGCCAGTACCTTCTTTTCTATGATTTTGAATTCTTCCTTTAGTATACCATAATCATAGAGTTTTTTGTATGCTTCTCTAATCTCCATATCCTCAATGCTACCAATTTTACAGTTATAACATTTCCTAACATCTTGCACCATTAAAACATTTGGTGGTATCATAGATAACACACGAGAAGGGTCTTTCTTGTAAGAAATATTAGTAATAGCTTTGAAAATGGATTTCTTAACTTCATTACTCACTAATTAGACATTACAAACTTCCTTTCCCTCTACATTCTTCAAACTAGATGCCATTGTGTGAAACTAGGGTTTACAAAAATGAAAATTGCATAGCTTAGCTCTTGATAAGTGCCTTATAAAATTTTATGTATTGGTGATGAATCATTGCTCAAATCTTTTGCAATCACTTTGAATGATTTTCTAGATCACCTTCTGTGGATCACTTCACCCAATGGGTTAGGTGATCACACCTCATCAAACTAGGCAATCAAAAGGTATGTGGGACTAATATTTAAAATTTATATCATATATCAGTTTCAAGAGGTTTTAGTATTGAAAATATTACATTAGCATGAACAAAGATGCAAAATGTTGATAGGGATCCAAGATAAATCTTTAAGTTTTTCATGTTGTTTCTAAGCGTGAAATATTTCCTATGTGTGCCAAGTGAAATGCTAGAAGACGTTGAGCTAACATATTGGCTAGTTGATGCCGAGCTCATAGTGGTTTCCTAGTGATTGAAATGACAATGGATGTCGAGTGAGACTAAAATTGGTTTATGCCAATCTTATAGTTGTGTAAGCACTCATCATTAATTGTAGGGTTTCAAAGGGTGTTTGATCAATTTTGAAATGATGAAAAATGAGTTGAAAATTGATCAAACACCCTTTGAAACCCTACAATTAATGATGAGTGCTTACACAACTATAAGCTTGGCATAAACCAATTTTAGTCTCACTCGACATCCATTGTCATTTCAATCACTAGGAAACCACTATGAGCTCGGCATCAACTAGCCAATATGTTAGCTCAACGTCTTCTAGCATTTCACTTGGCACACATAGGAAATATTTCACGCTTAGAAACAACATGAAAAACTTAAAGATTTATCTTGGATCCCTATCAACATTTTGCATCTTTGTTCATGCTAATGTAATATTTTCAATACTAAAACCTCTTGGAACTGATATATGATATAAATTTTAAATATTAGTCCCACATACCTTTTGATTGCCTAGTTTGATGAGGTGTGATCACCTAACCCATTGGGTGAAGTGATCCATTCTCCATTTGATATACTGCAATCATCCTTTTTCTTTTTTGTCTTATTCATCTCATCTTTGATGTGTTCAACATCTGCCTTGCCTTTTCCTTTATCAAACTCACAACTTGGTGCCTTTGACATTGTTGAATAATATCGATTGATGTGACTAGTCCTTAAGTAGCTAAAACATGTGGTTCAACTCAACCACCTTTTGTAGTCACCTCTGAAGTGTGTCCTAATACAATTCTTAGGAACATGTCCATATTCTTGATAATAATGATGGCTATATATTGTATTATAATCCTAGTTATAAGAGTTTCCATTGTTCCTTACCTTTGCTTGCCTATTTGATGACCACATGGGTTTAGATCTACACTAAAAAGCTCTATGTCCATACTTTTGACAGTTGTAGCAATATCCTTCAAATCTTTGTGTATGCATGGTCTTGGTTCTGCATTCATATACTAGATGACCTTTCTTGTTGCACTTATGATAGTGAATCATGCTCTTAGGCTTGAAATTCTAATTTATAGTCTTGCTCCTGCACAAATTAGTAGTATTTCCTTTCTTACCACAATTATGACAAGTAGGTTTAGAGTTCTTACCTTTGTTTCTACTTTCTTCAACACTTTTGGATAACTCTAATTCTTCAGTGCTTGTCTATCCTAGTCCATATGTATCATTATTGGATCTAGGAGATCTCAATAATTGCTCAAAGTATTTGATGGCTTTATTTGGTTTGTTGAAAGTTTCAACAGATTCCTTTACCTTTTTTAGATCATTCTGTAATTTCAATGTAGTTATCTCAATGTCTTTGACATTCAATTCATAGTTGGCATTCATCATTTGACTTAGAGTATCCAATTGCATATTGGAAATCTTGGTTAGCTCTATTGACTTCTCTTCTAATCTATTGCTTGAAATTCTTTTGTCTTCTTCAATCATGGCTTTGTCTTCCATAGCTTTCTTCTTCTGTTCAGTCACCTCACATAGCAGTATAGCTTGTGATTCTTGCTCTAACTTGAGAATTTTGATTTCCTCAACTTGGGTTCTATTCTTTTCCATTAGATCTACAATTTCTATATCAAATTCATTGGAGTCTCCACTTGCAAATAGCTTAGGAGTGTCCATCTCTTTGTATTATGTGTCATTCTATGCAATAGCAATTTCTTTCCTTCTCTTCAAAGACTTCTTTATTTCTTCTCTTGCTTCATCTAGTTGATGTAGAATGAGTTGTATTTCAATTCCTTGATTTTTAATAATCTTTCCCAATTTGTAGACTTCCATTTCAAGATCTTTCCTCAAAGCTGCAAAGCTTCTCTTTCAAAGAACAAGGCTCTGATAACAATTGTTGGAATTACAATAGGAAAGGTAAACTTCTGAGAGGGCAGGGGGGGTGAATCAATAGTTTACACTAGGATCCATAAAACTTTCACCACACATCCATCCAATACATTCAATGAGTAAATAGAAATAATATGTAAAGCATGTACATCTAAAACATGTAAACATATAAGCATTCACACACATATGACACTAGATATGATTACCCAGAAACCCTCCAATGAGAAGGTAAAATTGGGGTGGGGATGACACCCACAAATCTTCACTACTACAGTAATAAAGTGTATCCAATGAAGGTTACAATAGTTTAACCATGAAACATGATCTACCCTGTGAAAGGTTTGCCTAGTTAAAGGTTTACAAAGACTGTTAGGTCTTACCTTCTTAGAGGATTTCAACAACCCATTAGAAGTGTGCCTAGTTAAAGGACTTTAAATTACAATTAAGTAAGCACCCTGCTAAAGGATTTCAATACAACATGTTAGGACTACTTTTTTAAGAGGCTTTAACTGAAATCACTTGTTAGAATGTCTCAGTATTGATAATGCAGTCAACACTTGATTACTTGATGACAAATCGCCTCTATACTAATGTATTTTTTATCCTCCCTGATCAAATGTGATTCAGGTGGATCTGGAAGGCCTAAATTTTTTATAGTCTTAGAATCTCATAGAATCAACATCGATGACTAGAGGTTCTTGAAACGATCTTGACACATTTTGAATCGTGTCAAAACGAGGTCATGGTGAAAAGTTATGCTTGGTCAAAGTTTGGGTCAAATTGGCAAACCAAAGGTTGACTTAATAAAAAGAGGTGAAATTTGACCATCTCAAAAGTGGTCAACAATGGGTCTTAAATTGAAGACCTCATCGAAAGCTTTCCAATGGTGCTCTTTTCATCAGAAATAGAGTCTGTATGTAGAAGTTATGATTGTTTGAAGTTAGAGGGAAAAAGGTTGAAAATGATGACATTAGCATTGATTTCATAATCCCAATCAACCCAATGATATGGAAAATCAGCCCTATTTTGTAAAATGAAAATGGTCTTTTGAACATGATGATTATATATATATATATATATATATATATATATATATATATATATATATATATATATATATATATATATATATATATATATATATATATATATATATATATATATATATTCCAAACCCCAACATAAAATATAGATTAAATATAATCCCTAAAAATATGGGAATGGAATATATTTGAACCCTTTTTACTATACATTTCAAATAAATATTGTTATTTGTTTGATTAATTAAAGGGGTGTTTTCATTTGTATGACTTGTAATTATAAAGGCCAAAATAAGGAGTTATTTGTTAATTATTATTTGGGGAAAATGGCTATTATGTTTGTTATTTGGTTTTAGACCAACTAAGGGAAATATTTTGTATAAAAAGGGATTATTTCCTTTTGTAAGGACAATTAATCCTTGAGAAAAAAATAGTCTTGGAGAATTTTTGTAGAGAGAGTTTTTGTAAAAGAAGGAATAGTTTTTCCTTGTGAGAGAATTTGTAAGCACAAAGGCATTGTCTAGTGCCTTCAAGTGCATAGAAGAGACTATGAATGTTCAAAGCTTGAATTCTGTAACAAAGTGTTTTGCTTGGAAAAATTAATAGAGTGGTTCCCTGATTGAGAATTGGACTCGGAGGCATAGTCCTACCTGGACGAACTCTGTATCAAATTGTTCGTGTCTCTTTATTCTCTTTCTTATTCTCTCAAATCTTTAAGTTTTTATTGTTATTAAACACATTGTTGATTACTTGTGTTTAGAGCATAAATATTCTTGTAATTTCAATGGTTAAGCACATAGCCACATAATTACTACCTGGATCGGGGATTAAATCTGTATTTTCTAGTAAGTTATAAAACTTGCAAATCCTAGTTCATAGATCAAGTTTGGTATTAGAGCCTATTTTTGCAGAGAAATTGTAGGTGGTGAATGTTAACCAGGTTGAAGTTGAAACAAGGAGAAGGTGAACTTGAAGAGTTCAATCCAAAAATTGGAAAAAGAAGAACTTTTTCGTGAGTCACGGCATTTGAACAAAATATATCTGAGTTTGATGTGGAAGCCTTTCAGAGAGCTTTTGTGGAGTTAAAAGCTTTGGTGGACATTCTTGTTCAAGAGAAGCATGAACGACAATAGAGAAAGGAAAACAAGGCTAAGAAGAAGAAATAAGCTAAATCTTCATCAAAAGATGACAAAGGAAAAGGAGTAGGAGTTGCTAGTGACCCTCTTGAACCTCCAACCCCATCTTCTTTATCTTCTTCATCATCTTCTTCTTCACTATCTACTTCTTCTAAAAAGAAATATTTTGTGAAACATCCTTGTTAAAGCTTGATGTAAAGTTTTATTTGCCTGTATATAATGGCAAATTAGATGCTAAAAATTTGGATAATTGGCTTAAGTAGATTGAAGTGTATTGCAAGGTTCAAAATATTTTGGATGATTCTTCCAAAATCTAGCTAGCTACTCTTAGAATAGGAGGCACTGCATTAGTCTAGTGGGAGACAAAGATCCAAAATGATCTTGCTACACATGTGGTCTAGTGGGAGACCAAGATCCAAGATGATCTTGCTACACATGGTAAAATCATTTCAACTTGGTATGAATTTAGTTCTGCTTTGAAGAAACAATTTTATCCTTTGAGTTATTTGCAACAAGCCATTATGGATTGGCAAAATCTCAAGCAAGGTAAAGGGCAGTCTGTACAAGAGTATACACAAATGTTTAGGAAGAAGGCATCAACTCTTGGAATTCCTCTTTACACACAAGATACTTCTTTAAAGTATATAGGTGGAATGCATTCTTATTTGAAACATACAATATTGATGTTTAATCCTTCTAACTTTGATGAAGTATGTGTTCAAGCAACCCATATTGAAGTAGGTGGAGGAAACACAAGTTTCAATTCAAAGAAGGAATTTGTTCCTTTGGAAGGACACAAGAAGGGCGAGAAAGTAGCCATAGTGAAGAAAGAGGAAGGTGACAAGCCTACTTGTTCACACTATTAGAAGAAAGCACACACAGAAGAAAACTGTTGGAAATTGCATCCAAAGTTGAAACCAAAGTGGTTTAAGAATAATAAAAAAGGAAAGCAAAAGTCTATAGTTGTTGTTCAGGATCTTGGATCAGTTTCTAGTGATGAGAAAACAATATTGGCTATGGGTTTGAAAGGTAAAGCTTTTGTTGATTCTACCACTGATGTTTCATGTGCTTCCACTTCAAAAAGTCATGTTGTTCCTGAAGATAGTAAAAGGTGTGAACTTTTTCATATAAGAGTGATTTCTAAGAACAATAAAATTGACACATTGATAGATAGTGTGTCGAAAGTTAATTTAACTTTAGAAGGAGTTGTTAAATAATTGGGATTGGAAACTAAGCCACATAAGAGACCTTATCCACTAGGTTGGGTGTGCAATGATAACAGATTGTGAGTAACTATGCAATGTAAGTTAAGATTTGCAATAACATCTAAATTCGTAGATGAGGTTGAATTTGATGTCATTCTAGTTGATATATGTGGGATTTTCTTGGGTAGCCCATACTTATATGATAGGAAAGCTATCTTTTACAGGGAGCATAATAAGTGTCATTTGTTTAAAAATGGAATTGAATACATTATAAGAGCTCATCGCATGAAGAATGAAGGATCAATTGTAAACACATGACATTTGAAAATGATAGTAAATGCAAGCAGTAAACTAACTCTCATGTCTGCAGCAGCTAGTGAGGATCAGGTGCAAGAAAAGTCAAGTCTTCAATTAGAGATGGTAAAAGAGGATTTGAACGATTCATTTTCTAATGGTGTTCCTGTGTAGAGGATCCAAAAAGTTGATATTTTTTCCATTTCATCAGTTTATTCAATGTTGTTGCTTCTTTTTCTACTAGTTGGTACTATGTGGATGGTGGATGCATCAATAAATATTGGTGAATGTATGGTTAATTGTCTCCACAATGCTATCTCATTTGTGTGTGTGTTTATGATGAGTCAGATATTCAGAATTCCAACAAGTTGTACAAATGATACTAGACAAGTGAGGTGAACATGCTCTCACTTTCATTCTATGTAAAAATAGACTTTTGGAGGTCCAAAAGCTTCTCAGTGGGGAGGAATGATCCAGGTGGATCTAGAAAGCCTAAAATTTTCAGTCTTAGAATCTAACAGAATCAACATCGGTAACTAGAGCTTCTTGATACAATCTTGACATATTTTGAATCGCATCAAAAGGAGGTCATGGTGAAAAGTTATGCTTGGTCAAAGTTTGGGTCAAATTGGAAAACCAAAGTTGACTTAATAAAAAGAGGTGAAATTTGACCATCTCCAAAGTGGTCAACATGGGTCTTAAATTGAAGACCTCATCGAAAGCTTTCCAGTGGCGCTCATTTCATCAGAAACAGAGTTCGTATGTAGAAGTTATGCTTGTTTTAAGTTAGAGGGAAAAAGGTTGAAAATGATGACATCAACATTGATGTCATAATCCCAATCAGCCTAATGACATGGAAAATCATCCCCATTTTGTAAAATGAAAATGGTCTTTTGAACATGATGATTATTATTATTTTTTTCCCAAACCCCAACATAAAATATGGATTAAATATAATCCCTAAGAATATGGGAATGGAATATATTCGAACCCTTTTTACCATACATTTCAAAAAAATATTGTTATTTGTTTGATTAATTAAAGGGGTGTTTTTGTTTGAATGGCTTGTAATTATAAAAGCCAAAATAGGGAGTTATTTGGTAATTATTATTTGGGGAAAATGGCTATTATGTTTGTTATTTGGTTTTAGAACAAATAAGGAAAATATTTTGTATAAAAGGGGGTTATTTCCTTTTGTAAGGACAATTAATCCTTGAGGGAAAAAATAGTCTTGGATAATTTTTGCAGAGAGAGTTTTTGTAAAAGAAGGAATACTTTTTCCTTGTGAGAGAATTTGTAATCACGAAGGCATTGTCTAGTGCCTTCAAGTGCATAAAAGAGATTGTGAATGTTCAGAGCTTGGATTCTGTAACAAAGTGTTTTACTTGGAATAATTAATAGAGTGGTTCTTTAATTGAGAAGTGGACCCGGAGGCATAGTCCTCCTTGGACGAACTCCGTATCAAATTGTTTATGTCTCTTTATTCTCATTCTTATTCTCTCAATTCTTTAAGTTTTTATTGTTATTAAACACATAGTTGATTAATTGTGTTTAAAGCATAAATATTCTTGTAATTTCAATGGTTAAGCACATAGCCACGTAATTACTTCCTAGATCAGGGATTAAATCTGTATTTTGGATTAAGTTATAAAACTTGTAAATCCTAATTTACAGATCAAAATGTATCTTTGTTGTATCCTTTTCCTTTCCTCTATTCTGTTCTAATTGATTCTGTAATGCAATCTCACTTCATGACTCCTTAGCCACCATGAATGTTATGTTTGTGCATTAAAACTTCTCTATGTTCTCCTTCATACACCTTATGCACTCACTAGAGAGTTTAGGGTTTGTCCTCCTTAAGAGGACTTTGGTGACTTAGGGTTAGATATGAATCTACGGCTAAGATTCATCCATTTTGCCACTTAAACCTTCCTATTTTCTGATTGGTTGCATGTAATTGCATAAGGAATCCAACTTGAGATTCATCCTTATCTCCAAAATATCAAAATTCAATCTTAAGTCAGTTAAAGCATGGTTTACATAGTTCTTTGTGCCATTACAAAAAAATATGTCAAAATTGTGTCACTCGACATCTGAAGTCTTTGATGCTCGACATACACTATTCTCTATGTTGTGACTCAACATCTATATTTCTCGACATGCACTACTTTCTCAGCTCCTGTGTCACTCGGCATATATTGTCTACTCGACACTTGAGTTACTCAGCACATGAGTGGCTTGGTACTCACTATTGCCTTGGCATGCTTTGTAATATATACATATTGTGCTTGGCATGTACTACTTGTTCAACATGAACTAAGTAAATAACTTAAGTGTGTTGACACTCACTTGTCAAAACTAGTCTCAGGTCAACATTGGATTTATAGGGAAAAATAGACATTTGATAAAGTCACACTTACAAGTCCTATTTATCCTAAGAGATATGGGACAAGCTATGAGTTCCTTAGAGATATGGGTAATTCAGGTTATAGACCTTTGAGTGATAGAAAATATTTTCTTATTAAACCCATGAGTTACACCAAGGGATGCAAACACAAAGACATGTCTAGTTTGGACCATGTTGTTAATGACAATCTGCCTATCTATGATGAAGAACCTTTCAAGCTTCTATTGACTCAGTAGTTGAAATTTAACCTATTGCTAAATATAGTCTTAAAGATGAGGATTTTATATCTTCAAACTTCATTCTTTGGGGTGAAGGTGAACTAAACAATGATCATAGTGTTGAGGCTTCTACTTCTAAACAACTAGAGTTTGATGAGTCACATGTAGAGGATCCTAATAAAGACTAAATTAGAGGGAACATTGCACCAACTCTAATGAATATGAGTGGGATTTTCTTTTAGTTGCATCTCATGAGCTAGGGGTAGATGATATACGTGCCTATGCTAATCAAACTGACATAGTTGACAAGTCTTTCATAGGGTTTGATGAACTGGATTCTCAAATTTCTTTTTTCAACCATGTTGATTCTCCTATGGCTTACCCTGATTTGGGTACCTTTAAATAATTCCTTATAGATTCTAACTCTCTTGTCATTGGATACAATTCCCTTTGCATTAACAAACTAGAATCCTCCACCTTCCTATTACTCATGCATTTCAATCTCATTGATTGGTGTATAAAAAATTAATAGCATGAGCTACCCTCCTTTCAAAATGACTATGAGACCGCTTACTACCTTAATTCCATTGAACCTATAATCTCTTCCACCAAAAAACTATCTATCAACATGAAAGAATTATATATCAAGTACCTTAGTCACAAAATAATATGAAAAATGAAAAAGAGGTGCTCTAATGGAGAAAACCACTTTGTGACAGTGTTAAGCCTAAAAATTGTAAAAATAAAGATGCATCCAAGGGTGAAAACCTCTTAGAGGTACCTGAGGATGAGGTAATTGCTAGTCCGCCTAACTACTTTCAAGATAGATCACCAATGCTGATTGAGCCCACACAACCTATCAATCAAGGTACATAAGAGTCTCCAAAAATTATACACCTAGCACAATTTTTGTCAGCTGAAGACAAGGAATAATTCACTTAGTTTTTCCATGAGATGAAGATCAAATTTTCTTGTACATATTTAGACATGCTTGGTCTTTACATTAACATTATCATTCATCATCTTTCTATAGTTCCTTGTGTCAAGCTTGTTAAGAAATAATTGAAAAAATGCATCTGTATGTTTTCCTTTTGGTGAAAGATAAATTAGAAAATCTACTAAGTGCCTAATTTATAAGAGCTATAAACTATGCAAAATGGATCTCAAATATTGTACCTATTTCAAAGAATGACAAATCCATTTGAGTGTGCATTGATTTCTAAGATATAAATAATTTTTTCTCGAAGGATGATTTTCCACTCCCTAATATTGACATGATAATGGCCATGACTGTAGGCTATGAGATGTACTCCTTAATAGATGGGTTCTTAGGATATAACTAAATAAAGATAGCTCCTGAAGACCAAAAAATGCCACTTTCACTTGTTCATGCGGTACCTTTTACTAGAATGTCATTCCATTTTATCTTAAACATGATGGTGCTACATATCAAAGGGTTGTGACAACCATTTTCCATGTCACTATGCATAAAAACATAGAGGACTATGTAGATGACATATTGGCTAAGTCTAAGAAAAGAAACACTCACTTGGATCGCATAGAACAATTTTGTGAAGAACCTCCTTATAGCAATATCGTGAGAATGCTCGAAATAACAGAATACAAAGTGATAGCAGAACTCAGAATGAATCTACTGATCGTAGGCCACTTCGAGGGGGTAACCTCCTTTGAGCAAGCTCAATACAATAAATTCGTCCATGCCCATCAAGGGCCTCAACCTATTCTTATATACTGGGTACGATCTAGAAAAGTAATACTACCTATGCATGTGGGATAATAAAATATACTCACGGGACGACTTACAAAGCATATGCGTCCAACAACACTACTCTAACAAAATAAACAGAAGGAACACACAGGTTCCTAACATCCCCTCTCCCTTAGAAAAAAGCTTTGTCCTCAAAGCTTAAGGTGTGGAAATTGTTGTTGAATCTGAAGAAGGGGTTCCCAGGTAGCATCCTCTGGTTGCATGCCATGCCACTGAATCAAGACCTCAGAGATGGAGCGAGAGCAAAGCTGGCGAGTGCGCTGGTCAATGATTGCCACCGGCTCCAGGATAATGGATCCTTCCGTATCCATTTCAGGGAGAGTAGTTTGTGCTCTGACAGTGGTACCCAGAACTTTCTTTAGACAAGAAACATGAAAGACTGGATGAATGCGGGAAGAAGGAGGAAGTTCCAGTTTATAAGCAACTGAACCAATCTTCTGCAGAACCTTATAAGGCCCATAAAATTTTGGGGCCAGCTTATGACGCCCTTTCAGCTTTAGGGAGGATTGTTTGTATGGCTGTAGACGAATAAAAACCATATCCCCAACTTGAAATGAGCGCTCAGAACGGTGTTGATCTGCTTGCTGTTTCATCCGATTACGGGCCATGTGAAGATTATCCTGTAAGGTACGAAGAATCTGATCCCTACTGCGGAGAACTATGTCAACTGCCTGGACTGGTGAGCTGTTGGGAGTGTAGGGAAGGAGCACTGGAGGTGCCTGACCATAGACTGCTTCATATGGAGTCATTTTAGAGGCAGTGTGGTAAGAGGTATTGTACCACCATTCAGCTAAAGGGAGCCACTTGGCCCACTGATGTTGCTGTTCGGAAGTGAAGCAACGAAGATAAGTTTCCAAGCATTTATTGACAATTTCAGTTTGACCATCAGTTTGTGGGTGATAGCCCGAACTCATCTTCAGTTTGGTGCCAGTTTTCTGAAACAGTTCAGTCCAAAAATGACTGGTAAAAGTTGCATCACGATCAGAGACAATGGAAGAAGGGAGTCCATGAAGACGAAATATCTGGTCCATGAAGATTTGTGCAACAGAGGAGGCAGTATAGGGGTGGCTGAGGGCACAAAAATGACTATATTTTGAGAGACGATCAACCACAACCAAGATCACTGTCTTGCCACTGGATTTAGGAAGCCCTTCAATGAAATCCATAGAAATATCAGTCCAAATCCGTGTAGGGATGGGCAATGGTTCGAGCAAGCCAGGAAGGAGGGTCGTTTCACCCTTGTGGCGTTGGCAAGTATCACATTCAGCCACCATCTGTTGAATCGTCTGTTTCATCCCTTTCCAAAAGAAGTTTCTCCTTGCTCGCTCATAAGTTTTGAGGAAGCCTGAGTGCCCTGCTGAAGGAGAAGCATGGAGTTCATAAAAAATAGCCTGATGTAGAGCTGGGTTCTGAGGAAGCACTAGCCGACCCTTGTATCGAAGAGAAGCACCATCCCAAGAGTAATGTGGTATAGCAGAAGGATTATTGGCTAGCTGGTGAATGATTTGAGATAAAGAAGAGTCACTGTCATAGCCCTGCTGAACAGACGCTAACCAATTGGGAATGGGCATAGAAATAGTGGAAAGGGAAGCTTGATTATCAAATGTGCGAGAAAGAGCATCTGCCACAATATTCTCCTTACCCTTCTTGTAGGTGATCTCATAATCATACCCCATGAGTTTGCTGACCCATTTCTGTTGTGTAGGAGAGGATACCCGTTGTTCCAGGAAGTATTTCAGACTTTGGTGATCGGTTCTGATGCAAAAATGACTCCCTAAGAGGTATGGCCGCCACTTCTGTACAGCATGCAAAATAGCCATCATTTCTTTTTCATAAGTAGAGAGGGCTAGATTCTTACCAGAGAGGGCTTTGCTAGTGAACGCAATAGGATGGTCATCTTGCAGGAGAACAGCACCCAATCCATTGCCGCAAGCATCACTCTCAATAGTGAAGGGTTTGGAAAAATCTGGCATCGCGAGAACAGGTGTACTGCACATAGCCTGTTTCAGTTGTTCAAATGCAGTCTCAGCAACAGGGGTCCAGGAGAAGGCATCCTTTTTTAACAGAGCTGTCAATGGTGCTGCAATTTTCCCGTAATCTTTGACAAACTTGCGGTAGTAGCCAGTCAACCCCAAAAAACCCCGAAGGCTCTTGAGAGTTTTAGGATGCGGCCAAGTTTTCATGGCATCTATTTTTGTAGGATCCACCCGCACTCCATGGTGTGCAACAATATGCCCGAGATACTCCACTTCCTCCTGGCCAAACACACATTTAGATAGTTTTGCACAGAGTTGATGATCAGAGAGAAGTTGCAAGACAAGCTCCAGATGATGGAGATGCTCAGCCCAAGTTTTGCTATATATGAGGATATCATCAAAGAAGACCAGAATGAATTTTCGGAGGTATGGTCGAAATATGTTATTCATCACTGCCTGAAATGTTGAAGGAGCATTCGTGAGGCCAAAGGGCATGACTAAAAATTCATAGTGACCATCATGTGTGCGGAAGGCAGTTTTAGGTATATCCTCCTCATTAACCCGAATTTGATGATACCCAGAACGAAGATCTAACTTGGAGAAAAAATGAGCCCCATGAAGTTCATCAAGAAGTTCATCAACAACTGGAATGGGAAACTTGTCCTTTATAGTGAGATGATTAAGTGCTCGGAAATCAATGCAGAGTCGCCATGACCCATCTTTTTTGCGAACAAGCAGAACTGGAGAAGAAAAGGAACTGGTACTAGGGCGAATAATACCTTGCTTCAGTAAGTCATGGACAAGTATCTCGATTTCGGTCTTCTGATGAAATGGGTAGCGGTAGGGCCTGATGTTGGGCGGAACACTGCCAGGAAGGAGCTGAATACGGTGGTCCTCTGGACGAGAAGGAGGTAATCCCACAGGTTCAGCAAATATACCAGAATACTTGTCCAAAATGTGTTGGAGATCGGCAGGAGTGCTAGAGACTGCTGATGGCTGCATCTGAATGGAATGGAGCTGAGCGATGACACCATGTGAATTCTTCTTAAGAAGTTTTTCCATACGGTGTGAACTGATGATGCTGAGAGACCCTGGTTGTAAGCCTTTCAAAGTGTGTTGGTGCCCCTCGGCTGAAAACTGCATCCAAAGTTCAGCAAAATCCCAAAGAATGGGGCCAAGAGTGCGTAACCATTGGGCACCCAAAACCACATCACAGCCACCTAAGGGTAAGGCAAACATGTCAGAGCGCATGTTATAATCTCCAATAGAGAGACGCACATTGCGACATTTCCCTTTACAAGGTAAAGTGCCCCCATTGGCAATCATGACTTCAAAGCTAGAGCAGGGATGGATAAAGCAATCAACCTGTTTGGCTATTCGTGGATCAATGAAGTTATGAGTGCTACCAGAATCAATGAGTATAGTAAGAGGGATCTTCTTGAAGAAACCTTGGACCCGCATGGTTTGTGGAGTAGTGACTCCTGCCAAAGCATGGACAGATATCTCTGGTGGAGCTTCTGGTGAAGGAGGTTCAGGCTGGTGAGGCTCAACCTCATCATCCACTGTTTCCTGAGCATCTACATATTCTTCCAGTTCCGGTGGAGAATCCACATCCAAGAGATAGAGCTTTTGCTGAACACATCTATGGCCCCGAGACCATTTCTCATCACAATTATAACAAAGCCCTTTGTCTCGCCTGACTCGCATCTCTGTTTCAGACAAGTGCTTGATCGGAGTAGTTCTGGGAGCTGGTATGACGGGAGGGTTGTGAGAACCTGTATTTCTGAATGGAACAAAATTAGATCTGGAGCGTTGTAGAGCACTAATCTTGTCTTCCGCTAACTTAGCCAACCCAAGGGCTTCCATCATTGTAGTAGGTCGAAACATTTTGACTTCTGAGCGAAGTGCATCCTTCAGACCACTGACAAAACAACTACGAAAGAATTCATCAGACAAGCCCTCTGTGTAATTAGCTAATTTTTCAAACTCTGTCTGGTATTCTCTTACAGTGCCTGTTTGACGCAGTTTAGTGAGTGCTCCTGTGAAATCATCAAAGGAACTAGGGCCAAAGCGCTCCAAAATGAGGGTGCACAATTCGCTCCACGTTGGGCCTACATTAGCCTTGATGTACCAACGGAACCATTGAAGAGCTTCATGTTCCAAATGAAAAGATGCAAGGGAGACTTTGTGGTTATCCAAAGTATTATGCAAGCTGAAATACTGCTCTTCCCTATAGATCCATCCAGTCGGATCAGAACCATCGAAGCGTGGAAAATCAAGCTTTGGTCCACGGAAATTGCCAGAAGAGGACCCAGTATCTCCTGAATGGTTTCGGCTCATGGCTGACTGCTGAAAGTTAAGACCCAGAATTTTGTCATCCAGATCTTGAAGTTTGGTTTTGAGGGATGCAATTTCCTCTTCCATGATTTTTGCTCCTGTACGCGTAACAACCATAAAACAAGGTTTTTTTTTTTTTTTTTTTGAAATGGGTAGAAGATGAGAAACAAAAACTTTTTTAGTTACGGCAAACTTGGATTTGGGTAAAACTCATATAGGAAATGGGTGTTCGACGGGTGGTGGGAGACTATCTGGGGACAAGGGAAAAAGAAAAATGAGGGTTTCAAGGGTAGGGAGGCGAAATGAGGCGAACAGTCCAAGAGGGATAAGGGAGCAAAATGAGGAATTGAATCTTGTGGCTCAGTTTGGTGGCGATTGGATGAGAGGTGAAAAAGATAGGGCAAACCCTAAAATTAGATAAATGAGGGATTTAGGGCTTTGATATGTAAAATTTGGGGTTGGGTCGCCAAGGAAGGAAGTATGCGAAATGATATTGCAGACGTTCTGCGGAAGTATGAGCAGAAACAGAAAGCAAACAAGGAAGCTACGACTAAAAAACAGAAAAATTTTTACTCTTTTTTTTTTTTTTTTTTTTTTGGAACAGTCGACTTAGAAAATTTCACTCATAGATAGAACAACTGAAAAGAGTTATTGCAATAACAAGAGATATTAGAAGTGAGAGGAACCTGAAGGCCACGACAGAAAAAAAAATTTGATGTAATTTCCACCCAGCGAGCCCAAGAGAGTGCTCTGATACCAGATGTGAAGAACCTCCTTATAGCAATATCGTGAGAATGCTCGAAATAATAGAATACAAAGTGATAGCAGAACTCAGAATGAATCTACTGATCATAGGCCACTTCGAGGGGGTAACCTCCTTTGAGCAAGCTCAATACAATAAATTCGTCCGTGCCCATCAAGGGCCTCAACCTATTCTTATATACTGGGTACGATCTAGAAAAGTAATACTACCTATGCATGTGGGATAATAAAATATACTCACGGGACGACTTACAAAGCATATGCGTCCAACAACACTACTCTAACAAAATAAACAGAAGGAACACACAGGTTCCTAACAAATTTTAGCTTAGGCTCAATATAAGAAATGTCCTTTTGGTGTCACTTTTGGTAAACATCTAGGCTACATCATACTTTCTAAGAGCATTAAGGTCAATTCTAAAAAAGTACAAGCAATCACGGAAATGCCACCTCCTCAACATATTAGTCAATTAAGAAGTCTTCAAGAGCATCTTCAATCTATAAGGGGGTTTACTCAACTACCTAATAGATCACAACCCTTTCATAAGAACTTTCATAGGTGGTCTACATGTGTTTGTAATGAAGAATGTGACAAAAAGTACCTCAATCAAATCAAATAATATTTTCCCAAGCTTTTTATTTTGGTAAAGCCTTTAATTTTGTATATCTTAGCTACAACTACTTCCCTAGGAGAATTACTAACACAACATGATGAAAATGGAAATTATCAAGCTATCTATTATATCAATAGAACTCTTGTTTCTCATGAGGTCAATTACAACAATATTAAGAAAGATTGTCTTGTTGTAGTGTTTGCATCTAAAAAGCTTCAACACTATATGCTAGCTCATACTACATACTTGGTTCCCAAAATTGATCCTCTTAAGTACCTCCTATATAAGGTTGCACTCACCAGTTGACTTGCTAAATGGATGATGATTGTTTCTAAATTTGACACTCGGTATATTAAATGTAAATCTATAAAATGACAAGCTATTGCAAACAAAATTATTGATTTCCCCATAGACTTTCCAAATTCATTTATCATGTATTTCATTGAAAGGAATTAGAAGATGTTTTTTGATGGATCCCATACTTAAAATGGTGTTGGTGCTAGCATTTTATTTGTTATGCATCATGACTACAATATTTCTAAGTCCTACAAGCTATTGTTCCCTTGCACAATTAACATAACAGAATAGGAGGCTCTCACAAATAGAATCAAGTTGGCTATTGAATGGAGAATCACTGAGGTACACATCTATGGAGACTCCTAAATTTTCATAAATCAAATAAATAATGACTATAAAACCAAGGATGACAATTTTATTCCCTACAAGAAGTTGATTGATTCTTTGAGGAACTATTTCACCTTTGTTATGTTTCAACACATTCCTTAGGATGAAAATAAGGTTTTTGATTCTATAGGTACCTTAGCATCCAATCTACAATTAAAAGAACACGAGTCTAGGTTTGAGTTCCTAGTGGAAGAGATACATTACCCCTCTTATGATTATGATGATAATCAAGTCATTTATACTATTGTTGGTCATGACTCTTCTCGCTACACCACTATCTATTCTTACCTATGTGATCAAATCATTCCTGATAATCTAACCCACAATGAAAAATGCTAACTCATTTGTAATGCCTCTTACTATACCCTTGCCTCTACTAACTTGTATAGGAAAGGTCTAGATGAAACTACTTAGGTTCTTAAAAAAGGTTGAGTTTGAACAAGCATTAACTGAAATCAATGATGACATTTATGGGTCTCACTCTAATGGCCTTGACTTTCTCAAAAACTACTTAGGGTTCATTACTATTGACCTAATATGCAAGTTGATATTATCTAGTATGCTAAGTCCTACAACACATGTCAACTCCATGGTAACTTGATTCAAGATCCTGGACATGAATTGGTTCCCTCTATCATACATTGGCCTTTCTACGAATGGGCCTTTGACTTGGTTGGCAAGATACATCTTAGTTCTTTGAGTAGATACAAGTTTAGCATTACAATTACTGAATACTTCACTAAATGGGTTTAAGTTGTCCCTCTCACTGCTACATGAAAGCATGTTTCTCTCTTCATCCTAAATCACATCATTTGTCTCTATGCTATTCCCTCCTCTATAATCACTGATAATGGCAGAAAATTGAAGAATAAGGACCTTAGGCATCTCTGTCCTCTATTTACTATCCCCAACGGACAAGTCAAGTTGAAAATTCTAATAAGACACTACTCAAAATATTGCATAGAACTATACATAAGTCTAGGAGAGATTGACATCTAGAGATTAATCCTGCACTATGGGCTTATAGGACTAAAATACACATTCCTATTGGGGCTACATATTTTAATCTAGCCTATGGTTTTGAGGTTGTTCTGCTACCAGAGGTTGAGACTCCTCCTTGTGAGTCTCCTTGAAAGGGCCAATTACTGATGAGGATTATAAAACTATGAGAATACAAGAACTTGAACTCCTAGATGAATGTTGCAAGGAGGTTTTTGGCCACATAAGATCACATAAGAAACATATATCTACTACCTACAGTAAGAAGGTTCATCCTATGGAGTTTCAAGTTGGTGACCTTGTCCTTAGAGAGATAATGAAGAATTGGAAAACTAGAGAATATAAGGGCAAGTCTGAATCTAATTGGCTAGGTCCTTATATTTTCACTATTGCTTTTGGCTCTGGTGATTACCAAATCTATACACCTGAGGGATAACAACTCCCCAATCCCATCAGTATACTACATCTAAAGAAATTATATGCTTATTACTCTTTCTTCTCAAAGCTTGTATATACTTATGATCATGAAAAAATAAAAATAAAATCATATATTATGCTGAAAATATCCAAAAAAATCATATAATGTCATAGAAAAAAACAATAAAAATCATGCCAATTTGTGAAAACCTAGAAATAGGTGCCACTTGAGACCCTTGAATCTATGTGTATCAACACCTTGTTTTGCACTCTGAACCATTCATCTCCCATTTCTTTTTCTTGCCTCACTTGGAACTAACTCTTGTCTACATCTAGGGGGGGAAAACTATTTAAGCTTATCTGAGTCACTTGCTTGCATTGGCATTTATTTGGAAGCTCTCTACAAAGTTATTTTTCAACACTTCCCCTTAGACACCAAGTGTTTTTCAAGACTTATCAGATACTTTTTCTAGTCAAGGATGTTGCGATGTTTCTCACTAGTAGACTTAAGTCCTAGGAAGATAATTATGTGATTTTCACACAAGCACTTAAACTGAAAACTGGCTAAGACTTGCTGCCATATTTTTTTTGTGTGATGTCTATTATGATTTCTTTGCTAAGCGTTCCCTCCCAAATATTTTATTGAGGATGTCATGAACTAGAGGGTTATGGACATGGGGCATGTTTTCCTTTGTGGGTGTACTTTTTTATATCTTAAGTGTCTTGAGAATTTTGTTTGATCAACTTGACACTTAGGATCTACGACATTATTTCCTTGTCTATTTTTGTGAGTTCAAGCTTATGGCCATCTTGATATTTTGTGTCTCGATGCAAGCATAATCTTGCCACATTAATACTAGGGAATCTAAAAGCATCGTCATCATGACCTTTATGTCTCTGATGCATATGTTGGGTTCCCATATACCTAGTTGATATAGCTCATATTCATATCCTCATAGTTATGCTAGTGGTGATTGTATGAGCTTCTGATGTCCCTAATAAGGTTCGATGATAAAAACTATGACATATTTATATATAACCCTTGAAATTTCCCTTTGCATACTATCTTCCATTTTGAGGTTTCATTTAGCTTAGCTTAGCTTTATTTTGTTGAGAGAGTCTCCTTTATTTTCTGTGGACATGTCGATCAACTGCATCTATCTCCTTGATTCTTCTCGATCATGTCTTCAACTACTTTTGATCTTGTCATCTCATCAATTATCTTCTTTTCCTTCCATCACAAGGGGGTTAATCTTGTAATCACATCTAATCTATCCAAGTGCTAAATTTTCAAATCATGAGTCCATGTCAAAACATAGAGCTAGACATATGAGAGAGATATCAATACATCTATGACCATATCAATATAAATATGAGCATACATGTCAACATCAAATGAAAACATAAACACAAGTGCTAAAACATAGAGATACATCTATTACATGAGCATAAAAGAGACAAGTACACAATGCTAAACCCAAAATCTAGAATCTCATATATGTATTGATCAATACTAAACCCAAAATCTAACATGAATATAGAAATCTAGATCAATGTCTAAAAATGATACATTAAAATATCACAAGGGCATAGAGCCCTATACTACATGCTAGGTCTGACTCCCTCCCTCTTGGGTTGAATGTGGTTAAGGAGGAGGTGCTTGAGTCCTATCTAGTGGTTGCACTACTCCCTTTGATCTATCTTCTCTCTCTAAGTAGCAGGGCACCTATCACTTCAAGGGTATAGCTGTTATGTATGCACCAAAGTAATATTATGCTCTAGCCCCATGTTTCTCTACATCTTGCCACACTCTAGCTAGTTCCTCCTGCAATACTCTCTCTCTCTCTCTCCCTCCCTCCCTCCCTCTTGAGCTTCAACTCTAGCATCTGCTAGCTAATGATCTTTCATAATCATGGTAGTATGGGCCTATAGTAGCTCTACTTCAAATGTCCTAATATGATGCTCCTACTCATCATCTCCCCCAATTGGCACACGCTAATCCTCCCTCTACCTTCTATTGCACTTCCTCTCCACTTGAGGAAGTTTGAAACTCCTCCTCTGCTCTAGCTCTTCTCCCGAATCTAGTGCCAGCACAACTACTAGATGGCCCTCTCAACCTACTAGGCCTATCCCATCCTCTCCTTACTCTCCCCCTATCTGCTCCATCATCCCCTCTCTGCCACAGTCCACCTATACTACATAAGGAATTGTGAACCTAGGGAATGGTCAGCTCCTCATTCCCTCACATTGTCAAGAGAAACTCCAGCTCTTGTCACCATTGGGAGGTACTCCCATGCCACTTGATATAGCTCCCATGTCTCCTATAGACACACAACATAGTTGACCATGGGTAGTCACCCCATGTCCTCGTCTTGATACCTAGCATAAGTAGTGGTCTCTGTTATTACTATTTGTAAGAATTTTTCTTAGGGAAAAATTCACCCAAGATCAAGGAGCTCAAGCACAAGCACATAATAAACTAGAGTATGATTAGAATAACAATATGGTATTCAATTCAATGTACAAGTACACTAGGAGTGCCTATATATAAAGGCCTCGAGAATGCTTCTAGAATGTCTAGGAGTTAGCAACATGATATGTCTTACAACCAGGGGCATGTCCACCAGGTGTGGGTTATCCTCCATTAAGCACAAGAGCAAGTGCGATGATGAGAGGATAAGCCTGCAAAGGTGTAGAACAAAAAATATTGTAGACACCATCTGCTTAATTAGAGTTGCTTACTTCTGTGTTGTCAACATGACAACTCATAAAAGTATGCAAACTCCTAAGTGTCAACCTAATAAATAATAAAATAATGCATTGACCTAAGTAAACTTAAGTAAAGTATAAAGAGTGAATATTTATTTACACCAACACCCCCCCTTAAGTGCAACTTAGGGGAATGCACTTAAGCTCACAATTGCATGATGGGTCCTAGCTACGAGGCCATGTTAGGTACCCATGTACAAAAGCAATGCAATCTCTCATAAAAAGGAGAAAGAGGGAAAACCTCATGGGAAAAAACCCTCCTCCAAAAAGAGAGATAAGTACAATAAAGAAGATGAGAGAGAACAAGACCTCAAATGAGGAAAAGATCCCTCCTAGAAGAAAGAAGAGAGAAGTCAAGGGACTCCCCTTTATGCAACATCCTACACCCCCAAGAGATCTCACAAATAAATATATTTCTGTTGGAAATGATTGAAATAATCATAAGAAAAGTTGAGGGAGATTGTTGGAATAAAATATGGAACTAGTAAAGAATATCCTCAATCATTGTTTTGTCATTAATGTCAAACTTGCTACTTGCAGGGATGACAATTTCTTTAGTGATACAAATACTATCAATTAGTTGATTGTCAAGGTGGAGGCAATTAATAAGATGTAACTAAAATACCTAGAGAAAGGTTGAAGTTATGATGTTGGAATGAAGTACAAGGATTAGCTAAGCCATTGATGAAAGAATGTATTTGATGACATACTATAAAGAATGGGCACACTGAAACATATCAAAGATTTAAGGTTTTAACTAAGTCTTTTGTGAAGCTCAAACTAAGTTCATTAGAGAGAAGGAGTCGAGCAAGCTAGTAAGAGCCGAGCAAGTCCTAGTTAATGCCGAGTAAACTTCAGATGCCGAGTGGTGCCGAGTAGAATCAAGTGCCGAGTAAGTTCAAGTGCCGAGTAAGTTCAAGTGTCAAGAAAGTTCAAGTGCCGAGCAAGTTCAAGTGTTAAGAAAGTTCAAGTGCCGAGCTGGTATAGGTGCCGAGTAACACAGAGGTGCCGAGCACCAGTAACTCAATAATGTCGAGTTGCTGCATTATTTAGGAAATTGAAGATTCGCCAGATCTAAGCCGACAAGGTTGTTATCTAGAAATCTTTGAATTAAAAGAAAGATAATAATGATGAGTTGGTGGCACAGAACACCATGTAGAACGTTTTTAAGATACAACTGGCAAAGTATCAAGAAAACAAGATATGGGGTAGATACATTGTATCCTACCTAATCAATTTTGAAACCCTAAAATTGAAGAGGGAAAATTGAGCGGTAAAGGCAAATCAGACTTCTATATAAGAAGACATAAGTTAATAAAAAAAGTGAGAGAGAGCGAGAGGGGACAGAAGGAAAGGAGATAGTGGTCAAGCATAAAAGCATGAAATGCTGAAGAATGTGACTAGGAGAAGATAGCGCATAAATTCTATTTGTATAGACGACCACAAAGATGATTGCATTGGCAGAATGAGTGAGAAGACTCAAGAAGACATAGCTTGAGAGGAAGACAAGCCGTTAGAGCTAAAGAGATTAAAGCCAAGCATAAGGATTGAACCGAAAGTGTGATCTGAAATCTGCAAAGCATGTTGTAAGTTATATCAGATCAAAAGACCATTATTTTTACTTTCTAGCAATTGTAACTATAAGTCTAAATCCTATGGACTTAGGGGTTTAACAGCCATTAGAAAAATCCTTTAACAGGGTGACATTCCAAGTGAATGTTCTAAAGACCTTTAATCAGGCCCATTCCTAACAGTTTGGTGAAATCCTCTAATAAGGTCACATTTAATAGTGTGTTGTAAGCCTTTAACAGGGCAGGCTTTTAACAGGGCATCACTTCAGAAGAGTGAGAATCAAGTAGCATGTTACTAGTGGTTTTTCCCAAATTAGGTTTCCATGTAAATCATTGTGTCATGTGTTGATCTTGAGTGTTTTATCTTTGCATCTTGATTTACTGTAACGTGCTTATATGATTGATTTAAGTTTGATCAGATGAAAAGGATATGGATTCATAAAAAGTAAAAAGGTATTAATAGGGCATTTGGACCTTGAATAACTGATTCACCCCCCCTCTCAGTTATTCTAAAGAATTCTAACAATTTCACCTCACTAAAGGGTTTGGTGAAGATATCTATGACCTTCTCTACTGTAGGACAATACTGTAATGCAATGATTTGCTCATGTATTAGCTCTCTGATGTAGTGCATAGGAACCTCAATATGTTTAGTCCGTTAATGTTGAACTAAATGTTTAGAGATCTCAATAGCACTCTGATTATCATAATGTATGATTATAGGTTCAGGTATATCAAATCCAAACTCCTTCAAGATGTGTTGTAACCAAAGAGCCTCTATAGCTGCATTGACAGCTCCTCGATACTCAGCCTTAGTTGAAGAAAGAGCAATGTTATTTTGCTTCTTACTGTGCCAACAAATAGGGCCAGAACCAAGGTGAAACATATAACCTGAAGTAGACTTGCGAGAATCAAGGTCCCCTACATAGTTTGAGTCTATGTATCCAACTGGATGAAGTCTTGTACTTGCTACATAGTGTATCCCATGTGTATGTGTACCCTATATGTAGTGCAAGACACACTTGACAGCCTTCCAATGAAGCTCATGTGGCTCTTGTATGAAGCGAGAAACCATGCCAATTACAAAAGCTATATTAGAGAATGTATGTGTCAAGTAGATAAGACTCCCAACTAACTATCTATACAATGTAGCATCAACAAGTGGAGTGGTACACTTGGCCTCTAATTTGACACTTGAAAGAAAGGGAGTAGGAGTAGGCTTGCAGTCACTCATGTGAAATCAAGAAAGAAAGTCAAGAGCATACTTAGGTTGAAAAAGTGTGATCCCAACTAAAGACTGTGTGATCTCAATACCAAGTAAATAATGTAGTAAACCCAAGTTTGTCATAGGAAATCTCCCCTGCAAAGAGGTCTTGACACTAGCAATGATGGATGAAGTACTCCTTGTAATGATCAAGTCATCTACATAAAGTACAAGTATCAAGTGTGAGTCATCCCTCTGAAGAATTTAGACATTCAAATCAAAATGACACCTAGTGAATCTAGCTGAGAGTAAGAAGGCATCCGTCTTGGTACACCAAGCTTGAGGAACTAGCTTAAGAACATAGATATACTTCTTCAATCTGCAAACCATAGTAGAATCCTATATGAACCCCTGTGGCTGCTCCATATAAATCTCCTACCATTAAAAAAGGCACTCTTTACATCCATCTGATGCACAACCCAACCATGAGCTGCATCAATAGCTAGTGCCAAGTGAATAGAGTTTATTTTGGTGACTGGTGCAAAAGCCTCTGTATAGTCAATACCTGGAACCTGTGAGAAACCTTTGGCTAGCCTTATTCTTATCCACACTTCCATCCGCTACAAATTTGGTTTGATAGATCCACTTACAGTAAACCAACTTTCTTCCCTTAGGAAGGGGAACTAAGTCCCAAGTGTTATTTTTCATCAAAGAGTTATATTCTTCCTCCATAGCCTTGTCCCATTCTAGAATCCCTGATGCTTCCTTAAATGACTATGGATTTGAAAAAATGGAAATATAAGCATGTGGAAATGATTTGTGCTGTGACCTTGTCCTCCAAGTATCTAAAGGATTCCCCACCAATGAACCTATTGAATCAAGGGTTTGTTGTGCCCAACGAGGTTTAGTGGAAGAAGAAGGAATGTCCTCAACTATTTGTGGACCCTGCGAAGGTGGTGTCCTGTGAGTCAAAGTTGAAGGAATCTCATCTTTTGAGTCACTATTGTTACTATGATCACTTTCCATGAAAGAGGAAGAAGGAGGAGTTGAAGAAGCCAAACTTGGACAAGTTTCTTCAAAGTGAACACACCTCTCAAAAAAAAATTCATCTGTCTCTAGATTCATGAGTTTCTATGCCTTAAGATGGTCAGGATATCCAACAAATATACAAGGTTTTCTTTGAGGTTCTAATGCCTTTCACTTTTGTGGAGGTATCCTTGCCCATGCTAGACAACCAAAAACTTTAAAGTGCTTGTTTTCTACCACACCAAGCCTCAAAAGGTGTAATTCCATCTAAGGCCTTATGAGGAATTCTATTTTGGATGTAATTGGCACAACACATGGCTTCTACCCAAAACACTTGATCTAGAGACTTATGTTGAAGCATACAAGTGATCGTCTCCTTAAGGGTTCTATTCTTTCTTTTAGCAACACCATTCTACTATGGCATGTAGGCAATCGAATGTTGAAGATCAATACCCTCATGAGTGCAAAAGTCTATAAGCTTGGAATTGACATATTCCCTGCCATTATCTATTCGTAGAATCTTCATGGCTTTCCCTGATTGCTTCTCAGCTTGAGCTTTGAAGGTGATAAACTTATCAAATACTTCACTCTTATGAGCAAGAAAGAAGAACCAATTTTAGTGTGAAAATTCATTAATAAAGGTGAGAACATAGCGAGCCTTACCAAAGGATGGTACTGGAAATGGGCTAGATACATCACTACGAACCAATTCAAGAACAACAATAGCCTTCCAAGACTTCCCCTTGTCATATTTCTCTTTGGGATGCTTGCCTGCTTCACAACCTAGACATACACCCTCTAAATACTTGACTTGAGGTAGACCAATGACCATATCCTTGCTGCAAAGTTGTTGAAGGTAGCGATAATTGATATGTCCAAATCTCTCATGCCATAGTTTACTTTGTGAATTGGAATGAGTCAACAAGGCAAGGGAAGTGGACTTAGGCACAAAATGAGAAAAAGAGTAAAGTCTTGTCTCATGATTAGCCTTTCTAACCACCACTATAGAATCATCTTTGAGATTTTTCACCACAACTGTATCAGAAAGGAACTCCACTTTGTTGCCACATCCGTGGTGAGTTATTTGGTATATATAAAGAAGGTTGGTGCCAAGGTTAGGAACATGAAGAACATCCTTGAAGATGCCATTGTCTAACTCAACATTCCCTTTCCCTTCAACTTCCACTTGAGTGTCATTGACCACATATATGTAAGGTACATTTGATGGTTTCAAAGAGGAAAAATGTTCCTTTGAAGCACCCATATGATCTGTAGCTCCTGAATCAAGAACCCATTCCTAAGCATTGTTTGTACTTGCAACCAAAGCTTGTCCCTTACCTATTGAAGTGGTTGAAGATCCCTAATCCTTATAGGCATTTGGTACATCAATTTTATGTTTCCTCATTAGGTTTACCAATTCATCAATCTGCTTATCCTTACACTCATGTTCATCATGACCATTCTTCTTACAATAGGCACAAGTTTTATTCTCCCTTTTGTTGGAGTTGTTCCCCTTTTGATTATTTTTGGAAAAAGACTTGCCTTGTTGTGAGGAAGATTGTTGAGTGGAAGAAGATTGATGCGAGGAAGATTTTTGTTTAGAGAAGAATTGTTGTGTGTCATCTTGTGGCTTATCCTTCCACTGCTTCTGCTTCTTGTTGGATTTTTTACCACTTGAATTCCCTTCATTAGCTACCAAGGCTTTTGTCTTGGAGGACTAGAGAATTCCCATACTCACTAAATTGTCATGTTCTAAGATCAACATTTCTGAAAATTTCTCAAATAAAGGCTTAGTGTAGGCACTACCTATTGTTAATTTGTGAGTATTATAACTGGAAACAAAAGGAGCATATTCAGGTGGAAGATGAGTCATTATACGTTTGATCATCTTTCCATCCTTGATGGGTTCACCACAATCCTTAAGTTGTGCCCTATACATATCTACTTGGGTAAGATAATCTTTGATGGTGTTGAAATTCTTAGGATCCAACTTGAGAAGTTTGTCCTCAATGGTGCAAGCCATATCTTCATCTACGGTCCCATACAATGCTTCAAGTTTAGCCCAGAGCTCTATTGGACGGGTAAGCTTCCTAACATTATATTTGATAGGATTTGAGATATTCTTGAGCAAGGTTCCTAAGGCCATTTCTTGTTTGGATTCCCAGTCTTCTTTTCGAGCCTCATTAGCATCAACACGAGGTTTCTTTGTTGCACCAGTTACATAATGTAGTAAACTTTTTTCAACTAATGGTTCCTTGATGTTTTATTTCCAAGTAGCATAATTATGTGGAGTTAACTTTGAAAAAGAACCCATAATGCAAGAGCACAATATCAAGGAGACACAAAAACACAATACAGCCCCCCCTTTTCACTCAATCAAAAAATCCCCCCTAAATGAAAGATTTTGGCACTTTATATGTAGCCCGTTTACAATAGGCCACTTGTCAAAATGGACAAAGTGGGCTTCTAATTTTTCTTTTACAAAATCCTCTTGGAGTTTAAATCTAGAACTTTACAATGTAGCTTAGAAATACAACAATTTTGAAGCAATACAATGCAAAATATGACCTATTTTTGAAAGTGGTGTTTTTGTCCACACAAGCCTATAATTTGACTACAAATTTGGAAAGTAGACAAAAAATATGCACTTTCAAAAAACATGGAACCTATTTTGGAGTCTAGATGAGCCCGCACAGAGAGTGTTTGAAGTTGCAAAATGCGAGATTAGACAAGTACAGTCACCAAAAAATATTATTTTTGACAAATCTATGCACAAACCCCAAAAAAATGTACCACTAAAAAGTTCAAAAAATTTTGCCCAAAATTTTTTAAAATTGCATTTGATTTGGAGTACGGATGACTAAGATATGGCCTCCCAAATTCAGACTATCAAATCAAAACTACATCTGGAAAGGAGTCTAGAGAGGAAAACATGAGGTTAAATTTGATGTCCAAACAATCATCATAGTAGTTCAAATTTGCGTCTGGATGACGGTCATATGGTCATCAATTTTAAGATAGCATTTTGATGATGTCAGCAACAAATCGTCCCTTAGCTGATGTGGTAGTACAAAATTGAAACGTGACAGTCGTATAGAATTTTTGACGTGTATAGGTCCACGTGTTGCTAACAGGGTGGGTGATGTAGTGATGACATCACTATTTGATGGGGACTACGAATGTGGTTGTCTATTGGCTTGTCCGCGTGGAGGGCTTTGTGGTTGCCACGTGGTCGGTCAAGTGGATGCTACATCTTTTGGTATCACCACATGGCAATTCAAAGTTTGGTGACGTGTCATAGGGGTAGCTGATGTGTTGCTTACATAACTATTCAGATAGTGTTGTGGCTCCATGTGGGGGTTGAGCTAGCAACTACGATTGTGCTAGAATTTTGAAAACACACCACTGAATTTCTTTAGTCGGCAGTGAGGTTCCCTGCCGATAGTGTGGGTTTTATCTCCCACATTTGCTATGGGAAAAGCTTTCACTGGGTTTAAAGAGGAAAACCTGTAGAAGCTTTGATTGAAGAACAACCCACCAGATGTGTGCTTGTCGAGTTTTGAAATGGGTCGGCTGCTGGATTTGCGATGTGTAGTTGTTGTAGTTGGCAGAAATATTTGAGTCTACCGATAGGTGTGAGGAACTTGCCCAATTTATGAAGAATATTATGAGAATATTCTTTGTGGTGGTCGAGGTTTCACTACCCAATTCCTACAAAAAAAAATTCTCTGCAAGCCGAATAGGCCAATTGCTTTTTGAAAAAATACCCTGAAAATGGCAAAGAAATTAATAATGACAGATTTGAAACTTAAATGAATAGATCGATAATGACCATACCAAATCTACTAATTGGGCCTTCGAGTGTCAGTTTGCAAATTTTTTTTGCCTCAAATTCGACTATAGCTTAGGCTAGACATATTTATAGTCAAATTTAATTGAATTGATGCTCTGGATGTAATGGTGAGGTCTGCTTTGGCTCTAGATGCTCCCAATGATTGCAAATGCTTTGGATCCAAATTGGGTCCCTTCGAGAGATGAAGCAACAAGGTCTCCAATGACTATGTGAAGAGAAGCTCCCTTTGCTCTGATACCATGTAAGAATTTTCCTTAGGAAAAAATTCACCCAAGATCAAGGAACTCAAGCACAAGCACAGAATAGACCAGAGTATGATCAGAATAACAATATAATATTCAATTCAATGTACAAGTACACTAGAAGTGCCTATATATAAAGGCCTCTGGAATGCTTCTAGAATATCTAAGAGTCAACAACATGATAAGTCTTGTAACCAGGCACATGTCCACTAGGTGTGGGTTATCCTCCATAAGCATAGGAGTAAGTGCGATGATGAGAGGATAAGCCTACAAAGGTGTAGCACAAAAAATAATATTCTAGACACCATGTGCTTAATTAGAGTTGCTTAATTATGTGTTGTCAACATGACAAATCATAAAAAGTATGCAAACTCCTAAGTGTCAACCTAATAAATAATAAAATAATGTATTGACCTAAGTAAACTTAAGTAAAGTGTAAATAGTGAATATTTATTTACACGAACACTATCTTCCTTTCCCCGAATTGCCACCATACTTGACTGATGGAAAATCACTCCACTATCCTCGAATGCTTGCCCAATAGTGGCCTATTGTGAAACATGTATCCTAGCTCCTCATGTGTCTCCTCTCATCCCTCAAACACTGCATATGGCCTCCACTCAAATGAGACTAGATCATCAAAAACATGTCTGTAATACACAATGTCCCCACTACATGGCTAAGCTATGAAGCTATAATATGTGTAGATATAAGGCCTATCCCTCTCTCATGGTTGTACCCTGGGACACACCACAACCATGTGGTCATATGCCCATATCTATACTAGGATGGCCCCACACGCCCAACTCTTTGCCCTCCTATAAACAATATCATGGAGCTTGTGATATATGTCTTCTGGATGGCAAGTCCCCAAGCCATGCATCATGGCCACCTGACTAGATGTATCACTTATCTTCTCCAACCACATGGGAAGATCTTATGGCTTTTTTTTGTGATGAGGGCATGAATGATCAAGGAGCACACTATGCATGTCACTGAGTACTGACTGCCATAGCACTTTATCATTTGCTCCCATATGATGTATCTGTCCAAAATGGTGTCATCCTCAAGCATCTACTATAGAGCTACTCTACCCTCCTTTGGGGACTGATCAAAGTATACTTGCAACACAACATTTTCACATTAGAAATAATAAACATGAAGCTAAGTATACATGACAACTCAAATGATAAATTGATACTCACAGGCTCCCCAGTGCATGGAATCCACATGATCCTAACCACATCCTCCAATGTGATGGTAGCCTCACTAGTAGGTAGGTGAAAGATGCTATGCTTTCTATGCCACCTGCCTGCTAGCACTATCAGGAGCCCATGATTTTTCTAGATGTGGGGTAATCACAATAAATTATAAAGAAGTCATCTAAATAGCAATATATAGTCATTGTTTCTATAGGCCATTTGACCTAATCTCCAAATCCCATGGCTTTGAGCATATTTTTCTCTACATCATCTAGCTAAAGTACAAGGTTCAACTCCAAAACATTAGGCACCCTAATCACAAGAGGTGAAAACACCTCCTTCATCATGAAAACACATAAATGTATAATACTTGTTGGATGAGAATCAAAATGAAACTAAAAAATTCACTACTCAGCTACACGAGCAACCAACTAAGTCCTCAAATCAAAAAATGACAAAATTCCTAAGTATGTTTTAGTTTTTGATAAACTAGTATCATACAATACTTTCTTCTACACTAGTGGGATGATAATTCATTCATGATTGCATGATTGATGGGTGGGTTTGATATGATAATGCATAACGTAGTGGGGCGATACTTTTTGGATACCAGGATTATTGTACGAGATTTTGCACTATACACAAAACTTTCAATTAAAGTACAAAAAACACAACAAAAACATGCTAAAATGCTCAAAAAGATTCAAAATAAAGCTCAAATGTTTGATACTTATCAATGGACCATACTATCAGGGCTAGTTGTGCAATTGGGTGAACTCAAATCGATGCCTCTCAATGAAAATCCTCCTTTGCTCTCTCTCTCTCTCTCTCTCTCTCTCTATATATATATATATATATATATATATATATATATGCTCTAAAGCTCCAAAAAATAAAATAAGAAAAATGATTTGAAAATGATCCCTTGTGCCCCTTATATACCCTTTTGACCAATTTTTGACCTACAATTTGAACTTCTTGGATTTGTGCAAAAATTGCACCCTTAACTAATTTCAATGTCCTGGATCTATTTTTGGGATCAAAATTAAAATCTAGGTTCATCTTATTGGTCAAAATTTTATTTTAATTTTTTTCCTTCTTTTATTCAATTGGCTAACCTTTTTGAGGTTTAATCTTCAAATCTTTCTGAGGCAATTATAATTTCTACTCTCTTTCGCTCTTCTCATTCATTTCTTTTGACCTACTTTTGACACTTTACCTTTCTTGGTCAAACTTTGTCAAACTAGGGCTTATCATCACTACTTGGTGGTCACTTTTTGGTCTTAATCACTTATCTTTCATTATGGACTATATCTTATCTCAATTTGATCATATCTATCTCATTTAAATTTCCATCCTCAGGGGGCATGAATACTTTGTCATTTCTTTTCCATCCTTGTAAATTGATTTTGCCATATCTGTTTTGTAGAAGCATATGTTTCACCTTTCCATTTGTTCTTGATGTACCTATTTCTCAGGAGCATATCTACCTATTTATTAGGAGCATATACTTGATCTATCTATTTTCTTTTGATCTTTCTATCTCTCTAGGGCATACGCTTGACCTTTCCATTGTCTTTGGATCTATCTCTCCTAATGTTTAATCTTGGTGCTTATTGGTTGTGCATTTAGGATCAACTATCTCTTTGTGCTTTATTCTTTGAAGTGATATTTCTCTATTAGCTTGGCTTCTTCATTCTTTGACTTAATGTGTTCACGTATCAATCACACATTAGTCAAAGATGAGAAAATGCAATCACCCTAAAATAGCCATCTAGACTATGATCCCCCTTCTATCATTTTTGGTTAATTTTTCCATTGCTTATTCTTGATCAAATCACCACTTTGCTATTTATTCGATTATAACCTATGGTTTGACCACATTATCCTATGTCTCTTATATAATTGAAAGAACTTGCTTCATTTTAATTAAATAAAGTTCCCAATATCCCTCTTATCCTAAGTGTGCAGATGAAAAAACGTTATTCCTATTTTAAAAATAAAAGAAAATGTATTTTTGTCTCACATGAGGAGCTATCTATCCAAGGTGGGTGAAATATTTATTCTCCTCCACAATATTTTTGCCTCTTAAACACCACCATTGACCTTTCTTAGGTGAGGTCCTTATGTCCATGGATCACTCAAGGCTCATTTTATCCACCCTTGATTTTGCTTGTTAATCTCTATAGTTCATTTCTCTTTAAAAGGAGGCTCTCTCCTCACTCTCTCATATCACTCTACTTTATGCTTACATTATGTTGTAGGTTTTCTTGGTGATTTTGGACCACTTGAAGCATTCTTGCATTCTTGGCTAGTCTTCATCCTACTTGCATTACGACATACTTGTTAGCTTAGTTTACCTTATGCTTTAGCTTAGATCACATAGCTTAACTAGGAGGATCTTGTAACTCTCTTTTTTAGCTCTTGCATTTCATTTAGAATAGGTTTCATTTGCATTGCACTTCATTGATTCTTAGATATTGACATTCATGTCTGTACTCTTTGAATCTTCCATTCTATGGTGCACCTTGCAAGGGTTTGCTTAATCTAGGTTCATTTGAGAGCCACCATCTCATAGCTCTTGCACGTCATAGATAGGAAGCTCTAAGTCACCATTCAAGGTTCCTAATCCGTTGGACCCTTTGGACAGAATGTCTTAGAGAAGTATACCCTATTTTTGGTATATAGGTTTTAGATACATAACATTTAAATCATCATATACATTTTTGAAACCATTATACACACATGCCTATCATTTAGACATAAGCAATACACCATCTTGTCTCGCATCATCATATTGTTAGTACATATCATAAAAACATCGTCATGCATCATACATGTTAGAAGAACATCATAATCATAAATGCATTCAAATTATAATAACATGCATATCTCATAAACATCACATCATATAATTAACACATTATCACATCCTACATCACAAGCATGTTAGTGCATAACTACATAGATATGCATACATGCACAACATTAAAGCATAAACATATATATCGACACAAACATGATCCCTACGAATCATCAAATATATCTATATCGAAAGTACATTAGAGATATATTTACAATAAATGGTCCATAAAAATGACTACATCCTTGAATCAACAATGTACGTTATGTGAATTGTCAAACAAAAAAGTCATATGGATATCATGTAGGACAAAAAAATGCTGAAGCAGTCACTCTATGGGGTTCTACCTAAGGGATGCATACATGCCATCTCCCTCTCATTCTATATCATTGGGCTAGGGTTGTGATTGTACTAGTTAGGAAAACACAAGTTAAGAACTTTATTATAAGTTATTTAGCACAAATAGCTCATCTACCAAGTCAATGGTCAACTTAATGAATTGCTAGTGCTTGAATTCATTGATGACATCATTTGACTAGTAGTGCTTTCTATTGTTAGAACCTGAATCAATAATAGCAATAAAATATGACAATAAAGAAGAACATGTGTTCAATATACTAGGTAGACAATGCATAGGCACTTCAAAGTTTAGAAGCTAAAGAACTTGACTTTTTTTGAGTCTTGTAAAAAGACCTGGATGAGAGAACCACAATCCTATCATCATTAGTTTTTCCAATGTCATTTTCATCTTAATCCTAAGAAGTTTCAAGTATGTGTCAAATTCAACAACTCCAAGGTAGTTGTATAAATCAACATTAAACTAGGGGCTAAAGAGGTTGCACATTAATATATAAAACTTCAAATATATTATAGGCAACATATTTAAAACTATGGAATAAAAGAGTTTTGGAATTCAAATTATTTCTTAAATATATAAAGAGAAAAAGATGAAAAATAAATAAAATTATTACAACTCATTTAGTAATTTATTAATAATAATATATTTTTTGAAAATTTGTTATAGAAAAGCATAGTTCAAGCCTTTTTTAATCATTTCTAGAAGGAATGACCAAGTCTATCAATCACAAAGAGTCTCAATTTTACAACTAACTCCAATAATTGAAGGACATCATAATAAAACAATCAAACCTTGTGATGGGCAACAAAGATGAACTAGCCAAACTTGTGTTTCTCATTGCGAGGTTATTAAGATCCTTACATTTCAATGCATAACTACTTGACTAATGAACATTTAGTTCTATCTCTAAAAACACTCTAGAGCAGTCCTACGTTAGATAACAAGAATGAAATAGAGATAACTCATCTAGAATATCTTTGTAATTTGTCGACAAGTCTTGATAAGGTTGACGCCATTGTGAAAATATGAGCAATTTAACAATGGTTCTATTATTTCCATCACCTAGATAGATGACGGATTAGTTTCACTTATGGTTAACCTAAAAAGGGAGAAAGAAAATATATAGTGCTAAGTAAAGTTATTCTCAATATATTTGATTCAATGGTCTCTATATTTTTTATTAATGAACAATCTTGTTGACAAAAGAGAGTGAAAGAAAACATAATAACATACAAAACTAGTCTCAATATTTAAATTTCACGATATTTTTAATGTCGAGAAGCATTCTACAATGGAAGAAATGATGGAGTGCGATCATGAGTGTGTTAATGTTAAACAATTATCCTTTTAGCTTAAATTTAACAACCATCTACATGTCAGAATTTCAATATTTATTATAAACATAATATACTTTTAAAAATAATTTAACATTTGTTAAAATTATAAGTTTCGAACATATACATAATCAAAATTTAAAAAATAAATTAAAAAATCAATTCAATACTCAAAAACAACTATAATTTTTTTGAGAGTAGTAAATTAAATCTAAATTATTTTATAATTGGCATTTCTCGATATTTCTTTATATAATTTTATTTAAGATATCTATACTAGTTTTCAACTAAAAAAATAATACATGTAAATGTTTATTTAAATGTTTTATGTTTGCTAAACAAATTGTTAGAATTATAATTATAATTACTAATTATTGATTATTTAAGCTTTTCTTTTGTAAAGATCTTAATTTTTAATGAAAAAATATAATTGAAAACTAGTATCAAATCCATTGAAATCATTAAGATCATTATTGAAATTATTAAGACTATTAATTATTTGCTTTATAGCCAAATACTTGTAAAATTATAAAACAAATATAATAAAAAGATAATTTCATCACACTTTAAGAAAAAGGCATATAAGATGCATAATAGGCCCAATATTATTGGAATATCTTCAAGGGACTTTAAGATTTATTTTAAAAGAGTTGGAGGTTCCATAAAATAAAAGATCTATTACAAAATCAATTCAATTTTATTTTTAAAAAAAATCTTCTTAAGACTTTATATAGATGAAATAATAAATAAATATGATTTCTTTGACTTGTTATGTCTATGTTCCTCTAAAAATAGGTATGTTACTAATTACTAATGTAAATTGAATATGTCCAATCTCTAATTTTTTTCCCTCTCTAAAATAATCAATTTTCACTATTAAACAATCTAAAAATTGAAATGTTTAAATAAGATTGTAATTTGAGATGAAAAATAAGATTGTAAACTACAAAATACTCTACAAAATAGGACATTTAGTATAATTAAAAAGTTTTTAGTTTTTAAACAATAATTTGTAACAATTTTAATATATAAATTAATTTAATATATTTATTTTTCTTTAATCGATCAGTGATTGCTATTTTTTATTAACAATAAAATTATCTCAGAAAAATTATCCTACAGATGCGTGGTTGATGTCCTAAAACGTTGCAAAAATACACGGACAACTCTGTCTTGCATGTCCCGCCTCTCTTCACTTCTTCAACTGTCGTTATTCTAATTCTTGTAAACCATAAAAATCTTGTAATTCTCCATTTCCCGGTAAGAATGAAGATAATCATTTTTTCTCTTCCTTGATCTTTGCATGGTAATTGGACTCTCTTTTGGATGGTTCTGTTGTGCAGAAAATATCATTGAAATCGGTTGTGAAGGATACAAGTAGGAAGAGAAAGACCCTTAAACCTCTTCCATCTTCATTATATGTATGTTCAATACAATGTTAATATTTGTATAATATCCATAAATTGTGAGCCTGGCATTGAGGAGGTCTTAGACTGATTACTTATCAAAAAGATATTTGTATTAAAGAGGGTGGATTTTGTGGCATGGACATAAAAGATAGCAATACAGGGCAGCCTGCACAAGTTCTGAACAAAAGGCTCTGTGATAATGTATTGTGCTTTCTTTGTGAGAAGGGTAGTATTCATCTACTCCAAGAATTCAAGGCCACAACTTGAATTCTGTTGCGTGCAGAATGTGGGTGATGAAGATTTGCGTGAAGGGCAATTTGGAAGAGGCAACCAAGATTTTAGATCAAGTATTGAGGAAGGGGTATATATAAAAAATGTTACCCACTATCAACAACATCAAAGCCCCACCTTCTTTATAGGTTCAGCAAGATCAACTGAAGGGAGTTTGTTTATTCAGTAATCGTTAGGGCACTGGCTAATCTTCAGACAAAATATACCAATAATAAAAAAAAGTTAAAACATGATTTTTTTCAGATTCACAAAAATATACTGAAATTTTTTCAAAAACTTTATTGTTTTCGATCACAAAATATACAGATCATAAAGATCATATGCTAAAAATTTCATTATATTTTTGTTTTTTTCGAAATTTAATCAATAGTACAATTTATAAGAAAGATAGCTGCATCCAATCGCTAGTTCCAATTCTACTCGCTCCCCTTCTTTATTATAGTTACATAAGGAATGTCATTAATTGTAATTCCAATTAATCCATGCATTTCGGTTTGCTCCATACCACTATTGCTTTGGTGGAAGGAAGGAGGGTTGGCACATAGTTTACTTACGACAAATCAATACATACAAGACTACAGAAGCCCATGTTTTTCAAACGACGAGGACCCTAGCTGCTCGCAGCCTTTTTTAATTGAAATGATACAGGAACAATACAAAAGGTGAAGAATTAATCAAATTTCAAAATTTAGTATCTACTTCGAACATTACAAAGGAAGAAGAAATTATATTCTGTCCATACAAAATAACAAGCCTTCGAAGAGAAATAGTTCTGAACTTAATGATAATTTATTGAGCAGAAATAGCTCATCTATCAAAACATTAGAGCAGTCAACTCGCTGACTTGTTTCCTAAGTTAAGGTTTCCTATGCATTAAAAAATTTGAGCTGTGGATGGTTCATATAACTCTGACATAATTATTTGATTTATAAAATACAGGATTAGTTCTCTTATATTGACCAAGCTCTAATATCATTTATTACAAGCCAGGGTTGCAATTGCACCAAACTTTTGACTTGTCAATGTCCAATACAACAATTAGATTTATAAAACAAAAGAGATAATTACACCATATCAGGAATCAAAAAGGAAACATTAACAACTAATTCAATATTATCAGTGCTTAAACCTGTTGATATTGTCCCAACTAAGACTGCTTGTTACATTGTTAGACCCGGAGTCTGAATGAGCAACAAAATCTGACGACTGAGAAGAGAGAGCTTGTTTTAGAAGAGAATATGTGGGCATTGTGCTGAGTAGACGAGGCATAGGCACTTCAAAGTTCAGAAGCTGGAGAACATGCCTTATTTTGGGTTTTGTAGAAGAATATGGATGAGAGAACCATAATCCTATCATCACTGGTTGTTCTAATTCTGCCCTGTCAAACACCCCCAGTAAAATGTTATCTGCTGTTCTAATTCTGCCCTGTCAAACACCCCCAGTAAAATGTTATCTGCTGTTTCGAACTTGTCATCGTACAATACCCAAACCCCCAGTAAAGGGCTGGTTGTGGGATTTGCATGCGAACCAGTTTTAGTGTGAAACTCTCTATAACTATCACTAGCTGTTAAGTAATTAAACCAGAACAAAAAGTTTGTAAGTCAGGAAAAGCCCTCTCTGAAGAAAGATGCAATGAATCTGTTCAATAAATAAGATTTTATTTGTGTTTGTGTTAGATCTGTGCTTCTCAGTTTTTTGCATGCTCTATTTTTCCCCTGTTTTCAAAGCTTCATATGATATAATATTTTACAAATGTAAATGGTCAAATTACATCATATTATCCCTCACATTGGAGAGAGAAGCCTGAAATGTGAAATCCTAACGGAGAATATCCCAGGTCTATGCCATTGTCGATAATCGTCTGCTTCTATCTCTCCATCTCATGGATACAATATATTTGCGCTAATAGCCCAAAGCACCAGATTGGAAGATTAACACCCAAAAGCATGGGGTCACCCCAAAGCCCGTTTGATCAGCAGAGGAGGCTTAATTAAGATTGTGGGTTATTTCTCTATCCTTTTGGATTCGAATCTGAGGGCCTAGTTTGACGGGTGAGTATGAGCATCCCGGAAGATTAGTCTTCCCCAACTCACCTCAGCCTTCTAGGCACTTGGCTAGATCACAGAGACACCCCTGAGTTAAAAGAAAGAAAAGGAAAACACCCAAAACATAGAACACGAAACAGGAAACATGCCTTGAAACTTATAAGGCATGGCACACAATTTCTGAACATTAAGGAAACATTTTGATGCTAGATTATGTAATATGATCCCAAACACGAAATAAATACATATATAAATTTTGTGGAATTCTGATAAATTGAATAGAAACACTACCACTTCTAAGTCCTGAGTAGAGGAGGTGTAGGCCTAAGGCAGTCCATGTGTGGAAGAGCTGAAGCAATTGCCTTACCTTGGTATATCGGTAGAACCCGAATCTGGAGGAGGCACAAAATTTGAGGACTGAGAGAAGAAACCTCGATGCAGAGGAGAATGTGTGGCTTTAGGCAGTGTGCTTGATAGACGAGGCATAGGCACTTCAAAGTTGAGGAGCTGCAGAACTTGCCTTATTTTGGGTCTTGTAAAAGGGTCCGGATGAGAGCACCATAGTCCTATCATCATAAGCTGTTCCATCTCTGCCCTCTCAAACACTCCCACTAAATTGCTGTCCGCCGCATCGAGCAACTTGTCTTCACCATACAACTCCCAAACCCATTCCACAAGCCGTGTTTCTGGGCCTTCCAGGGTTTGATCTAGTGCCGCTCTTCCGCAAGCTATTTCCAAAGCAACTGCGCCAAAGCTGAACACATCCGACTCTGTACTAAATATACCCCTGACTGCACATTCGGGTGCGAGGTACCCCAATGTCCCCGCTAGCTTGCTGGTCTGAAACCTATGATCATGCTTCCCAAGGCGAGCCAATCCAAAATCACCCAACTTCGCATTGAATTCAGAATCAAGCAGGACATTGCTGGATTTGATGTCTCTGTGCACTACACATTCATCCCATGACTCGTGCAGATAAAGAAGTGCACTGGCTATGTCAATGGCGATTCTATATCTGCGGCTCCACTCTAGTTCCACGCTCCTTTCGCCAAAGAGGAAATTGTCAAGACTCCCATTAGGCATGTACTCATACACCAGCAGCAGCTGGCCCTTCTCATGGCACCAACCCAACAGCTGTACCAAATTTCTATGTCTCAGACGGGTGATTGTGCTTATTTCGGCAAGGTACTCCTTTTTCCCCTGTTTTGATCCTGCAGATATGCGCTTCACTGCAACTATTTCATCCGATTGTAGTAAAGTGGCCTTGTACACATCCCCGAATCCTCCTCGCCCAAGCCTCTTTTCTTCGCTGAAATCACTGGTGCCCGCACTGAGCTCAGAGTATGTAAATTTCCGCGGTACATATTCTAGTGCTATATCCATATCCAGCTGCTCTTCCTCTCCGATGCCCTGCTTTTTCCCCCTCATCCGCCAAATGACGAGGAATATCAAAATCGGCACAGCCAAAACGGCAGAGCCCACTGCTATACCTACTTTCCACAAACCTTTACTCTTCTTGGATTGTTTTATCTCAGTTGAACCAGAGATAACACTAGTAAAGTTAGCCGTGAAGTTCCAAGAAAGTAGTTGATGAATCTCGCTTGATGTACGGGCCGCAGCAGAAAACCCCACCACAACATCTGAAGGAAGATATCTTGTCAAATTTATGTTATATGGCAATTGCCCTGCTATTTTGCCCTCTGATCCAGCAGACACACTCAGCATATTTTCTTGGCCGCGGTAATCTATCCTAGCGTCCCATATCTTTGCATTAGTCAATCTCTGATCCAGATGAACAGAGGCTTCAGACGCAATGTTATTCACATCAATTCCAATGTGATTGTCATCTGAATCCCAGTCAGTTTTATATGTGTCGAATTCAACAGCCACAAGTTGGTTGGAAAGATGACCATTTTGCCCGGGACTAAAGAGACCGAGGTATCCGGCATCTGCTCTGTACGCGACGTGAAAACCAGATGTCAGAGACGCCATGAAGAAAGCAAATCCATCGCCACCGATATCAGATCGGTTCTTTTCGTTGTCATGGGTCCAGTTGATTTTGAATTGAAAATGCGTAGTGAAGCTGGAATTAGTACCAAGCGGAATAGGGGTATTGCAGACTACTCTGCCTGCACTTCCGCCGTTTAGACCCTTTTTGCTGTCTGTAAGTTGGAACACATTTCCACCCACAAAGACGGCATCGCCATCCAGCTGAACATGGTTTGTGCCATTTAGCTCGAAGCTTATGGACGACACATTCTGTGCATCTGCAATTGAGATCTGTAATATAAGACACTGCGATGCTATACATATAGCAACTAGTATTTTTGACATACCGAGAACCATTAAGATACAGTTTCGATCTAGAAATTTTGTTAGAAATGGATTGTGCTTCTACAAGAAGATGAAACTGTATTTCCTTACGATTGCCTAGGACACTACCACTATTATCAAATGGAGAGGATTTAAACTGTTAAGAAAGACACTCCAAAGATACAGCCAAAGGTGCATTCGAAGATTGACCGGTCTTGAAAAAAAAATGCAGCAACTAATAGATATAGGGTGGATTAAGGTACAGTGGGTAGAATTTCAGAATTTTCTTGAATAAGATCAAAGATGCATTCTGAAATTCAAGAAATGCTTCACTTATAATAGGGAAACTTTAGGCATCTCTAAAACACTGATCCTTCCTCAACGATAACAGCACAAATTGTGACTATCCAGGGAAAAACTTTCCTTGTCCGTGTAGAACAATTGTCAACAATTTTTTATTTAGGAATATATTTGTAAAAGTGGACGGAACAAATTTAGAAATAAGTATGCAAATATAACATGCAAGATATAAAGATTTATCAAACTAGGCATCAGTCAAAAGTCATGAACAGAAAATGCCTATGGTCAGCAGTGGGCGGAAATTCTAGATGGTCGGCAATGAAGAAATTAAAAGCTATCAAATTTAGTGTAAAAATTTATGGCTACAACCGCGATTTCACAGGAGAGTCTCAGCGTTTAATGTCTGTACATTTATTTAAGAGCTGGACCTGTTTCTTTTAAAGGAAAGGTTACACGCGTATTCGTAGCCAGTACTTCGAGCGATGAACTTATACCTGTTTTATGAAGTGTAATTGCGGGGGCAATTTAGAGGAGCCACCCTGTAACATTTTATTTCACCTGTCATATAAAAGGACGGATTCCGAATCCTGACTAATAATGTTATATTCCAAAAATTTTGACTTTAAAGCTATGTTTTTATTTTCTCTATATGTGAAAAGAGTATATGTGACAGTTGTTTCATATGAAATTGGTTGATATCAATTATTATGTACAATGTACAATCATTTAGTGATCATACTAATTAAATATGAAATTGGTTGATATCAATTACTATGTACAATGTACAATCATTTATTTGTCATATGTTGATGAAGGTAGTTAAATGTTACTTGTCATTCGTTGATGATGGTAATTAGCACTTGCTTATTTTCGAATGATGGTAATTAACTAATTTCTTTACCACTGTTTATATTATATGTTGATATAGATTTATCATGAGAACTTGTTATTATTGTAGAAAATATTGCACGGGTGGTTGCAGAGCAGGGAGGAAGCATTGTTTAAAGAGATCTATGGAATGGAGTACTACCTTAGTCCATTTATCCAATCGATATATATGACCTCTAACTACTTTGGTAAAAACCTAGCAACTGCATAACAAGGTACATATATTGGACACATGAGCTATTAGACAATCCATAAAACATAAAACATTTTAACATAATCAAAATACGTACCTTTAATGGTTTATGTTGACATTCTCATCATTTTATTGTGTATATATATGTATGTGCACATAAGTATAAAAAGTATGGTGCCACCGTAGTATTAAATTATTCAAGCTCATCTCTATTAACATACATATATAAATATGCGTATACCTTGGGAGGATACGAAGATAAAATAATCTCCCAAGTATACATGTATTTAGATATGTGTATCATAATAGCTATAGCCTTGGACAAAATAATAATATGATGTCACTATTTGAAATATATATATATATATATATATATATATAATTCTTTTGATTAGGAGGCCTTCAAATTCTTTCCTAATAAGTCTCTATAAGAGACGGCGAGTACACTTGGCATCTTCTTTTAAAATCAGTGAACCAAGAAGCCGATTATCTTTTTATAACTGCTACCAAGAACTGCAGCTTCTTTTAAGCCTTTATATTATTTCCATACAATTTTATGCTCGAACATAAGTTGGAGAGCAAGCACCTGATTTTGTAGTTCTACTTTCATTCTCTCTTTCCTTTTTCTTTTCTTATTTCGTGCAACTGATATTGAAGAAAATCTAAGCTTTTGTTCCTATCATTTGAATGGTCTTCAAATCTGAAATCCGCATTTGAAAATCAGACTTCGAGAGTTGGCCATTCGGAGTTAAGCAAAGATCCATTTCTTTCATTGATCAGGTTATGTGATCAGTTTTCCTAATCTTATTTTGGTATATCTATTGCATTCAAAAGTATAAATGCAAGAATAGTTTCAAGGATTTTCAAATAATGATGCTTGGCTTTGATCTAGTTTAAGTCTATTGAATAGCACATTTGATAAAGCACACCATGTTATGTTTGAACCAAATACACATGTCATGCTATGGTTTCCTCTTTGTTTCAGCTGGTCTTTCAATTTCGAATTATAATCATCTGAAGTTTTCATAAGTGAAGTTCTTGAGTCTTAACGATTGGATTATGCCATTACTGAAATATTATTTCTATCATTTGAGTTTCAACAAATGAATTGATATCCTCTATGATTAGACACCCAGGACTCACCTAGCTAGTTAGCCAAGAAAGAGGGTGGAGAGGTGGAAAGGAAATTCTGCAAGAACAAGAAAATGGAATTAAATTTTATATGATAATTTTATCACTTTTAAAGAACTATTCAGTAGCTCATGCATGTCCATCCAATTACCCTATTGTCAAGTCAAGTGGTGATGATCGGATATTAGAAACCCATCCAAAAACTTTGGCCAAGGTTGTTAAAGGCATGTTTGCCTTCTATATATCACATGATGTCAGTGGCTCCAATTAATCAAACATGTTTGTCTATAATTGAGCGGACATTCCAAACATTGATATTGCTTAGATGACTGGACTAACGGTGCCCCAAGCCTAGCCCCAGTGTAAGTAGAGTCTTTCTTATCAAAATATTGTGTGGGGATTGATATGATATGTAGTTAGGAGGTTAAGCCATAGCTAATGCTTCTCCTCTTATCCAAAAGTCGAGGCTTGCACAACCTTTGCAAAACTCTCCAATTAGATTTTGTATGTTCTCCTACAATTCTTTACTATGCATTTACTTTCTCTTGTAAAAATTGAATATCATAGAATTAATGTTAATGATTAAGTTCTTTCTATAAATATGATAGAAATCAGTTATTTCAATTGGTTGTTTCAGTTGAAAGTTAATTCAGTTAATTTCACATGAAATGGAATTAAAGATGATCACATTGGCAAATTGGTTGAAGTATTGTTTTCATATATGTTCTTATTTCATACTATGGCTCTATCTTTTTAGTTAAGAAAATTTGTTTATTACAAATAAGAGGGCCAACGGGGAAGGA